>VZRL01003365.1:151224-215858 GCA_013397895.1 Origma solitaria
ATAGAATAGAATAAATATAATAAAATGTAATAAGATATGATAAAATATAACATAATGCAATATAATGCAATATAATGCAATATAATGCAATATAATGCAATATAATGTAATGTAATATAATATAATATAATATAATATAATATAATATAATATAATATAATATAATATAATATAAGCTGTTTCTACCATCACAGCTTTGGCTAAGTTTACAAGCCCAAATTAATAGCCCTGCTCTAAGATGCCCCAGAAATGTAGTACAGAGAGGTAACTGTGGTACAAAACAACTGTTTAAGTGACTTAGTAATTATTTCAGGGATCTGCATAGGATAGACATTCTCCATGAAAACCGGGCTGTAATAGCAGCAGGCCCATGCCCTGCCCCGGGTGCTCTCACCAGAGTCTGGGCCCTGGGTGCAGGGGGAGAACCCACCCCCAGGTGTGGCATTTCTGCCCTGGCCCTCATCCAGTATGATGTGAGGTGGTGTAAAATAACCCCAAGGTTATTTATGCCCCTCTGGGCTGCTGCAAAAACCAACCCTGTCCTGGCTGGAACCAGGACACCTGTGAATCCACTCATGCCCTTTTTGTTTTGGAGCTTCTTCAATAACTAATTTTAAAATTATTTTAATAAGTAAAAAACAAAAAGGCTTTTAACAAAATTTTGGGATTTGCCTGAAGTGTGATTCCTGAGCCGTTGTGGGGCCTGATTTTAATTACCTTGTCCCATGTGTTCATCAATGATGACTCTTTGTTTAAAGGCAATACCTGAGGCCATCAATAGCCGTGGGGTGTCAAAGGGTCTCGATTGATCTGGTGCTGTTTTGTAATGACAGATGAGAGGGACAGCTCTGGGTTTGGAAATCACATTGCACCAATGGGAGACAAACCAGCATTGGCCCAAGGCAAGATCTGGTAATGGAAGGAATTCTGGCACTCAGACCACTCTCCCTGGAGGGTGAAAACCCCACCAGGCAAGCATGGTATTTTCTCCTCTTTGTGAAACACAAAACACTTAGAAATGTGCAGCTTGTGGATATGGAGCTGTCCTTGTTTTATCCCGAGAGTTGTCATGATTTGGCGGGGAGTTTGAGCTGCTTTAATGCAGGGGAATTTTGCAACATCCAATTCACTGAATATTCTTGAAAACCTATTTATTTTCTTCCTGTAGTTCCGTAGCTTTCTTCCTACTGTTAAATGGAAAGGTGGAGATAACTGCATCTGTTATATTAAAAATACATTAACTTTAAACTTCTAATTATACAATGACCAATTTACAGAAATGTCATATTTTAATCACTCTTCAGTATGCCAGAAAAAAATCACTTTTAAAAGGCAGCTCTAACTACATTTTCATGTCAGTGGGAGAAGCGCAAGCCAACATTTCGTCAAATATACTAAATTTCACAAGGAGGAGCCACATATATCTTTAACTGAGGATGATGTGTGAGGAAGGGCCTGGGTGGAGAGGGCTCTGGCACAGAGCAATGAGTGATGGCAGCATTTTGGGCAAGAACTACTGGGGAAAAAAAATTACAAAGCAACATCCATCACAGCTTTGTCCAAATGCAATCCCTTGAGACTTGGGTTCAAGCCTGAATGACCAATTCATTATGGTTTTCTTTCTTATTTGTTTATGAATTGCAGAATTACAGAGTAATACAGGTATTACAAGACTTCTGGGAACCACCTGGTCCAACCAACCTCCCTAAAGCAGGACCAGCTTTGAAAATGATTAGTTTTCAAATTAATTCAGGTTGTTGAGGGCCTTTCACATTTAATATCTTCAAGAATGGAGCCTCCACACCCTCACTGGCTTCCTCTTCCAGTTTTTCATTCCCCACTTCAGCATGGAAATGTTTGGTATTTAGTGTCAGGGAAAATTAATCCACAAGCGCCCGAGGTTTGTGTCCAAAAAGGAGACAGAGGAGTCCTGTAACTTTATTAATGAATAAAGGGAGAGGTCCTGGGCATTTCCCATGGGGTCTCTCGGATTGCTAGAGGACGCAGCCTCTTTTTATCTGAATTTCCCGGCCGCAGTTCCCTCTCTCTTTCCCTGTTGGCTGAGGTACTCAAGAGGTGCAGACTGCCTGGAACCCTAATGCAAACACAGTAATACACATTTCCCCTAATGCAGACTCCCTTAATACAAATTCCCCCTTTCCTCTTTTTCTTATGTCTCTGTTCCTGTAGTTTATTACCACAGTCTTGGGGGAGTCAATCAGTGGAATTCCTATGGAAATCCTTCCCATTGTTTCTTGTATCTCTCAGTATTGGTCTTACAAACCAGCAGTTTGTTTGCAAAGACAAACCTTATTCCTTTCATTTAGAAACCTGGAAGCAGTAATTGATATCCCTCTAGCAGCCTAAGCAGGCAAGTTCCAGGCTGTTCACAGCACTGAAAAGTCAGCAAGGCACATGATATAGTTAATGAGATCAAAGCCTCCTGCTCCTGAAAATCCCAATCAAACAAACAGCCTGTTTTTCTCATGCTTTGGAGCCTTTTCAGCACAAAGCAGGTGGCACTCATCCCCATTATCAGTTTCTCGGGCAGAGCACATTAGCCTCCACTTGCTGTGCTCTCTAGAGATGCCTGACGCAGTCCTGAGTCCATGTGCTCTGACTCACTGGCTGGAAGAGACTGGGGAAACTCTGCGAGCCAGCTGATCTGCAAGCTGTTTCACTTCTTTAATTGATCCTGTCTGCCTGTGAGCGTGTTTGTGTGCAAGATAAGACATCTTTGATATGAGATCCAGCTCTGCCATGGCAGAAAACACCCCATGACCAAATAGTGAGATTTGGGTATGTTACCCTCAGTGGCACTGAATTCTTTGCACCCATCAGAGGCCCATCTGCCTGGTGGTACAGGAGCAGACAGGGAGTTTGTAGCTCAGGCAGATCCAGATCTGTAGTAATGTTGGCAGACTCTGCGATGTGCAGGTCTATCATGTGCAAGGAAGGGAAGTCCACAGTGGCTCCCCCAGGATGTAGTTTGATGGGAGCACAGTGAGCTAGCAGTTGGAGCAGGCTCTGCACCAGATTTTCTGGAGCTGGGGGTGCCAATCCATCTCCTGGGAAAGTATCTCCTTTTTGAGGGAGCCACGTCCATGCCACATCTGTGCTGTCCCAGCTGCAGAATTTGTCTGCACAAAGTCCAGAACAATTCCCATTCCAGCAGCCAGCAGAGGCAGGTGGGCAGCACCTGCCAAGTCTGAGAGGATGGGGGAACTGTTGGCAGCGTGTCATGGAGTCTCCCCTGCCATGCAGCATCTTGTCAGGTCCCTTTGTCCCTCCCTGACTGCTCCCCACTGGCTCTGTTCCCTGCTCAGCACTGGCATTACCTGCGCAACAGCTTTTACCTGTGCTGCCCTCCATGGGTGCCCTCTCAGGTTTACTCCCTAAAGTTGCCATTGTACTCACCAGTGAGATTTTCAGTGGTCCTTCCCTGCGGACTCTTCACAGACCCCCCTGGTCTGCCCCTTGTCTGTCTCCTGGACAGTCTTGGATTTATTATATTATATATATCATATATATTATATATATTATATATATTATATATTATATGTTTTTATATATATAAAAATTAAATAAATATTATATATTTCTATATGTCTATTTATATTTATTTATTGTATATATTTATATATATATATTTATATTTTTTTATATATTTATATATTTATATATTATTTAATATACAGGCTGAATCGAAAGACCAGAAGATAAACTGGTAAAATTTTTGGTGCAAAAATTTTCTAAAGGAAAATATTCAACATTTGCTTAGAAAAATGAGCTTCATGGAAGTGAAAGAGCTAAATAACTCCAGAATAAAAAGCTGAACATTTACTATGGTTTGAGAAAAATACGCCAGGTTTACCTGACAGTTTAAAATCTCCTTAAAAGCTCTGCTGAACTTTCATCTGGGGTGAATTTTCAGTTAGGTGCTTGGATTGACCAGACAGTCAAAAACGTTCCTGTGTGTGATGAGATCTGGGTGACGGTGACTCACAGAGAGTGGTGCAGGGTTAGATGCAGACACTTTTGGGGGAATGATTGTTGGGTTCTTCTCTCTAGTGGAACGCAGCCACTGTGGGAACCAGACATCATGAGTCTCGGAGAAGGGACGGATCTGTAGCACAGCCTAAATTTGTCACAGCGGGTATGTGAGCGCACACAGAAAAAGCAGTTAACACACACGACACATTTAGGTTTTCTATACATAGAGTGGGTGAACTTTCCTATCTGTGCACAAATATAGACCCAATGCTGCATCACAGGACTCGCCTCTGCTAGAAACCTGCTCTGCAAGACTCAGCTGACGCTCAGTTAAGCACAAGATTTTCACTGGCAAAAGTCTCGCTTGGAGACCTTTGGATACCTCTTGATGGTGTGAAGGGGCTGTATCCCCTGAGAGCTTCAGCTTCTGTCACCCAGCCCAGCTCTGCTCTGGAGGGTGCAGTGTGGGGACAGGAGGGCAGGGTCCAGGTAGAACTGAGACATTTTGAATCAGGTAAATGCGAACTGTTGTGCAGTGCCCTCTTTAATCTGTGGATTAAGAATAATACACCTCAGTGCACAGAGGACCAGTTTGGAGAAATAGAGCAGCTCTGGAGTACCAAAATCCTCCTGGGATTTCTAGATGCAGCTGTGTGGAGCCCATGGGGATAAGCTGCATATTAGAGACTCTCTCTCCCTTTCAAGGTTCAGCCCTTGAAAAGCAGATGGTTTGGTCTGGTAGGGCTGGGACAATCCTGCTGGAAAGAGATTCCTGCACTTTTCTCTGACACATCTGCTTCTGCACAGGAGGGAATGCAGATATTGTCATTTCAGCATTCATTACATTTAATATTGGATTTAATTTAATTTGGAAAACCAAAATGTTTTCCTTTAGGACCAACAGAAAATATTCTGTTTTATCCGAAATATGGTATCTGCCTCCTGCAGGAGTGGTGGGGTGGGAAGGATGAACAGGGAGGCATATTTGCCCAGTTTTGTTGACACAGTTTGCCTTCCACTCACACTGATTGTTAATTAAAAATTTTAATTGAAAATTTGAGCACAAAAATTGGGCAGAGGGGGAAAGCCATAATTTTGAAAATGTCAAAAATAAATGCTTCTGTTTCAAAATGTCAGAAAAAAATCACTTGTCATGCTGGGGCTCTGTTCCAACAGAATCATTTATCTCTGTTCCATGAAGTGTAAGAATTTGCTGCTTAATTCAAGTGTCCAATCCAAGCCTTGATGCAAGGGAAATAGGGTAGTTTAAAAAAACTCAACTACCGTGCTGGGAAAGACTCTGTCCTGCACACGCTGCCACTGCCCAGAACAGGGAACCCTGGAGCACCCGAACAAGAGTGCCCAAAGCATGAGAGCACAAGATTTGCTCTGTGCCATCCATGAAGGCTGAGAAAATCTGGCGTCAGAGGCACAAGAGGCTGATACTTGTGGTCACAGGAGACCAAACCCAGAGGTTTTTCATAAACAAGCCCTGGTGTGCAAGGAGAAGGCTCAGGAAGACAGGACAAGTCACCTCTGTAGTGTCACCAGAGTGGGGCAGGGCGTCCCCTCTGCCGGGCTGGTGGCGCAGCCCCAAACTCCAGATCATCTCTAGATTTCTCAGGTGATAAACTTTCTACTATAGCCAAGAAAGAGCCTCTCTTTCCCAGTTCTGCCATGCAACCTCACTAAACAAACCTCACAAGCAGGACCCTTCCAGAGTTACTGTGCTGACTCCGCTCTCCATGTGTCTTGTCTTGGGTGACACCAAAAACGTGTGTAGCACTCCACATTTCTTCTGTGTCAATCCCCACAGTTGGTGTCACTGTCCCTTTAGGACTCAGGGGCCAGAAGCAGAACAGCAGTGTTTTACCCCAGGTTTGGAAGTCCCTTTACAAGACAGGAACAGGCACATAGAGCTCTCTCTTTTTCTCACCGAGCTGCCAAGAGAGTTGTCTCCAGCAGGTTCTCCGAGTGAGAGAGAAGCCCTCTTTTGTGTCTCTCCGAGCTCCGTGGCAGGCCGTCCAGCACAGATCCCCGAGAAACGATTTCACAATCCTAAACTGCTTCCGAGGGAATTTCGTGATCCTCAGCTGCGATGCTGACCTGGAGCTGCCAGGGCCAGCGCTGCAGATTTTGGTGTCTGGCGAGTCTGTTCTCTTTCCCCCAATGCAAGAGGATGCAGAACTGCAGCGCAGGCACCAACTCGGTCCAGATGGCCAAAAAGAAGCAGAGACATTGTCACCTCAGGTCCGGAGCTGTCCCAGACAAGGCCTGCTCTGGGCAAATTGGCACTGCAGGGGAAGGCTGATCCGAGCAGGGCTCGTCCCCATTGTGTCCTTGTCCACAGTCCTCGTGAAGACCTCCATGCTGAGGAGACTTCCATACTTCTCCGCCCCTCTTGTTTTCGCTGTTCCCGGGGGAGTCCACAGGATTCAGCATCTTTGTGCCTAGCGGTTATTGCTGTCATTGTGGTTGTTGCTGTTTTGCTTTTAGTAAAGTGTCATTTTTTAACTTATATCTTCTCTCGTTCATCGCTCCTTATTGATGAAAGGGGAGTGGTTAAAACTAAAGGGTGAGAAACAGGTAGTCAATAGTAACTCAAGTTAACTATTGAGAGACAGAATATGTAAATTCTAAAACCTAGGAAAACAGAATTCCCTGAATCTTGTCAAGATGAGAGGGACAAGAATCTGTTTGAGGCCAGCACAGAAACCCTGAATCACCCACCAAGGACTGCCCATGCTCCAGAGAGAAAGGTGAAAAGTGCACTGTGATGAAGACTACAGATCTTCATCACGAGCAGACCCCCAGAGACCACCAGGACACACAGCACATGCGTGGCACACAGCTAATGATATTAATGATTGCCCAGAAATGATTTGTATAGCCACTCCAATCCTGGGGAATGTGATGAATATTCATGAATGTTACCATAATATTGTGTGTTGGCAGTGCCGGGGTGTGTGTGTTTGGAGGAGTGAATCCCTCACACCCTGCGCCGAATAAAGCAAATACTCACTTCTTTGTCTCTGAAGTGTCTCTGGGCCCGCTTGGGGCGAATCAAGGGGACATAGCTTGTTTTCTTCATCCTGTAAATTGTCTTTAACCAAGACAGTATGGCAGCTAAAGTTGCTGTCCTTTCTTTGTGCTTCCTCATTTAAAATCTTTAGATCAGCAATCTATCTCCCAGCCAGCATAACAGGAAGAGAAAATGTGTATTTGATCTGTAGTCCCTTGTTGTCATCCACCTGCTGTAGGACTGTAGGTTTTCCAAAGCACATTCCTGTAGTTTTGTTGTTTTAAATGATTGCAATACATTTTGCCTGGGCTGTGGCTTAGCTGTTGGTGGGCAACAGAGGAAACTTGTGGAAGGGCAGACAGAGCTGAAAGTGTTAGTTTAGCCTACAGCAGGTACCCGACCATGGAGCAGAGATGGATGTACTCGTAGGGCATCCTCTTGAAGTGCTACCCACAGCTGTTGTTGAACTGCTGGCACTTTTTACAGCTGCTAAGGGCACCTGCACATTAAATCTGCTTGTACACAGAGCTGTTTGGCAGCACAGGATGATTTAACACTGCACTGTGTGCCTTCAGGGGAGCTTGAAGCGTTGCAAAACCCAGCAGGTTTCAGCAGTCCTGCAGAGCTGCCAGCTGCTAAAACTTCTAGGGCAGCTCTGTAAAACTGGGCAAGTGTTTTCCTAGCATAGTGAGGTAAAACAGCTGAACAAGGCACAAGCAGAAGAGGATCATATAAAAGAAAGATTGGAATAATGGGAATATCTGCAGTTCTGGGGACTGTAGGATCCTGGAGTTTTTCTACCCAGAACAGCTCAGGAAGATATTATCAGCTAACTCTGATGGGTTTTTCTTGCACCTGGCTGGAGGCTGACCTGCCACCTGAACCTGGGTGAAACTTTTTTGTGGTTATTCAGAGAATGACATCCAAGCTGTCACAGAGGCAGGAACTGATGCTTCCGTTCTTTGCAAAGCACCATTCAGCTGGTGTCCTGTTTAGCCACTCACTGCCTCCATCAGCAAATAGTCATATTTCTTCCTAGTACAGACACCCTCCTACTCCTCTTTGCTCACAAATATTCCTATTCACATACTCATTAAGTCAATGTATTGCGCCTGATGCTCAGAAAAGAGGATGGTTGGAGGACTAATGGTATCCTTGGTGGTTCTGTTGTTTTCTTTCTTGGAATTTGACAACCAAACTCAGAGAATTTCTCAAATGGATTACAGAGGTGATATTATGGATTTCCTAGGGAAAGATTTATCATCCCGAGCATTTTGATAATTGCAGTTTCAGTTAAATATATACTTTTATATTTAGTCTGAAGACTGTAAAGTCAAAAATCACTGATTTTGGCTTGGATATGTGAAAGACTTCCTTTATCATTTGAGTGAGTGGCCACATAGATGAGTTAGCCTGTCAAGAGGTCCCGACTGGAAAAAGTCCCAAGCAAACTCTTACAACTGGTCCCTTCCAGGTCCTTTCATTCTGTGATTACATGATCTATTAAACAGCCCATTACAGTTTGTGGAATAAACTGACAGACATTTTTGTTAGCATTTCAAATGCAATCCTGAATTTTCAGCAGCTCATTAAAGTGCTCATTAAAGCCAGCTCAATGAGTGCTTTGAGTGGGTATTTGCATCCGTAAAACAGGAATATTGAAACCTTGCAAGGAGAAAATGGGAAATGACACAGAATGCAAAACACAAGTGCTCAACTGAGAATGTGCTCTTTTCAGCTAAAGTAGCACTCAGAACCAGCTTGCTCAGCGTTTTCCACCCAAATGAACCAGTGGCAGCACCAAGTCAGCTTTTCTGGAGCTCTTACTGCTCATTCTTGAAGCACTGTTCGAGGCACCCTTGGACTAAGGTGGTGATGTGATTCAGGCAGGCTAAACTTCTGCCTGACCAGAGATTCTGCCTCTTGCTTTCCATCAGTACAAGGAGGTGCCTGAGCTGCAGGGTTAGAACCCTCCCCTCGAGAGTCTCTTCAATGGAAAGTGGTGAACAGCTCCACACCAACCATGGGACCACAACGATGCTTAATTTTCCCTTTGACAATGGGCCACAGTCTGAAACAACAGGACATTGGCTGACTTTGCTGCCAAGTGAAAATTAATTGTCATCGCTTTTTTTCTAGTCATAAAGTCTGTTACAGAGACCTTGAACAGAGTTAGCTCTCGGGGCTCAGTCTCTCAAGGTGAGTTTCTTGAGGAACACTTGATTGATTCTCCATGTCCTGCTGTGGGGAAGAGCAAGGTATTGACTAAAGGCTGGGAAACGCTCGAAAGGTGATGATAGCATGACAGTCTTGGCAAGTCACTCCAAGATGTTCTAAAGACAAACTATCAGCTAGTCATTATGCATTGTCTTCTTCCAGTCTGGCACAGAACAAGTACAGATATGGTACAAAATGAACTGGCAGCATCACAGAGTGCTTTGGAGCAGGTGCTGGAGGGTTTTAGTTCACCTGACAGATAACAGAAGGTTCTCACCTTTCTCTATGGAGCCAAGGCTTCCAAAAGCCTCAAACACTGGGCACTTCTCTCCTTAAAATCCATCGTGCTGGCAACCTATAAGCAAATAGATTCAATAACTTATGTCTGATTTTTACACATAGAGGAATGGACTAATCTCTTACTTCCACAGGAAATGAAAGAGAATGTTTTGAGACAGGAAGATGAAGGCCAGACTCTAAGAAAGATCAAAACCAAGATGAAACCATGAATTATGTGTGCAGCAGGGCCAAAGAGAAGAGCGAGGATGTCAACAGTTCGAAAACAGCAGCCACTATATTCCTCCTGTTCTTCAAAAGAGCTGTCACAACCTTGGGAATCTAGTTATTCTCTCAGTGTAGTTTATTTTAAATATTATTTCTTACAAATTTGGAAAAAGCAACCTGAAAAAAAGGAGAAATTAATATTTGTCTTGATACAATCACCTGCCATTTGAGCTAACAGTGACAGTAGCATGGGTTTTTTCTGTTTCAAACATCCAAGATAAACACTTCACCAGATTTCATAGTTGTGGGCTGCCTGTTTGCTGCAGGTTTTGGAGAAGCTGCTGCTTTCTGAGAGCCTGCATGGCAGGACAGGCACAGGCCATCCCTTTAGCAGGGTCTGAGCATGGTGGGCAGGGCTGGCTGCTGGTGACACTGTCCTTTGTGACAGACATGGCAAGTGGTGAACAATGTCCAAGGTCCATCCCTTTATTTCAAACAGGAACAAAAGGAGATGGAGCCAGAGGCAGGGCTGGGAACAAGACCACACCAGGGGTCCCTGATGCTTCAAGCAGAGCTAGCTTGGAAGAAAAAGGTCACTAAGGACCCAGGCAAATTTTGAACACCTCCACCGATGGAACCCCCGGAGCCTCCACAGGCTTCTGCCCTTGTTTTTGGCCACTCCAGGTCTATATTTGGTTCTGCCTGTTCAGACTTTCCCTTTCTGTACGTGTGCCCATTGCCTTTGGCTGCTATTCAGCCAGAGCAGCCTGTGTGTGAAAACATCGCCTGGTGAGGCAAGGAGCTGTGGGAGGCTCAAGCGGATCAGAGAGGATGAGACCTTCTCCCAGAGCCACCACTTTGCATGACACGAAACTTTTCCTGACTCAACTTCCTGGCTCTTCACCAAGGTGTGGGATGCCAGAGCTCTTCTGGGAAAAGACTGGGAGAACTTGCTGCCACAAAAAATATTTTCCTATATTGCTGGAAATTGCTGTGGAATATGTTCAAGCTGTAGGGATCAGCTTGGAATCAAAATTGTGCAAACCATATAGAGCACAGAACATTTCAGAAAAGGATCAGTGTGTGAATTGCATGAGATATAGCCAACTTTAATATGGGAGAAGAAAAAGAAAGTTCTTAGTGCAGGTAACTTGAATTTTCTAGCAATATCATGTTGACAGCTCAGATTTGGAAATTGAGCTTGGAAGCTTGAGTACAGATAAGAAAAGCCCTGTGCAAGTTGCTGTTCCTGGAGTTTAGTCTTCCTTAATATCTTTGAGCAAAATAATTAAATCAGCATGTCAGACTCAGATGCAGTAAGTGCTTTGAGGTGTAAGCTGATTTCCTTCAGTGAGGAGCAACCATAATTCCAACCCATCCACAGAACGTGAGTTTGCTTGGCCCTACTAATGACTTCTTAGCAGCCTGGAGGAGCTATAAATTCTAGGATTCTAGAGTTCTATGAACTGGCCTCCAATGTTTCTGAAATACTCAGACCCATAGTTGCACCACTTGTTAGAGCTCTTGAATTTTCTCTGATGAGGGTCCTAAGACTTCCACAGCAAAGGGTCTGAAAGAATTCAAAAGTTGTTTTTCCTTTGTCATGGCAGTTCATTATATTCAGGATGAGTTTTTAGTGGTAACTTAATGCTAAATTGCTTTTAACACTTAGATACCCTAAATCAGCACTCAAACCTGTAGGTCTGGCATCACTCTAATCATTTACATTCCCACAACTGCCAAGCCCCTACCGTGATGCACAGGCAGCATCTTTTTTATGTCACAGTCTTGATTCACAAACTAATCTTTCTTCCCGTCTCACCTTTGGGACAGGATCTGTCAGATTTTGAAATAAAAAATAAAGACTGCAAACTCTGCCATGTGTGGCTCCCATGACTCCCCGTTCTTGTGAGTCTGCTATCCCTGTGAAGCCTGTTCTGTGCTCAGGGGGCCCAACAGGTTGGATTTAGAGAGAATAAACACTGAAATGCAAAGGGGTAAAGCTGGGCAAAAGGGATCTCAGTCTTTTCTCACTGCCCAGCTCGAGCATGAGTCAGAAGATGGTGCAGCAAAGCCCAGTGGAAGCTGATACAGTTATGCTGATGATCTCAATGGACCTATCACAATTAATGATTTGCTTTTGACTGCAGAATCTGCCGAGCAGAGAGGAGCCTGCGCTGATGGACTCGCCACAGTACCACCAGAGCGACTATCCCGTGAGGAGTCTTGTTATTTGAGAAGCTGTCATCAATTCTGCTGAGGTGGGCTGGAATTCTGTGTTCTGACGTGGCTGAGGCTCTGCATGACTAATAGAGAGTATTTAGCATTTTACAGACTGTCTAGCAGCCCGCACTGCCTGCAGCGTACTGATGCCATCCACGGGCACAGGACTCCAGTGTTTCCCACAAAGAGATTATTGATGAAGACAGGTTACAACGAGGCTCAGGTTGAGTAGAGAAGCAGTTGGTTTTCTTATCTCCTGCCCCAAAAGGTACTTGCTGCAATACAGTGCCAGGATACCCTGCAAGAACTCTCTGACCGTAGAGGTGGCTGAGCAATAATCTCTGTGAGCTTGGGAAAATTTCTGTTAACAGAAGGTGAATGAAAAATTGCTGTTTCAAAGAGGAATGAGAAGTATGGAAATCACTTCTGCTAGGAAAGGAGTCACTTCTGCCCCTGTCTTACTAGAGATGGAAAAAAATTACATCCTCTCTTGAATAAAGGAAGACCACAGCCTCTCCTGAAGACCTGGTTTATTAAGCATAGGAACTCATCCCATCACTGGTTTTTAACTAGTTACAAATATTTCAAAAGCAAACATTTTATTTCGAGTCAAGTGGAGTATTTTTTGGACTACCCAAGGAGTCCACTTCACTATTCCACATTTTTATCATGATTTTACTTTAACTACTTTGGTGACTTTCTGCTACCTCAAAACTTGAAGATTTGCCATCAGAAATGTGAATATAATAAACATAAATCTGATGAGCTCCAATTTCAATGTAGTGATCTAAGATGTATTTTTAAACAATTTGAAACTCCAAGCAGTGTTCTCAACATAGACTGCGTTCCTGGATCACTTCCGGCAACAAAGACACCTCAAGGAACATCATCCTCCTTAGGGCCTTTTTATTGCTTTCTTTTGGAGTTCCAGTGACCCCAGTTAGCTTTTAGAGCAGCACTGATGAAAAACATATCAAAAAATACAGGAAAAGAAAACTGGAGCCCTCAAATGGAGCCAAACAGCTTAACTGACTGTAAGACTCATTCATTAAATACTAAAAACAGTGCTGTGAGCACAGAGAGTCCAAAATGCTTCACACAGGTGGGCGAGTCTCATGATGTGCTGCGAAAAGAACTAATCCCTTGTTCTCCCTGCTGAGAAAGCAGAGGCATGTGGGGCCAAGTCTATAGCACACTGCAGTGCTGGTGCCAGGACACATCTCGGATGAGTCAAGGCACCCTTCTGGCTCCATGGAGTTATCAGGAACAGGTCTGCCATGCCTGGTGCCTTGCTGTTTCTACCCCACGCCACTGGCTGACATAACCAGGAGAGCAGCCTCCCTCGGAGACCTCCCTAGCCATGAAAGTCCTCTAAATGTGTCAGAAGAGTGAACATCCCACCCACACGTCAGCTCAAGGACTCTCCTCCTTAGGGTGTTGCTTCTCCTGAACAACCTCGTAGCCTGTGCCTGGCAGGCTCCTTGGGCAGTTTTTGCATCACAGGTGGAACAGTCCCTGCACCTCAGAAACACTGAATTTCCCGTGGCCAGCTGTCCTGGGGCCGTGTGAGCTGCAGGTTGGAGGCAGACTGATCCTGTAGCTCCAACCCACCGCGACCATGCATTTGTTTGGTCTCCAAACAGTCCTTCAGAAGCACCTGCTAGACTTGACCTGTGTGTGCCACCCCTAACCTTGACCGCCGTGCTGGCACCCCCAGTGACCTCCCTGCAGGTGGCCCAGGCCTCCTCCCCTGCCCATTGCTCTCTCTGCAGTCCTGTGGAGCTGAAGAGAATTAGCACAGCCTTGACATTTCACATGACCTAAACTGCAATGGGGCTGTGCACTCCATCTCTCTCCTGCTAATAGCAAGGGGCAGCCCCATCTCCAGTGCTGTGGATGCACTGTTCTGAAAGTTTTTCTCTCCTTTCTCAGGGGGAATAGAGATAAGTTGAATTCTTGTGCTTTTCTAATCTTTTGTTTTGGTACTGGATGCTGTAAGACTCCAGCCAATACTCTTGGGGGGTGGAAAACTGTCGACCAATAATTGTTAGACTATTAATGCATATATAAAGAAAGAACTGTAAGTAAATCTCTCTTTTTCGTTATCTTGCGTGTGCTGGCTGCCTGATTTACCTACGAGCTTCCACAACACAGAGGTCCACCAGGGACCTGGCCATGACAGCCACAGCCACCACCTGCACATCTGGAGGCCAGAGGGATGTGTCTGGTGCAGCAGTGCCATGAGTTTCCTGCCACCTCCTGGGTGGCCAGGAGCATGAATATATGCCGAAGTATTTTCTGTGACATGCAGCAAAGTCAGCATGTGGCAGGAGCTGTCAGAGACTGAAATAGTTCGTGCCTCAAACATTGATATGAAGTTCTACTCATTATAGCAAAATTGTATAAAGAAGCTACAACCAAAGAAGCCTCCCTGAAGTCCCTAACTTCTTCTCTACCACCTGTCCAAGATCACCATTTTCCACTGTAAAGATCACTGAAGTCCCTAACTGGGACTTTGGACTGTAAGCTAAGTCGCCAATATAAGATATTATTGTTCAATCACCTCTGGCCTAGGAAGAAACAAGGCTGAAGGAAAGGAATGCATCCACAGGACAGACAAACCCAGGAGCTGTGACCAGGGTTAGTTAACTCAGTAAGGACATGACAATGAATCCAGCTATCCCCCTGCCCTTTCCCCCTCATCAGCTCAGCCAAGGAAACCCTCAGGCCCTCACCCATGAGCGCAGGGATCCCTGGTCATGCTCCCAGGCCACGTCCTTGAGTGCACAAAAGCTGCCCCCTGGGTGCTGCTGGATTCCCCTCTGATTGTAAAGCAAGATATTTTTATGCCTGCCATCTCCACATCGGCATGATCCAGCTGTTTTATCTGCACCTGGAGGTCCACAATAAATCTATGCTTTCCATCAGGTTGCTCCCAAAACCAGTGCTTGTTATTCCGTCCCTAAGCATTGATTATTCCAGTGATGGGAAGACAACAGCAGCATATCTCCCAAGGAACACATGATTGCTTACAGACAAATCTCCAGTTTGTCTGTGTAAGCTGGAACTTTAATCTTGTCTTTACAGTTTCTCATTACTTAGTGCCTTTTTCAAATTACTACCTGCTCTGTATTACATCTTCCACAGCGGCACTGGTTCATAACAGGAGTTACGAGGCATGAACTCATCCAGGCTGCCCTTTTCCATGCACCTTTCTGTTCTGGCCATGAGTGTCCACCCTTGAAGTGCAGCTCCCCCACCAAGAGCCTGGCCAAGGGCTGAAATATCTGCAGCAACTGACCCTGTGCAGGAACGGGGCTAGCTGAGGAACATGCTGCCAGTGAGCTCCTCTCCTCCTGGCTGCTCATTCCTGAGGTGTAGCTCTTGGACCAAGCCCTCTTTCATCCCAATATCTCCTTCAGAAGCTTGCAAGACGCTGAGGTGGCAATGCAAACCAGGTGGAGATGTGATGGGAGCAGAGCTGCTGCTCCACTGGGCTGGCACTGTCCCACAGTCACCCAGCACGTGACAGCTCCTGGGCTCCAGGTCATGACAAAACCCCATATCGATCCCAAGCAATTCAGATACACTCACTGGCTCTCACGGCTCTTTCTAGCAGAAGTAATGTTACCTTCATCAATAATTTAACTCAGTGACTGTTGCCTCATAAGAAACAAAGACATTATGTTGAAAAATTACACAATAATCTTATTTTGAATGCAGAAAGAAATCAACAGTGATTATATATAGGAAAAAAAGACATTAAAGTACCAATAACTCTAAGAAATTCTCATGAAAAAATAGGCTCTGATTAACATGGAGAAGGAAGAAGGTCAGAGAATATACCACAGATGAGAAAGCAATCAGGAACTAGTGCATACAAACCTTTTAAAAATTAACTTCCATGCTGTCTATATGCTGCATTATTTAACATCGTGTGGTTACAATACACTTTCATTTATCCAAGTTGTGATCTTAGAACCAACTTGCTATAGCTCTGGAGATGTGTGGCACAGAGGAACATCGTGGAAAACATCCAGTTAAAGCAGATGTTTGAGGGACTGAGACACGAGAGTTGGGTGTCCTCCAGGTATGAATTAGGTTCACACGCAAGGCACCCTCCCTGCAGCCTGGCAATAACACACCTCAGGTACCGCCTGCAGAAATGGGTCTGGGACTGCAGGATGTGTTGAGGGCTGGTTCTAAGCAGGCAGCAGGCAGGGGACAGCCTGAAAACATCCTCAGAGACCTGCACCCAGAGGTGTCTCAGCTGCCTGAGGAGCTTCACTATCCCAGGTGAGACGAGCCCTCCATTTGCCCTCTCACACAATTCTCTGAGCCCACGTCCTGCCCAAGAGGGCAAGTCACAGAATTCCAGCAGTGCTCTGGTAGGACCCTGGAGGTTACCAGTGCACCCTCCCACATGGAATAGGACTATCCCCTAAACCAGTTCAGGTTGGCCACGGGGCTGTCTCAACCAGCTCTTGATGGCCCAGGGTTGCACTCCCTGGGGAAGCTTTTCTTCTCCAAGTTCTCTCTGCATATCTAGACATCGTGCCCTGCCACATGCTGGGCTGTGGCTCCCAGGTCACAGAGAAGAGCATGACCCACTTCCCTGCAAGAAACCTTCCCCCAGCATGCAAGCTCCTTGGGAGAGTCCCTCTCACATGCTGCCTTGATTGCCTCCATCAGCTGCAGGAGGAGGCAGCTGGAGGATCTCCAGCTCTCTCCTCTGGCTCCACAGACTCCTTCTTCCCCCAGCACTGGCAATGGTCAGTTTTCAAGGCACGGTGCTCTCATGGGATGACATGTGGGTCACAGCACCCTCTGCCTCTGTGAAGCAGCTCAGGTGATCAGTACCGTGCAGGCAGCACTTTGTGATGCTTCCCCAAAGAAGCCTTCTCCTCTGCAGCCCATCCAGGGCTCAGGGGCTCTGGACTGGAGGTGTTGTCTGTGCAACAGGGTTTTCTTCTCAGATCATTTTCCAAGAACGTGTGAACCCTCACCCTCCATACTACCCCAGCCAAAAATGTCTATGTGTTTCACTATGAGCCAAGAGGAGAAGGGACTAGCTGTGCTTCAGTTCACACTCACCAGTTTCTTCTGACATCCCCAGCTCTTCTTCTGAAAGAGGTAAATGGGAGATTAGGGCCCTCCAGTCTAAATGGGATAATCCTGAACACACTCCTTAGGCACCTTCTGTGCAGTTTGAGCTGTCCTGATCTATTCAGCCACTTCTCTCACAAAAGTTGTTCCTTAATTTCTGTTATCTCTGCTGCTTCTTCCTGAACTCCTCCCTGCAATTTACCTACTTCAAACAGATGCTGCAGACAGCATCGCTATATGGACAGGCCAGGAATTTAAAGAGCATTGCATACACATCTCTTGTATTCTTTTTAAGCACTTTTTTTAGTTTCTAGTGTCTGAGTCAAATTTAGAGCCCCTGCTGTCTGGGCAAAAGCAGGATAACTTTCCTTACTGATGGCTTCTCACTTGCAATAGCTTTCCCAGCCTTGCTGATTAGCCATCAGGGCTTTAATAAAAAAAGGCACAAGACTCCACTATATTATCTTTAAACAGGCTTCACACCTTCTGTATTTTTCCCTCTGGTCTGTTCTTTCATTACACCTTTAACAAGACTTTTTGTTTTCATTTTTCATCAAACACTACTGTGTATGACTTTGTCATTTCCCTGCCCTGCACAAGGCAAATCAAACCTTGTGTCTAACCAGACCATGTCCAAAGTCACTTCTCCTGTGGGTTCCCTATTCTCTGCTACACAAAGCAGTCACTTTTCTTGCTTTCAGCCTTTCCAATGTCCCTCTGTGTCCTGAGCCAGCTCTAAATGTTCCTTTAGGTCTGTAACTTCATTCCAAAAGGGCCTTGAACCACTTATTTGACCAATGTGACCCCAAAGTTCCTTTAATACATGGCACCACACGAACTGACACTGGAGATGTGTGACATGTCATGCATCCCAGCATCAGCGTGGCTTCCTTGCACCAGGTGGCTGATGTAATGTGCTTTTTAGTGTCCTCGTTTAAAACTAGGATTTCAGCTCTTCTCTCCTGGCTTCTGTGAGGAAGAATGAGGCACTTCAGGGGTTAGCAGGCCTTAAATGTGAAGCATCACAGCTCCTCTAACTCGGCATTCTGTTATCCAAGAGCCTCACTTGACTGGCTGCATTCCATTGGCCATCATGGAGTGCTGCTCCTAAATTTTAAAATGAATTTAAATCCCAGTGGCTGACTTTGAACTACAAGCGCATAAACTTGTCCTCACCATTGAGCCCTCACACTTGCTCTGCCTAAAGCAGACCTAACAATTTCTGCAGCATAAGCAGCAGATTTCCTCCCTGCGACCATCCTTTCATTCCTCAGTGCAGGAATCATGGTTAAGCCACTCCTTTATCTCCCAGCACCTGCCAGCTTCCCACCGCAGCACTCAGCACAGCAACATGAACGCCCCAGGGCGACTGACAAATACCTGCCTGGGTTAAGCATTAGCAGTGTAAATGCCTTGCGAACAGAAGATAAAAGCCCTCCCACTGCACACCAAGACTGGCATAAAAAGACAAGAATGTGTGCCCTGCAGAGGGCACAGAGGGCACATGTGCAGCAGCAGTGTGTTAGAGGGCTCTGGAGGGCTGTGCATGCCATGTTTCACATCCCATCCTGGCCCTTCTCTGTGTCCTGGCTCTTTTATGTCAGCCTGGATCTAAGCGCAGCTTCCAAGGGAGCTTTTCTCCTCTTCCATACAGGTTCCTCTTACTCTGGATGCAGCATAACCCTGTGCTGTTTGATGCCTGATTTGGGAACACCTCCCACACCAGCCCAGGAACTGCTGGAAGAGCTCTACAGTGGCAATTCAGTCATTGTCCTCCCAAAATATCCTTGCATGCACCAGATTCAGGATTTCCCAATCCTTGTCGGAACCAGCAGGCAGCAGAGCACTCCAGACCCACCAGGACCATGGGGACAGGTGTCAGGACCATGGGGATAGATGTCTGCACCACGTCCCTATCCTGGCAAGAGACAACTCTTGCTCACAGCCCAAAGCCAATCTGGAGCCCTGAAGCTCATGGCCAGAGCAATGACAGAGCAAGCTGGCCTGGCACAAGACCAGCAGAGGAGATGGGAACACCTGAGTTGCCCAAGACAGTGACAGCAAAGGTCTCCTTCACCCAAGTGCACCTAGCAGTCTCTCCCCGAGGCACACTGCAGCTACAGGACAGGGAATGGTTTCTGCATGTTTCATCTGCAGCTATTTCTGCTGTCTTGCTTTCCACATCAATTCCCAGACCTTTTCTGTAGTTTGCCAACTTGTCATGTCAGGAGCAGCACGTGGGAGGGCACGGCTCCATGGGACAGGCTTCCTCAGCCTTCCTGTGCAACTCCTGCAGCCCCTTGGCCACAGTCCCAGTTTGCTCCCACTGCAGATCCTGCTCAGGCAGAGCCTTCCTTATGCTGCTGCTTGACATTGGCCACCCAAACCTTCCCATGAGCTCCTCAGAATGCCCCCAAGGGTCCCTGTAAACCTTAGATCAGGCAGATGTGCCTCTACAAAGATGGCTGTAGCAGGAGTCTTGTGGGCAAATGCATTTTATAACAGTTTTCAGAAGTGCCTTTTTTGAAGCTGTCACATTCCAGACCCAGGATGGTGCAAAATCTCTGTGCGAAGGGACCATCGTTTCCTCTCACTCAGCACATTTGCATTTGTCCTACTTCTATTCCTGTAGACCTCAAAATCATCAAATTCCTCCTCTCTGATATGCAGTACCACCCTCCCCAGGATGCTATACCACAGCATTTGAGCAGATATGTCAGGACTACACAGATAATATTTTAAGATCCTACCCTGCGTCAGGAACTCCCCCAAACTCACGTCTGTTCTGATTTCACTTCACCCCAAATCACCTGGACAGACCCAATAGAAGAGACAAAATATGAACATGAACAATACCTATGTTTTATTTTACGGCTTCTCTGTACAATGTTTTTTAAAAAGCAAGAAAAAATCATACTAAAAAGCAAAACTTCAGGCTGTTGTGCCTGCAATGAGCACTGACTGGCTGGTGCTGCCTACAGCTGGAACAGCCCAGCTGACTGCAGCCAGGCTGAGCTCTGCCTCACCCCCGATATGTATTTACCATGAAACTTCAGAAAGCAGTAACTGAGAGCAAAAAGCTGCAGCCAGCCTTGTTGTGCTGAATTCCACTACCTTTGAGCAGCTGAACAGGTGGGCTAGTGATTGCCACAAGCCTTGAGGACTCAGGGATTCTTGCAGAAGTGTCACATATCCTGACAGCCACCAAGAACTGATGGCTGGTTGTGTCCTGTCCCCTGCCTCCAGGGAAGCAACAGGACAGGTCTCGTGCCTTCCCCAGGACACAGCCTCCAGTCTGGTCTGTCATTCCCCACTGCAGGGGTGATATTAGGTCATTTCTGCCAGCTCCTCACGGCAGCTACCATGCACAGAGCCAGGGTGCCTGGCCCTGCAGGCCACAGAGGTTTTTCTCTGTGTGTGTCCTAGGGGAGCTTGCAAAGTCATCCCCCTCACTAGGAGCAATCACTGAAGATTTCTAAGCAGCCAAGATTGGTGGATTTCTCTAGCTCCACTGTCTTGGGTAAATGGTATCTGTCACAGTTGGACAATATCTATGACATGTGATGGCTGCAACAGCCCTGCACAGTTCTTACAGGGGTAATGAACATGGGATTCAGGCTGTGAGTCTACTCCATCCCTCTCCCCCCACAGAAGTGTTTAGTGGGAAGTGCCTGGGAGCACAGCAGCAACCCCAGGTGCTGCCGGCTGAGCCAGTGCTCAGGAATGGCACCACCAGGACATGCCTGTTTTGCACAAAATTCCCACAGCAGGAACATGACTTCCTCCAAGCCCTTAACCAAAAAGCTTAAGGCAGCACAGGGGTGGAGCTCCTCTGCCCTGGAGAGCCAGGAGAGCAGGAGCAGGGGTCCTGTGCTCATGTGCCAGGGAGATGCCAAGGCCATCCTTCCATGAAACAGTATCCCTGAGGGGACACACAGATCCTGCATACACCTCATCCTATTCAGAGGTTTCTGAATGTGCTAAGTAGTCAGATCCCAGGTGAAAATCCTCCCCCCTTGATTCTCTTCAGCAGCTCTCAAGCTCTCTGGAGAACACACAGTCATGTCCTGCCTCCAGCCACACTTTGGAGTTGGGTGTTCAGGTCACAGCATCTTGATTGCACATATCTCCCTGGAAAGAGCATCCTCACTGCTCATGTTATCCTGTCAGTGATTCCCTCCTGCCAGGAGCCAGTCCAGAGCCTTTCCTGCAGTCCCAAACCCTCCCACAGCCACATTTGTGCAAAGGGATACACCTCCACCAGGAAAGGGAAAGAGACCAAAAGCCTCTCAGGAAAGCTGGTCCTTGGGGAGAGGTCTGGTGCATCATCAGTGGCTGCATTTGCACCAGCAACTGTAGGGATATCCCTGCTCAGGAGGTGACAGCTGGGTCCTGTGCTCATCCTGAGGGAACACAGTATATCCCAAGCTTCTACAAATACAAGGACATCTAGACCATCCAGCCTAGTAGTCCCAGAAAACTACATCATGGCCATAAGGGAGAGGAGGTCTTTACCTGCAGGGCCTGGTTTGGGCAGTTCTCCGGGCACAGCCACCAGGTGGGCTTTGCCTGGAACAGGAACCTCTCCGGGTTTCGCACACGCATTTCAGATCTATATATGAATATATTTATCTCTGTCTGGGATGAGATCCCATAGCAGCCACTCTGCCTGCTGTAGCCCACCTCTGCAGCTTCTGCCCACCAGGAAAACACTTATTTTTGCTAATGAGCAATAAAGAAAGAGGAAAAACCAAGCACTAGCCCCAGCAGGGGTTTACTCCGGGGCTGGAGTTTGTCTCTCCAGGGCTGCTCTCAAGGGAGCCCAGCTGTGAGCCTCGGATGAGGAGCCCCTGCATCCCAACCCCCCCAGCACCAGCTCAGGCACACAGGGTGCATGAAATCATTCCTACATTGCACAAGGAAGGTGAGGGTGATTGCATATTCAAATCATGAATCCCCAAGTATTTTTATGCACTCAAGGGACCTCAGGACCTCTAATCTGATTAGAAACACTTGCTACCCCCCAGGAGGTGGCTCCAGTTTGCACAGAGGTGGAGGTTGCCAAAGCAAAAGGCAGGCAGAGCTACAGGGTCCCAGCCAAGGCAGCCAGGGCACAGAAGTAACCAGATTTTACAGAAATTCAGTGTGAAGACCTTCTCCCTTGAAGGCTCTGGAAGTTTTGGTGTAGGAGGGAGCTCAGTGGTAGAACTCAGATGTGGGAGGCAATGACAGCAGCTGTGGCAGACAGATAATGAGACAGATCTTCACGGCAGGCAATACTCAGGTAGAAGAGCTGTCACATGGATGCGAGTGGTTTCACAGAGGGGATGATGGGAATTCACTGCAGTTCAGGACCAGGTTTCCAACATGGACTGGCAGACTGTCATGCACACGCACACAGCCACCTCTCTGCACCTGCAGTTATTTTACTGACAGCTTTTGGATGTTACTAATGATCAGCTTCCAGTTAATCGTAGAGGTTACTCCAACAACAAACTTTGTACATGGGGTACAATAAAGAACAATGGAGCTGTCTGTTGTGGAGTTAACTTAGAATCATGGAATATCCTGAGCTGGAAGGGACCCACAAGAATCATCACATCTAGCTCCTCGCTCTGCACAGGACAGCACCAAAGCTTGAAGCTTGACCCCCAACCTGAAGCTATTTAGGAATTACAGGAAGGGTGATATAGCACCGGCCCCAAGCAGGCTCACAGGACAGGTACTTCATGCTGCGGTTGGGCTATGTGCACCTCCACAACGCTATGGGCTGCTCAACTCAAATGCAGAGGGAACACAAATGGCTTATATCCAGTTTAGCTTCTTTGTGATGTGTAAAGACAGATTAAAAGGTTACTCCTCAATAAACCAGATCTCTTTTCTTCCCTTGAGGCCCACTGCCCAGCACCACCTGTACCAAGATGCCAAAGAAATCACCACACCGCAGGTCCCAGTTCCCACCTGGCATCACAGCACACGCCCTAGGATGCCATGTGCTTGTCCTTGCTGCTTTATGTATTTGTCTTAAAAATGCACAACACACTCCAAATCTCCAAAAGCCTTCTTCGTCCAGGAGAGCCCCAGAGCTCCTGTACCACATACAATCACAGAATGGTTTGGGTTGGAAGGGACCTTAAAGATCATCTCATTCCATCCCCTCCCATGGGCAGGAACACCTTCCACTAGACCATGTTGTTCCCAGCCTGGCCTTGAACATTTCCAGGGATGGGGCACCCACAGCTTCTCTGGGCAACCTGTGCCAGGGCCTCCCCACCCTCACAGAGAAAAATTTCTCTCCCATATCCCATCCATCCCTGCCCTCCGGCAGTGGGAAGCCATTCCCTGTGTGCTGTCCCTCCATCCCTTGTCCCCAGTCCCTCTCCAGCTCTCCTGGAAGCCCTTTAGGCTCTGGAAGGGGCTCTAAGGTCTCCCCCCAAGTCTTCTCCAGGTTGAGCAGCCCCAGCTCTCCCAGCCTGGCTCCACAGCACAGGTGCTCCAGCCCGCAGAGCATCTCTGTGGCCTCCTCTGTACTCCCTCCTCCCACCAGATCCTCGCCCAATCCAGTCCATCTCTGGTGACACATAGTCCCTCAGGGACAGGTAGAGGGGACTGTAGTAGCTACAGTAGCTACAGCTATACACACCTCAGCCAAAACCTGAGGTGTGTATAGCTCTGGGAGGTCATGACAAAAGAGATTTTATTACTTTTCTTGTTTTGCAAGAGTCTGTAGGAAGTCCATTTCATCAATCTCATCATAAAGCAAAAAGTTGCATAGAGAGAAAATAGAGGAAAAAGCATCAGAAATCAGAAGTGGAAACAGTGAAGTCTAAGGCAGAAACCAAGCACAAATTTTTGGAGCACTGGGAGTGACCACAGGGCTCACGTTTAAACTAGATCACACCTGACAGTGATCTAGTTATCAACACAAAAATAATCATTGTCACCTGCTGTCCTTTAGTTCAACGTTTTTACATCAGTTGCAGGTGGTTCAAGTCTCTTCAAGCCATCCATGCCACAAAACTTTGCACTCACTCTCCTGGTACACCCCCAGGTCACAACGGGACAGGCTAATTTTTAGTGATTCTGGCTAAAGTCTGCTTTCCAGGCACAGCTTCCACAACCATGCAAAAATCAATGGCACCAACAAAACCAACTCCCAGTGACCCAGGCTGCAGCAGCATTGGCTCCTGCGGAGTCTGACCAGTGGAGTTAAGAGCAGCACAGCTCAGGAGAAAGGATTAGTTAACAAATTTATACAGCAAAGTTGTCCAATTCCATTGCAAAGCTCCTCTTGGATGAAGGGCAGGCCCAGGAATGCAAAAATCCCCCAAATTATCCCAAGGCCACTGCAGTTATCTGGAAACATTTGTTTCTGGAGCTGCAGGTCACAGTTTCTCAGCACTGCCCTCTCCCTGTGATGTCCCCACTCCCAACACTGTAGCCCAGGCTGCCTCTGCCACCTCAGCTGACAGCAGTGACATTTGCACCCTATTTTCCAATTCTGTCTCCTGTCAAATTTTTCTGCTTTCCTTATAAAGATAAAATTTAAATATTAGTCTTCGATTGTTTTCTCAGTTGGTCTTTACAAATGAAATGATGAGTCAGTGAGTGATTTTGGTAAGGGACAGGTTAACCTGCATTTCCTTTAGTACATCTGTAATACACCTGCCCTCATCCAAGAGCATTTCAGGTAACCAAAATATTAAAAAATATTCTGAACTTTTATTTGAACTCCAGCAGGTGGCAATAAAATCACCTGTAAAGAGCTGCCTCTTAATTTTTAAAATGCAAGTGCTGCACACACACAAAGAATTTTGGCTATGACTGCTCAAGTTAAATTGTCAGGGGCAAAAAAAAAAAGTAAAATACTGAGAACATAACTCTGTTCTAGCCCTCTTGGAGCCCCCCTGAGCCTTCTCTTCTCCAGGTGAATAGCCCCAGCCCTCCCAGCCTGGCTCCTGAGCAGAGGGGCTCCAGCCCTGGAGCATCTCCATGGCCTCCTCTGGACTCTCTCCAGCAGCTCCAGGTCCTCCTTGTTCTGGGGACCTCACAGAGTGGGATGCAGCACTGCAGGTGGGATCTCACAAGAATACAACTGACACACAAGATTCATTTCCAATTCACAGGTCCCTTTAGAAAAAGCAGGAACTCATACAATCAAACACAAACATAAAACAAGCTTATTCCTGTTCTGGTGGATTCACGGGGCTTGGGATGGCTCCTCATCTGCAGCCACTGATTCCTTCAGGCCAGTCCTAGTTGAGAAGTGTCTCCCCTCTCCCCATGAAAATTATTTGCTTGGTTATTCACAGGATAAACATTTTCTGTGATAGGACACATTCCCTTAATTTTGATGGAATGCAACATCACACCACCCTTTTCCCAGGGAACAAGCTGCCTGCCAGCAGGCCACACCAATGTGCCAAAATGAGACATTCAAGAAGATTTTGTTTGTTTGAGGAGGGTTAGAGCTGAATCAGACTTCAAAACTTTTGGATTTTAAGTTGCCAAACATGTTTGGTTTTGGATGTTTTTTTAAGTTGCCAAACATGTTCATTATAGGATTAAGTCTAATCCTGGTTTTTTGGCCAAGTCTCCAAAATAATCTCATGCCAGCTTCTCAATTTACACTTCTGTAGTAGCTGTTGTTAGGAAACGTTCATTCCTGCCATTCAGCAAGATTAGTACAACGCTGCATGTAAAAACGATTAAGCATGGGAAAAAAGAGTGTCTTTCTGAGGGATTCTGGTAATGTCTGCCCAGCTGAACTGAAAAACAAAGCCAAACTGAACTCCAGGACATGCCAGAACAGTGCTACAGAAGAATGGGATTTTGAAGTCAATACACACATGCACACACACGAATTTTCACCTCTTGAAAACAGATCTGCATGGGCAAACAGGCTACCTTCCCTCCTTTCTGGAAAGGACCAAATGGAAGAATACTGAAAACACAGGGAAGTGCATTAAAGACCATTGGGTGCATTCTGGTCTTTCCTCAGTCCTCCTTTGAAACAAAAGCTAACAAGGCAGGATGAAGCCAAACTCTCAGTATTCATGTAAGCGCAAGGTAGCTCACCTTCAGATGGCTGAAGCTTCCCACAGGACTTGGCACTTCACAGGAACAAAAGCCTGAGATCACAAGTTCCCATTTGTTTTACCATCATTTCACAAACATTCAGAATTAAATTTTCTTCATGAGAAATTTCTTTGATTTTTCTTACAATGGTTTTCTGTCTGATTTTAAGCATTAGGACACTCCAAGAAAATACTCAAACCAGAGAAACTATTAGGAAAGGTCTTGCATGGATATAGCAGCTTCAAATAAAGTTTTTATTCAAAGGAAGCAGTTAAGAATTTCTCTTCTCCTCCCTGCACAATCCAAAGAATACATCACAAGGATGTACCTAACACATGGGAACACCTGGACCCTTGGAAATCAGCCACAAAGCAAAGACTTCAAAAGATGTTTATTAGGAAAACCAGACATTACAAAAGGACCAAACAGATTGTACAAGGCACGTGCAGTTGCTGGTACAATGCAGAGAACAAGAAAAGTCTGCAAATACAGGCAATACACCCACCTGAACTGCTACCATGGGCACATCAATGCTCAGATCACTTGCCATGAGAGGCAGGTGCTGGAGTTCTTCAGGCAGCCAGCCAATCCCTGGGATGTTTCACATCTCCTGCAGAAGTACAGAGTGTACAAAGAGCTTTAATGACAGTTAAAACAAAATTCATATTCAGGAATTCCTACATCCAAGTTGGGGCATTAATATACTGTATCTCCTAAAATTTTATTTCTTTGTTTTCATTCAAGGTCATATAGATTTCATGTTCTTGCAATGCATTTTTTCCCACAGATAATAAAACCTTGCTGTCCACACATGATTCTGCCCAGGAAAGCACATCTGAGACTGTTTGCTTTGTTACCTAAGGAAGAGATCCTGATTTAACTACCTGTCAAAACAAGGTAATTTATATGTATTCACAGGCCAAGTCCTTTATAACCCACATCCAGGAACTGAGATATATATTAGCTAATGCTTTTATTAGGCTTTAGAACAAACATGTCCTAAACTTGACCAAACCAGGAATTCTCGTCTTTAAAGCACAGATAACAGCAACCAACAATCCCCCACCACAGAGTGGAGAGCACAACTCACTGAGCTCACAGCAGAGAAAAATGAGCATGACCAGCTCAATAGTGTCTAGCAACAAGTGCAATACTAACACTAATTCTCAATCTGGAAAAATATTTCACTGAACAGATTGGTGAACTTGCATCTGGGTCTGTATCATAAAGGACAAATAAATGCTTCAAGAACAGTTAAAAATTTAATTCTCAAATTCTTCTCTTCTCCTCCCCATATAATATATAATAAATGCCCTGTTTCTTGCCATTTTATAATGGTTTTAGCAGCCATCTGATCAATCTGACAGCTGTCCATAAACCCAACATCTCTCCATAAACTTTAATGATTGTATAAAAAAAAAACCCCAAACAGATTAACTCTCCAAAGTTTGGTGTCAACCCCTTCACCCCTAGACCCAAGCTCTAAACTTACCTTCTCTGTTGCAACACAGCTGTTGGATATGCTATAAATAAAGACAAACATTTCAATCAACATTGAAATTAATAAATGGAGAAAACCACAGCTAAGCCACACAGCACCTAAGCCTTCCTCAGACATGTCAGACCACCGGGACCAGATAGGAGTACCTGCCACCAGGGTGCAAACTTCAAGTCCATGCTTTAGTGCCCATCACAGTGTCTATCCTTCATCATCTAAAAACAGACCAGAAATAACGGCATTTCAAAGAGGAGAAAGTTATTACAACAAAGAGCACAGATCCTCCAATCCTACCGAAGAGGAAAGAGGGAGCTGGCATTCAGCAGATAAAAAAGCAGCAAATGTGAATAAAATAGAATTTACAGTCTCAGAAAAGGCTCTTCATTAATGCGTGAATAATTTGATATTGCTAGGTAGTAATATTAATATGCAAATAGTTAATCAACTCTCACAATACACCCACTGTTTACAGAGCTGCAGTGAGCGTGAGGTGTTACACCATCCTCCTGCCTCTCTATAAAGCCAAAGGTAAGTGAAACAAAGTCACCTATTTCACATGCCACCAAATAGCCTGAATTACTGACGTAGACTTGGAAAGATCCTTATTGGGTTTTTTTCAAAATAAGCTACAACTCTTTGCATGTGTACAGTTATCTATAAACAAAGTGAAACTTAGGACTGAATCTGGAAACAAGAATGCAGGTGATGCTCACCTGAGCTACTGCTTTATCTCACTAAAAAAAATGTGACACACTGCCAGAGTTGATTTCAGCTATTTTTACACATCAGTCTTTGAATATTAGTTTGGAGGTTTGGTCCACAGTAAGTAATGAATATCCATGTTCCTTGACTTCAGTGGTAAGGCTTTCTTTTTAACTCTGTTCCTCCTGCTATTTGTTAGATGTTTAAGCATGCAGAATGAAAAAGAAATCCCAGATATTCTGAAACAGATCATTATTTTTCCAAACTGCCTACTAAGGAGGGAGAAACCATTCAAAGCGGGATCAACCTCAATATCCTGCAGATGAAATAAAATGCAACTGCCACTTCACTAACATCTACTCAGGCAATTCATGTTGTGCAGCAGTGACATTAGCTGGTGTTTACTTACTCTTTTCTTTAAGACAAGGCAAGGATTTGAAGTCCTAAATGACTCTGATGTACTCACACAAATGACAAACGAGCAGGCTGCAAGATTTCACGTTGCCTACGCAAGTGTAAGTGATGATACCTGTCAAGGTGTCACCAGCAAGGTGCTGTCAGAGGAGGCAGTGCATACCACACTTCCCAAGGGCATCTTTAAGGCTGATGCCCAAAAGTCATGAATACAAAACAGCCACCAATTTCAGAGAAACTAGAGATTTTAAGATTCAAGAAATGTGATCACAACACCCTATTTCTTTTAAAAAGAAAGGAGCCCTGAAGAGATCAAGAGGCATAAGCTAAGTCAGGCTGATGATCCAGCACACGCCAGAGACCAGAGATCAAAAAACCCAGACAAAAATCACTCACCTCAAAGAATGCAACCAACAAACAACTGTTCCAAGAAGCAGTGATGGTTGATGGGGTCCTGCCATCAGTGTGCAGATATAAAGCTCTAAAGCTCACTCAAACCAAGCTGACTTCTGAACCTAAAACTCTTGGGTCACAAGATGTGCAATTTTTATCAGAAAGGGTCCAGACAATAGAGCAAAGCCTCAAAGCCAAAAAAGGCTTGATTTGTCCTTTCTGTTACCTCTGGTAATGCCTAGGAAGATGGCAACTCTTCGAACTCAGCAGTGCTAGGAAGGCCATATTACAGAGATGGGAACCCCTCAACAGAACAGGAAGGTTTTTAGAGTCAATGAAGCACAATCACCTCTAATAGCAACTCAAACATCACCTACTACTGCCCCATCTCAGACATGACTCTAGACTCTGAGTGATGTCAGGAGGTTCTATTCATGGACAAAACCCACCAAAATGAACAAAAGGACTGAAAATATTTTACTTACTGAAAACATAAGCTGGTTAGGGGGCTGGAAGACCAAGTCCTGAAGAGCCATCATGGAAAGGGGAAAAGGTCTAAGCTCAAAGGGGAAAGGGTCACACATGAAGTGGAAACAAACAGATAAGCACAGATCTCTGTGGCAAAATATATAAAAGCTGAAAAGCTGCAGGAAAAGCTACTTTTTGTTTGGATTTTGGCAAGACCAGAAACTTCCCTCTCACCAGGCTCTTGAGAGAAACTGGAAAGGATGCAGATGTATGGGGCCTGACACCTTTGTGACCAAAGCAGGGGAGGCTGCAGGCACAGGCTGAGCACAAGGAAAGCAAGGGTCAAGCAAGGAAAAGGTGTTCTCATGCCTTACCTCCCTCCAGCTCCCAAGGGCTGCTTGTCCTTCAGCCAGCTCATGCAGCTCTGTGCTGCTCTTCACCAGGTATCACTGAACAACACACCACAACTGTTTGGTTCAATTCTTCTCCTAACTCAAATCACACGTGAAAAAAGCAGGCACTTAGCTCCACTTTTGAGAACACAATTGATTTTTATCCTCTCCTGTTGTGTCACTCTCACAAGTATTCCATCCAAGCCTTGCAAAGCAGCAGGTACCTGAGACGGCACTGAGGTGACACCCAAAAAGGTATTTTCAGACAAATATAATGGGCAGTTACACCAACACTTCTCTATCTCACCTCTACTAAAAGCTCATTGAAACTCAGCTTCCTAATCACTTCAATTTAAAATATAGAAAACCAGGAAAATGTGAAATACTAGTTTCTCAGTTTTTCCCTTCTTACATGTTGGCAAGGAGAATCAGATCTAAACTGTGAGGTAAATATGAGCCAAACCTTCTGACCATGCTGACTACTGGTGCATGATGAACCATAAGAGATTGAGAGGGAAAAAGCCTAAGTCCAGGAAATGTAGAAAACACCTAGAAAAGAAAAATATATTCAAAAAATGTAACAATAACTATTGAGAAGAAACTAGGGAGTCATATAATCTTCTGTCCACCTTCTCTACCGATCAATTATTTCTTCTTTTCTCTTTTTTTTTTGTTTTTTGTTTTTCCCCCAGTGTAAGGTTGCAAAGGCACACTGAGAAGCCATCTACTGGTACACCCAAATCCATTCAGTCCAGCTTCAGCTGAAATTTGTGTGCAACACTGTAAGGAGGAATTTTAAATACTTCAAAAACAAGTTTTGCCTGAGCAATATCAATTCACAAACCACTGGGCTAAAAATAAACTTGAGATAAGTAGTGGAGTAGCTTGATTATTCCAGGTATTATTCTAAGTTTAAGAGCATGGTGCCCAGCCCAAAAATACAAGATGTGATTGATACTTGCGCTCCAGAAATCCCTTTCCACCCATTTCCTGTTCTGCCAGACATCAGCCAGCACCTGCACCAGTCGGGAGGTGAAGAGCACCACTGCCCTGCAGGCACCAACCCACGGCACTGCCACAGGCCAAGAATCACCTACAGGGAAATGGAAATTTTTGCAAGTTTTTTGTAAATTTAAAAGCATATCCAGATTCCAACTGACTTGATACTGTGACACGGCTTTAGTATCTTAGTGTGTCTGCAGAGATGGCATAAATGAAGTCCTGAAATCCTTTCAGGAAAGCCAGCAACCAAACCTCTTTTACTTGAGAGGTAACTTACCACCTCAATTCATACAGCACCATGAATGTTCTTCAGGGATTATGAGAGATAAGAATGGGAAAGCTAAAATATTAGTAGATAAAGGGGTCTAGGCACTTGTGTACTGAAGATATAAAAATGAGTTTTAACTTTTTCAGAGCCTGATTTCTGATTGCTGTTAATAACTATAGTTTCTAAAATAGCTTATTTAGACAACTAATAGGAAAAAAAGGAAAAAAAAAAGAGCGTGCATTTACACAGCCATAGGCTTTTGCTTCTCCTTTCATTCTCCCATCAGCCATCTTCCTCCAGGCAGCAGTAAGACACCTGCAGTGACTGAACTACTTTAATGACAGGACTGAACCATAACAACCGAAAGAACATCTAATTACACTTACATCTCAATTTTCATCAAGCAATCGTATCTCTATAAGCAAACTGCAATCATTCCCAGGCTCTCAGTATTAAAGTCTCATTGTGAGGTTTTTTCTCACTAAAGGTTTTGTAGTCTCAGTTTGGAACAGAGAATTTTTTGCTAACACAAGCAGAGGCTCTGTGCATCAAGAAGTAGTCTGTCTTTGCTTGAGATCCGCTTGGTTTTGCCAATCCCATGCTTCCTCCTGGTGGTCTTCTCACATATTTATACACTGCAGTCTCTCAGTGCCCAGGGGATTAAATAATTCAGGCATCATTATCTAATTTTCACCAAACAACAAAGTACCTGACAATAGAGAATCAATGTGAATTATGTACTCCACGTTTCTGCTACATCAAGAGCAAAGTTCACAGTCTCTATGGCAAGATCCAGCTCAGTATCTGAAAAACATGTATTTTTAAATAGAAAAAAAAAGTTACACCATACATCCTTGTGGTCTGTCCTGCATTAATTAACTCATTACTAGAGGATTTGTAAGAAACACAAAATGGTTAAAAATATGTAAAATACACAACTTCTTTGCATTTCAAGCTTGTGGGAGCTTAAACTGAAACAGCCACAGAAGACTGCAGATATCATTTAGTGTTAGTACTTCCTACTTCTCTCCTGCTTACCCAGCCTACAAGCAAGTCACTGCTTTGGATGTGGACTTCATGCTAGGAAAAAGCTGTTCCACTGCTGCCACAATTTTCACCATACACTTGTAAACCAGTTTTATGCTGTATCCTTTCTTCAAAGGGTGCACTCCCAGTGGGACTAATGGAGCTGAGAGGAAGAGATGAAAATGGAAAGACACAGCCCACTGCAAGCATTCTCTTAACAAAAAAAACTTATGTTACTTTCTTAAAAAACAACCAGCAACTTTAACAGCTTTCTTCTCCCTACCTAAATACTACTGCTACTTTATACCCAGTCATCATACTTAGAAGAATTTAGGACGTAACAACACAGAAGACAGAGACTACATAATCAGACTACATCAGATTTTCTTTTATTGCAACTTTGATTTTACTGCAAGTGGTCCTTCAACTGCCTATGCAAAATTCCTCTAGAAACTTTTACTTCAATTCAGGGTTTTAGATTTCACAAATATTTTTGATTCAAAAACCTGAGATGACTTTACTTGCCTGATATGCATATCTCAGAAGCGGAGTCTACTGGTCTGTGATGGGCTCACACTTTGGGGAAAGCAAGATGACCCACTCCAGGAGCACAGCCCAAATGTTACAAGATTGAAGTCAAACAGCAAGCTCGTCCAGCATGCTGCCTGCCAGATGACTCCACAGCACGCTTAGACACAACAGTTCTTCAACAAGATCCCTGTAATGCACAAGGGGTGCCATGTCTTTCCAGTACTTGGGTGGAATTCTCCCCCTCACCCACACAAATCTGTGTCATTTGCTTTATTCATTGTCTACAGCTGGTAGCAACAGCAGCCACTATTTGCATCTCACATGCACCACTCATTTCTCCTAGCCTTGTACACAGGCATTATCACCAGATTATTTTATTCTTTAACTGAAAGGAAAACCTACAAATAGGTTGTATTTGACAAACTGCCAGCAGCTGTCCTCAGCTGGGGAATGGTCCGTCACTACCACCCTGCGTCTTAAGCTGGACACCTGAAATCATTTCACATATTTCACTGTATTGGCCTTCCTGCTCAGTTCCTGGCAACTTCTTCATGGTTCCTTTAATGTAGCTACTCATTCTGGCAAGGAATGGCTGCCAGCCTAGTATGGAAATATGGCCGCATACAGCATCAAGGAAATGTAACCAACACTCTCCCAGTAAAATCAGACTAGCAGAAGTGTTTCCCATTTGGAAAGTCACACGGTAAATGATGGGATCCGTCATACTCAACCCTTTTGTACGATTCATTCTTCTACAGCCTGGAGCACACAAAAAGAAGCATCCTGGCCCTTCCCTAGCTCTCATTCTCAACCCTAAACAAAACCTGCACTGCAGCCAATCCAGAAACCAGAGTGCTAGTGTGAGAAATGAATGAAGTCAGCTTTGTTCCCAAGGACCTGTGTGCACTCAAACATAAAATATTTGTTCCAGCCAGTTCAAACAAATCCTAGACTTCCAAGACAAACTCGACTCTTCACTACTAAGAGACCTTCAGAAGGGAGAATAAAGTCCATTAGTGAAGAAGACTGGCTATGCTGGCGTAATGTACAACTGTTTTCCTAAACAGGGGTCTGATGTCCCCGCTTTTTCGAAAAGTCAGTCATTTTGAAGAAGTATCAAGAAAACTTTCTGAGTTAATTCTCTCTTCGCTCACATAAAAACTCTGAAAATAGCCTATCTCAGTAGGAAATGCTGAGATCATATCTGCAGACACATGCTTTCAGTTGCACTTGCCAGTTCAAACAAGACAAGTCCACCAAAAAATTAAGCCATTTTCTTCAGAATGCCAAAAAACTCTACCCCGCAGAAATAATCTGCATGGAAAGTCAGGTTATCATGCCTGAATCCCAAGAACTCAAATATATGGCTTTTGTAAAATTAGAGAATAGAAAACACAGAATTAATATATAAAGTTCAAATGAGTGAAAATTACTGAAGCAAAAGGTATAGACATTCCAAGTGCTGCTTCTGAGATGGATGATTATTGCCACTGCTAGACTCTAGACTTTCTACTATAACAGAAAAGCACTGCTTTTCATGTACTTCTTAAATGCAAATTTCTATTACTTATTCCTCAGTCAAAAAAGGGGTGGAGCTAATCACAGCAATTAGGAGCTGAACAACCACTTTACTTTTCTTCCATGTGTATAAACACAAACACTCTGCCCATCCCACACTGCACACATTTCATACCAGAAAAATCACTCTGAGCTACTCAAATACTTGCACATTTGTATCTCATTTCAGCAACTTCTACTGATACAGCCACACATTTGATGTTCTTTAGCTGCTTCTATTTTAAACCTCAGCCTAGCTGCTAAAACGATTTTTCAAGCTATTTCCAAAATGAAAGAAAAAAGATGACCTACATTGTTGAAGATACGTCTTTGGCCACACAGCCTCCCACAGTGGGAAAGGTGCAGCCTTCACTGCATGGACCCCACTTTGGCCCAGCGAAACAGATTTAATTTGTGACCTTTAGATTTTACATGCTATACTGCACACCTTTCTGAACCCACTCCTAAGGCACGTAGATGAAAACATCTATTTGACATGAGAGAACGGCTAAAACTTTACAAGCAAGAGTCAGCCAAGCAAAAAAGGAGAGGGAAAAAAGCACATTTATTTTATATGAGTTGCCACGAAAGAAACATAGAAAAGATTTAATATTTACCAGAACATTAAAGAAAATATGTACTAATGCTTCACAGACATGAGGAATGGTGAATGTTTTTTGCATAAAATTATTTTATGAACATATCAGCTCCTAAGCACATGCCTACATTTATGTGCAACATCTATCATCTAGAAATGCTGACAAAATTAGTAACCCAAGTTCTCATACTTCTTGTAGATAAGGAATAATATCAAAGAAATTTGAAGAATCCTGCAGTATTTTTATCTTTACAAACCACATAAAAAAATTATTTGAAAAACAGCAAGGTCCACTCAAAAAAATCTCCAACCTTGCAAGAGGCCTTTGCACCTACACCTGCAGCTTGCTGGCTCTACAGATCCAAGACATTGCAGGGAACACTTTTCTCCTCTTTCTCTCTGCAAAAGGAGACAAGAACAGGTGTGCATTCACCCCACAATGGGAAAGGAAGGGTAGAAGCGAGAAGTTACAAACACCACCATTAAGGGTTGAGGCATCCTCAATTCTCAGGAACCTTAAATTCAGTGTCTCTACTAGTATTCATTCGTTTGTACAGTATTAGAGTATCAAGAACTGCTTCCAGAGAGCAGCCTCATTGTAACAACGGGAACAGCACTGATGGTCAAGTATGGCTTTGAATCTCAACGAGCAGCAGCTGAGAAATCCTGCTGGCAAATTCACAAGCAGACACTGCTACAGACTCCCTCTTCAACCTGAAATTTAATTTTGCCTCTGACCTATGAGTTCAGCTTAGCAGTGCTCTATCAAAAAGCTTACAGACTGCTTATTATGCAGTGTATTAGCATCCTGTAAAGGTACAGCAATTCTGAAAATCAAAGCTACAGAAATCCAAAACAACATGTATGGCATAAAGACTGACTAGGTATTTGTTAATATGGTTTTTGTAGGGAACCTCTAAAAATTGCTGAAAGAAAGCTGGTGGAGCAGAAAAACAAACTTGAAAGAAATTGTTATGATGAAGAATAATCTTTAAAGTTGTGTCCACCAAAAGTTTTAAATTGAACCCAGAACTGTTTGAAAATAGGAGATTTTTGTTGGAGTAAGCACGATGTTATGGGTACACACAAGCTCTCCAATATGAACTTCATCAGAAGAAAAGGCAGCAAGAAGAAATTGTTTTCTAATTATATGCAGGATCCCTCACAGCTGCTGCTGCTGGGCTGCAAGCCTGGGCTTCATCAGCTATATATGGTTTTCTACCTCTTGCTAATGAAGTGCAAGAAAAAAAATAAGCCAAACATATTTGCTACTACTCCTCCAACTGGAAACAACCTGATTGCACAGCAAAACCCAAGAAAACAAGAAACATGGGGAAGATGGGAATGTATACTCCATACCCTAATAACGGCTACTACTGCTAGGTGTTCAAGGCGAAAATAAAGTGATAAATAAAATATTAACTAACAGGCTTGACCTGCTGTCTTAAAGGAAGAATCATTTACACTCCAGGTTTCACTGTATAAGTAGAGGCACTAATGACTGATAACTGAACAGCAACTCTGAACTATTTTGTGGAGCTGCTCATCTACAGCCGATGAGGTTGTCTTCAGGTCCTTGCAACCTCTTCCTGCTGATCGAAGTGGAATGCTCCATGCTTAGTATCTGACCTCAACCAGATTCTCTGGGAGAATCATATCAGCTGAGATGGTTTGGATGTTGAGAGCAGTACCATTTTAACATAACTGCATGTTAAATTCTTGCAGGTAAGTTGCAGACCGCCTCTAGTATTTGCATGTTACAGAAGTCACTCAGTAAAGATTTGCATGAAAATAAAGCTCACTGCAATGATTCTTCCAAGCAAGCCAGTCTAACCTCATCGCATGCATGATACTGAGTGCAGGAAGAATTGTGATCTCAGTATTGCTACTACCAACACTGGGCAGAATAAAAAGAAGGAAAGAGCTCACCCAGAACAATGGGGAGAAAAATCTGTAATTACAATTGGTTTTGAATGAAAATGCATACGGATGAGTTCAACATCTCTGGTCATGGTAAAACAGACTTTAACTTAAAACAAGGTGTTCTTACCCTTTTTGGTGTTTGCTCTATAGGTACTACCAACGTGATACTAATTCTCTGTCCCACTGTTTCAATGTATATACACTGAACTTTAAAATTTGATTACTTAAAGTAGGGCTCACCATGGCACCTTAGACTGTGCTTCAAAGAATTCTTTCAGAAAGCAGTCTGTATCCAGGAACTGCACAAGCAGTGAGTATTAGAAACATCAAATTGCTGCCTGTGCAAGATGTATTGAGTCTCCAGGTACAGTCATCACAATACCATCTTCCATTATGCACTTGAGCTATTTTTAATCACAGGACTTTGAGCCCATGCAACGTTTCACCTCCCTTTCTCTGCAGCAGTTAAAGCAGCACAGCAGGGAACTTCAGAACAGAAAGAAGCATCCATTGATAGGACAGCTGAATGCTCTCCAGAATTAGATTTCCTTTCCTATCACGAAATTAATGCTTACACCACATCCCCTCTGAAATTCAGTTGAGTAATGCACCTTCTGCACAGAAAACCTGAAATGTCTGAAGGTATGTCAGAAACAATAATGTCATGGGAACAGGTGCTGATGAAATGGATGTTCATTCCTTGAAATTAAAAGAGAAATACAACCACCTCTCACAGGCTGCTGTGAAGATTTAAAAACAGAGAGAAAAAACTGTGTAACCTACACTTACACAAGGTCTGCAGGAAGTTCAACAGGAAAATCTAATTAGAAGACTGCACTCACTGGTGCTAAGGAAGGAAAAAGGTGAAGCTTGTGTCTGAAGCAAGGAGCGCAGAACTAGAATTTGATCTGCTTTCCATTCTTGGGGTTTTTTGGCATTTAATGTAATTTGGCAGCTTACAATCACACAAACATATATTGAAATTGTGTTTTAAACTCATGAACTTCACTGGTAAGAGACTGATGGTTTATGTTTTATGTTTATGGTTTATGTTTTATGTTTTAGCAGTTATTTTCTGCTATCTCCAAATTCTACATGTGCAAAAGCAAATCCATTCAGTTTTTGTTTTCTCCTGAAAGGACCTTGCCACCTGCTTCCTTTTCCTTTTTCAGGCCACCTGAGCATGTGAAACACATCCTACTATGCTCACTGTCAGTAGCTCCATGGGACATGCAGATTGGAGAATCCAGAATTAAGAGATCTTCTTTTTTTCTGTTTAAGATCTTTCAAGTGAGACAACACTGATGACTGTGTGACCATAACCGTTCTCAAGTCACAGTACGCCGAGCAAAGTTTATCTGGAATTAAACAAATACTTCATATCTGAAAAATCCTTACAAAACACCTGTACTCACCAGGAATATTTCTTCTGCAGTTGGTGTCAGAACTGGCATGCTATTCACTCCCACGGTAAACAATGACTGCACCTGGAATGCTCCTCTAGCCTAGTAAGCTTTTCCGACTTCTCTGCTCCTTTCCAAGTACTGCATGAACGTACAATCAGGAAAAGACAAGTCTGCTGGCTGAGGAAAGGTGCAAGATGAGCAGGTGCCATGAAGGATTCAACATGTCCAAGTATTTTGATTTGCAAATCCGCAAATCTGTTCTTCAGCTTCTGCTATTTGTTTGTCTAGAATCAACATATGCCCTCCCCAAAAAGAGATTATTAAAATCCAGTGGGACTTTACAATGGGATCAACTACAACTGTCCCTTGGTATAAAAGCAATTCTCTCTCAATTAGTACCTTCTAAGCATTACCATGTTCAATACATAAATGATTCAAACTCATGATATGATGGTTTTGTTATTTCCAAGTCAAAATTTTATTATTTTCCAGAAATCTACTTGGACACATTTCTTAACAACATTCTTAGGATTTGAAGAAGTGTGCTGCAAATTCTTTGCTTTTCCACGGTTGGGGAAAGAAATGCAACCCATACCTGGATTTAATTAGAGAGGAAAAATTTAAATGTTCAAAATGTTTTATGCTTCCAGCACCCCTAAAATAGCATCCAGCTTTCTTCCGAAGCACAAGCCATCTTTATTTTCAAATTAATTTCAAGAACCTATGCCATGCCTCTCTTGAACATGGACAAATTTAACCTCAACCTTTACCTTCCACACTTGAAATCTCTCCATGGTAATGGCAGATTTTGAAAGATATTCGAGTGCTCAGGTCCGTGGAGCTCATCTCCTCCCTCCTCCCACCCCAACCCTTTCATCTTACTGAAGGAAATGAGAAAGAAAGTTGTCTTACCGATAACTCCAAGGTTAATGTCCCCTGCGAACCCCACCTAGCAAGTCGACATCATGACATGTCAGGTCAGCCTCAATCACGCTTCCCTGATAGTCAGGTAAAAGGAAGGAGTTAAAATACAAAATTGACACTTGCAGATTTCTGGACATCAGAAAATATATTCTGAACTGTCTTTCAGAGCTTCTGGTAACCTCCAAGTTGTTAAAACATTTCTTCAGAGGGATTCTCCTGTTCTAAAATTTCAGAAGTTCTTGATCAATAACCAAATATCGCAGATCCACCTTGACTATTTTATTCGAATGAGACCAAAAGCTTATGGCTTCCCTTTAATACAAGTGATTTTTTCCTCCCTAATCAACACATTTTATCAACTGATACATGCTCAACAAAACCCCTCAGGGTTTCAAAGGACAATTTAAGCCAATAGCCTAAAACAGCTTCATTAAAATTCTAAGTTAACAGAAGCTCTAACTTCTTTTATTTGTAGTTGTTTCAGAAAAAGCAGGAACACAACATGGTACACTCTTTCTATAAGGCTCTGAGCTACTCATGTAGTTTACATGAACAACAGATTTCCACTGACCAACCTCCACTGTACAAGCAATCTTTAATCACACACATACTCCACTTCAAGTCATGCATGAGCAAAGACTGCTGATGACAAATTCCTAGGACAGGTTCTTGCTGTTCTATGGATGGGCCACCAGCATTTTTGGATAACAATTAAGTTTTGCTGAAAATACATTCATTCAGTAGGATTTATAGGTCTTGGTACCGATTGTTTTACTGAGAAGTTTAAGACTTTTTTGCTCAGCACTTCACATTTATTTTTCTCCTAGCCTTATAATAAGAGTGCCCTCTGTATTTTCTTTTCTGTGTAGTTCAAAATACAGAAATGGGCTTCATGTCCAAACATAGAAGGGACAAAAAGTGGTCAGGTTTTATACAGAGTCACCAAAATCATGCGGTGATCTTCTACTTCGAGTTTATTTTGGAAAGGTTTAAGCAATGCAGTTGTCATTATTTAATAATCAGACTACAGAAGCTGAGACTTGAAAATAAACAATTGCTAGAAAAAATTAAACCTTTAACACTTTGAAAAAATGCAAACTATGTTGAATAAATTAGTAAAATTTTGAGTTTAGTAAACTGAATTTGTTAATAAAGTGAAATTAAGTATATAATAACATAATAGCTGTAGAAGTATTTTGCTCAAGTTTTGGAAGTGCTAGGAATCTGGTAACTTACTTCTTAAGTCAAACACCTTATCAATACAGACATTTAAGCAACTGCTATAAATGAGTGATCAAATGATTATTAAAATTCCATTTCATGGCTCCTCCTCCAATGCCAGCAGGACAGTCATAAAAGCTGAATATTGGTGTGCAAGTACAAATCCATTTTCAACATATTAGAGAGGATCTTTGCTAAGTTATACTGGAGAAACAAAAGAAATGCACAAGAGTAAATTTAAATTTATTTTTTAACTATATGTCAAAATTGTGCTGAGAAATTCTTCCCTTGAGTCAGGCATGGTGGTTTTCCACTGTACAAAAGTATCTTTGCTCAATAATTTTTTTTCAATCATTTCATTAAGTTCTTCAAGTTCAGCACACACCACTATTCGAGTAAGCTGTAGCACACCTTATCTAAGGATTAAGTACTGCTGCAAATTTAAAAGGTGAATTTGAGTAGCCATAAACCAGGTAAATCAAAGAACTTGATGTATCTTGTAAATATAAACTTCTACTGAGTTTAACTGTTATAATCTTTAATTATAAAAACGTATTACTCACACTTCATATTTAATAAAACTATTAGTATAAACAGTGATTTGGGCAGAAGTAAATACAAGATGCAGCCTTACAGCTCTTTAGGAAGATAATTCGAATGTTTTTGTTTGTCAGTCGTTTTGTAACCACTAAACTGAGGTGTTTCACTTCCTCCCCACTCCCCCCACAGCATGTACTGGCTGGGACCTCACCTCTCCTCGGCTAACGTGTGCAACATGGGAACTCAACCTTCTAGGACAGAGAGGACTTGAAACCTGATTCCAGTTAAGCTCCTTGTACTAGATCCCCTTTACAATGAATACTGAAAAGCCAATAGTTATTGGGACTACAGGGTTCAGCTCAGCACTACAAGAGCCATATAATTACCAGAAAGTCATACTTGATAGGGCAGCAAAACTTTGTGTTAGAATTATAAGCCAGATCCTTATCACAAGCCAAAGCCTGAAGTGTATACCCAGGCAATAACCCTCTGAGTTCAGGTAAGAAAACAGAGAGGAAATTATTTGGCCCTACTAATTTTATGAAGTGGGGAAAAAAATACCCCAAACCCCAACATACTACTGATATTTTTTTAAACCACTTTTAAGCTACTTAATACAATTGGTCATAATTGGAAGAGCCTGACACGGGCAAACTCATTTCTGAGAAGCATACAGACATCTTCAATTCAGGTCACAACTCAAACCCTGCAATCCCATTCCAGATCCAGAGCAGTGTGGGTAGGCTCATCTTACTGGGTACATTCTGACATAACACACTTGAGACACCAGACAGGAATAGAAGACAAAGGGAGGAGTATGACCACTGAAGTTTAACTTCCTCAATAGTCTGTGTTTGGAATGTGGCAAATCAAGTATGAGCAACGTATTGGATTTGGATATTTAGAGGTCTGGCAATAGTTTTCTTTAGAGAAAGTATAAATCCGTTTGTTTCTCTCTTTTCTTGAGAAGCAAATGTTCTTCATTGGGGTACAGAATGGCTTAGATGCAACACAAGAGTAATGTCATGACTTGCCAGTTAAAATTGACATCTGGGAATGTCCAAGACAAGGGTCAAAGCAACACATAATATAATGTAGCTAGCAATGCCCCCAAAAGATAACGTCTTTTTTTTAACAGCCTTTATTATAAGGCAGGAGAATTCTAAGGCAAATTGTTCATCATGGCAGAACATCAAATTAAAATGTCAATATAGAAATAAGCAGAATCTGGAGAGTATGTTTGTGTTATCCGTAGCAAGAAGTTAGTGTGCCACAGCACCCAAGTTGTAATTCTCATTCCTTGTCAGATATTATTTTAGATTAGACTAAGATGCTTGAGATCAAAATAATTTCCCTGTGTGTTTGTAGGCTCAATTATACAATAAGGCTGGATCCTATGAGAACAGCCTCCACAGGGACTCCACAGGACATCATCAAAGGAACAAAATTAACACCATTGTAGGCTCTGCTTCCTTCTCCACATTACATTAGAAGACTACATTTAAATTAAATCTCTGTGAATGCTTAGATACAATTCAACACTTTTAAGAAAGAAAAAAAAATTCAAAATTAGATGCTGGTAAATTATTGAACAGCAATTAAACAGAGAGTGCCTTTTGGGCTGTCTGTAATTTCTCCTAGTTTTCAGTCTGATGTCCACAGTGCTACATGTTGGAAAGCACAGGAAATTTTGCACGAATTTGATCACTCACATAGGCAGTTATACTTTGAAAACAGTATTTTTCACAAGAATTACCAATGAAATAATGTTTTAGGACACAATTGAATTTGAAATAGGTAATGTTTTGAATAGATTTTTGAGTTTTATTGAAATCTTACATGAACAAGAAATTGGAAATACAATCACATCAAGGAACAAATTGCCACGGCTTTGACGTTTTAAGCCAAACAAATTTTGTAGGGCAGATTTTCAAAAAGGTGTGAAGTTATAACAATTTAAAAACACAGTTAACCTACTTCTAGGAATGCAAAACATACAATCATGTTATTTTCAATACAAGAAAACTTAATTTGTTGTAATTTCTTAAAACTACTAAGACAAAGCACTAGCTTTTACTTTTATGTACAGCATACTCCTATGTAGTCTATCCCAAATCCAAAAAAAAAAAAAAAGAAACTGTCCAAAACCAGAGGTTCTGCAAAATCATGATTGAACAGTGTGCCATTCCTGCTTTTAAACTGCTAAAATGAAGCCTAAAATGATAAAAGCACTGAAACCCCATATGGAGTTCAGGAATTCTGCAAGCCCAGTAATGTCCAAGAGCGTTTATGAAAAAAGAAAACTAAGAGACTCGAGTATATACACAATAGAGTGATTCTTCAGCCCAATACAAATGGCAGCCAATCGCTACTGAAGGATGAAACAGTAAGCCAATTTTTTTTTTTTGAAGGATGTAGAGCTATAGCCAATTCTATGGTTCCAACATTCTCAATCCCTCCTCACTTGTCTACTTCCACTGTTGCCCATAAGTATCCTGATAAAATTCCTGGTTGTCATTATTGTAACCATAGTTACCGGCATAGTCACCACCTTGCTGGAGCGGCTGCTGAGCGATGGGTTGGGAGCCCCAGTTCTGCTGGTTGTTGGTCTGACGGCGCTTGGAATCAGGTTGGTTGTACCCATCTGCCTTTCTCTTGCCTCCTACGTTGCCCCCACGGTTGCCCCTGGCTCCACGAGCACCGCGTCCTCTCTGCTGCTGCGCAGGGCCCCCTCTCCCCCCCCTGGCTCCTCTTGGCGGTCCCATGGGTGCCCCCCTCTGTGAGTAGCCAGCTCTACCTCTTGGTGGTGGTGCTCCCCGCCCCCTAGGTGGTGGAGGGGCACCTCTCCCACCCCTTCCTCCTCCTCCTCTTCCTCTTATAGCATAGCCATCATCATAGCCGTAATAGGGATCTTCATAGCCACCACGGTAGTCATGATAGTCATAACCATAGTAATCATCATAATAATCTTCATAGCCATAGTAATCTGGGGGATAGCCATATCCACCTCTCCCTCCACGGCCTCGGCCTCTAATAGGAGGTGGCATGCGAGGCGGAGGGTAGTAATAATAGTCTTCATACCTAGTAAGAAAAAGAAACACGGAATTATTTATCTCCAAAAGCATCCCAAAATAAAGTATACATTTGCCCTTGTTGATTCTAACAGTCCACAACACAGAGAAAAGTTAAGTCAAGTCATTCATGTTCTTCTAAATCAGCCCCTGTTTCACAGCACAACTTGACTCTGCAGCATTAGCACAGTGCAAGGGTGACACTCACGCAGTGCTCCGGGAGGCCTGTCTGGCAGCCTGACGTTCTTTCCTTTTCTTATCCGGCGGCTTTGCTAACACTATTTCAATTTCTTCCCCTTCTATCTCTTTCCCATTCATTTCATTCATAGCCTGTAGAAAAATTAAAAGAAAAATAACTAAATATTTGCTCTCATTCAAAAGGAAACTAAAACTTACTGCAAGAAACCAGAGGGTTGGGCTGCTCCAGGCTGAGCTGTGCCATGTGCTTTGCTTTTGTGCTACATGAACAGAATTTTACACATCACTTTTCCAAGTCCCACTTTATTCACCAGTAACAGTGAAGCAGTATTTTTCTTAAATATGCTCTTTATATTGTAAGGTTAAAAAAGAGGATTAGAACATATTAAGCATTTTTTTTAAAAGTCAGACATAGCAACATCAGTTTTTATGTTCCTGTATTTCCTAGAAACCTTTCAGAAATACACAAGTTCTCACTACTCACACTGACATAAACACTCACTGCACTTATAAGCCTGGTAGAACATGTGCACACAAGAGAAAGTACTGTTACATTTGGGTTTCCCAGTTAGTTGAATATGAGTCAGGTGACTGAGAAAATCAAGTATTTCTGAGGACATATACTTAGGGACAGAAAAACCAGAAAAGATTACTGAAACTTGGTGATCTCATCAAGCAAGCCCTGAATCCTCCAGAAAATTAATGTGCAATTTTTAACTAGCAAATGCACCCAACAAAGAGAACTTAATATATACAGACAAAGTACAATTAGAACTACACCCCCCAATTCCTCACCTGGAGTTATCTGCTTTGCATTAAATATTTTTGGGTATTAACAACTGCATTAATGAAGACTTCATATGTCTGTACAGCTACATGCCTCAAAAGCATTAGAAATTACGGCAAATTATTTCTAAGAAGATACAAAAATCAGTAGACACTAGAATCAATGAGCCAATTCCATGCATTCCACACATAAATACTGTAATAATCTCACTGAAAGCCAAAACACACCCATATACAGAAATATCTCACAAAGTTCATAGGCCAATTTAGTGGCCATGAAGCAGTCACATGGGGCAGATGTGGTAGTTTCCAGCTTGAGATGAGCATTAGCGATGAATCTGATCTGTCTTTTCTCAACTGCTACAAGCTTCCAGTTGCTGATATCTAACAGAACATTTAGCAGGTAGCTGTATGGGAAGGGGCTGGAGAGTGTTTACAGACATATTACAAAAAACCACATCCAGAGGTGTTGCTGACTTACCCTTTCTGTCAACAATTTCTTGTCCACCCTGGGGCATGGTCTAAACCTATCCAAACGAATGTCAACCTAATTAAATATGAGTTTAGTTTATCCTAAATCCAAAACCTAATCTGGCGTGTAGTAAAATCCTAAGCAATTAAATGGTTATAAAATCATTAATAAGAAGATCAATTATGGAGCCTTTGAACTGTCCACATAGCCACATACACTACATATCTGCTTCAAGACTCCCAGATGCAAAAAACACTTCCTATTCTTCTTCTTCCCCCCATGAACTATAGATTTAAAAAAAGGAGTAGTTTCTACAGGATTCAATACACTGAAGCGCAGACAGATATTAATGACCTTCTCAACAGCTCATGGACACAACAGAAGAGAACTTTGAAGCTTACAATGATCATCTTCAATATTTAACAAGCCGTTGAGAGGAAAACTTGGGTGCATGCAGAGTTAGAAACAGGTAATGCATTAAGAGAGTTGCCAACACCATTCTCCTCTCCTTTACAAGGCATTTTTAATTACCTTGCATTTTCTACTTGATACTTTTGTCACTCCAAAACTACACACAGCCTTTAAATAGGGGTCTTTGAGAGACAACTGATACCTTCTGTCAGTGTTTCCTCAGAAAAATTGTCTAGGTTGATCTTTTTTGGTTTTTTTTTCCTCTTCTCTAGACTCTCCTGTATTGTTCTACACCTCTTTTCCAGTCTACTTGTTAACTTGCTACAGTTTTGTCCTTTCAAGTTTCACATCCTCCTAGCTACTGAAATCATAGGAACAAAATAATTAGCGTTAAAATTCTCACAATGGGAACCTTATTAAATGGGCTCTACAGTTTGTCTTATTGAGGTATTAACTGTAAAGGAAATTTCTTAAAACCATTTGTACAAAATAAAGTGCTTTCATCAACTTAGCTAGGAAAGAATAATCAACCTACCTTCACTGCTGCACCTCTGTCCTCAAAATGAACAAAAGCATAATCCTTCAACTTCTTTACTCTTTCCAGCTTTCCAAATTCAGAAAAGGATTTCTCAAGAATCTCTTCTGTCACAGTAGTGGCCAAGTTTCTTACAAATAAAACTTTTACCTGGTGAAAAAATGAGAACAAAGCTGTAATTTTTAAAAGTCAAACCTCAAAGGAAACTACCAACTAGTAAGTTATTATTCCCTTTTTTGTTGCATTAAGAAATTTGGGTAACTTTACTAATTCTGTATCTGTTAAAAAAAAAAAGAAGTGCCTTGTAATTACCTGTATGAAGTTTCTACAACTTCTCTCCTTCCACAGTTCCCTTCCATAACCAGAAGAATATCCAACTTTGTTTTTCTGCTTCTGGGATGCTACAAATCCCAGTAAAATTTTAGTAACAGACCTCAAGGACAGTAAAGAGTTACCCCAAAACACTGGGATAAAGTACACATCATTCCCCACACTGAACTTCATCTCACTCTGGAAAATATTTTTACACAATACCTACCTGGTACTGATTATAGCTAAAGCAGATAATGCATAGCCTGACGAGTCAATCCAGCAGGACAACCCTGCACACTACTAGTTTGGATGTTAACAGTAGTTAGTAACAGCAAGTTTCCAACATCTTCCAACACGCTGGAAGCAACTCATCCGCATCGCTCAGACCACACCATTTGCATAGCGTACCGTGAAAATGCCCTCTAATTGCTTTTTGTGCCTCAAAATCAGCATTGCTCAGCTGGAACAAATCTTTGTCACTATGGCATAAAGAAATGCCTCCCAAAGCACAAGAGCATCCAGTGAAGTCTTTACTGACCTTTGCCATGACTTCTGGATCAGGCTCCTCTACTGGATCAGCCCATTCCACCGTAACGACATTTCCCCAGACTTTTACTTTCCCACTCATCAGGCGTCGGCGAGCTTGTGCTGCTGACTTGTGATCCTCATACTCCAAGAAGCAGAATCCTCGATTCTTCTTTTTATCATCAGGTTGATGATACAAAATCACATCCACCAAACCCTCTGAAAAACAGATCTTTAGTACTGAGCTACCAAAGCAAAGAAAAAAGATCTAGTCTACTTTAAAATACCTTCACTTGTGTTTTGTAATGAATTTGAATTTTACACCTGAAAGGGGGAGTGAGCACAAGAAAAGTGAAACAAATAGCAGATATACATCCAATTTACCCAGAAACTGGTCACCTAGCAAGTGAAATTCTCCAGAGCAAACTTACTTCACAATCAGGCTCTGCAAAACATCAGCCTCAGCAATTCACACACTTTAAGCTTTCTATACTTTCTTTTATCATTTTTACATCTTTGAAAGGCAGACAGCACTAACACATGACCTCTCCCCTGCCTCCTGGGGAACCTGGAAGGAACGTCTTCCACATCTCTCCAAAAAGAGGAGAGAGAAGTAAATAAATATTCACCTTCTGTTTTCACCACTTTCCTGAAATACTTATAAATAGCAATCCTAAAAAAGAAGCAGGAGGTTAAAGCTCTCCTACAGGAACAAGAGCAAGTGACTCAATCTCTTATCTAAGGTAGAAGCACCCTTTCAGTGATGAGCTGACTTCTCTTCTTCCTACTTGCTGCACATACTGGAGAATGCTGAAAAACTGTGACAAAAATCAGTCTGTCATTAACTATTTCTACAATAATATTCCCTCTAAACTGATACAGTGTTTCCCCCACCCCTTCATGGCTCAGGAATACATTTGCTTCAGGCTCTCCCAGAAAACTTCTTCATGTTGACAGCAGAACTTCCTGTAGATACAGTAAGAAATACAGAGCCTTCAAGAGAAAGCTGGAACAGGTAACAGAATCAGGACCTTCAGTTTTTTCTGAGTTCATTTATGCTGGTTTTTCTGAATTAATTTGAGCTGTTTCTCAAATTGTAAAATTACATCATCTTTCATTTAACAATCACAAGTCCCTTTACACTCCACCTTTAAGATACAGTTCATATATAAAATTTCTAACAAAATCCATCTTGGAATCCAACTTTCAAATAGTTTAAATGATACCTAAACACATCTGTCAAACAACTAGACCTACAAAACAGAGACGACATGGTATTCTGAGACTCATTAAGTCTTACCTGTGACTTTACCAAACTCTTCCAATATGTTTTCCTTGGTTTTGTTCTTTGGAATTGACCCAACAAATAACCTGTTGTTTGCCACGGAGATGCATACTCCAAGGTGCTTTCCAGGACGGATTTCATAGTTGTCACACTGAAAAAACATAGCCATTGATTTGCTTTATCCACAATACTATGCAGAAAAATATGCCCAAATAATAAAATCAGGTATTTTCTTCACCACCTACTACTTTTATACACAGCATACTGAATTGGCATTGCAAGAGAATTCCTCCAACAGCTGTTTTTGTGTCAGCATTCACTTGGAAGAACAGTGCCAGGCTTAGGATTTCCACAAACTTCAGATGTTCTGTTAAATGGGAAGCTACAAAAAAACTTCAGTAAAAGGAACGTGTAACATAAACAAATTGCATGGCATAAATTCATTCACCTACTGTTTATTTCAGACTTCAAAGATCTTTCTAGCAACTGGTGACTGCTTCCTCTGCGGTCAGTCAACGGCTGCTGCTGTTATCAGTAAGCGAATACATGCTATTATAGATACTCTGAGTTCTTCCTCTTTCCTTGGATAGCTTTGAACACTAAGCAGGTTCGTTGAGACTATAAGTCTAAATCAGTCTGTGACCTGGCTTGTCACCCACCCCCAACAGCAGACATTTTTTTTACCTTGTACATGATAGGATTAAAAAATTTTACTGTCAAGATTTAAAACTTCCATTAAAAACAAATTAGCCCACTGCTTCATGCCTGTACCCACAGCTGGATTACTCTGAACACCAAGACTCCTAATAGGTCTTTAAAAGGTACAAGAATTCAGCCTTAAAAAAAACACAAAAATCTTGAGATAGACATAATCTTTGTTTTAGTCAGGATTTTCAAACACAGCAGAAGAGGATGATGTTTCATCATCAGCCAGCTTCTGAAAAGCTCATGCAATTCTTTAAAAGCAGGTTTTCAGCCATTCTAACCCTAGCTAAGACACAGCCCTACAAATTACAGCAATACATTCAGGAACCTTCATATTCCCGAAGACCTAGAAAATGTTAAAGTACCACAGACTATCAAATAAGATCACTTCGAGGACGTATTTCAGAATTTTACTTCACATACAAAAGTGATTCCTAACACTTTTGGAAAAGCCTTGTGTTCTGCTGCCATGAACTTAACCTGAATCTGCTTTTCTTATCATTGTATCTTATGCAAAGCCATTTGTTTACAACCAATCCCATTCCCACTGGTGCCTGCAAACACATGCAGAAGGCCCACCTGGTTTTAATTGCTTTTAAGTTTCTCCAGGTTACAGGTTACCCTGCCCCCACCACCTTAACTAAGGTGTTCAGGTTTCACCCCTCTTCCTCATCATTCAGTCAGGATCAGCTGAATTCCATTAAGGCAAAGGACATTAATCACTGTACCTTTTTGGTTCAACGTACACAAAGTATTTCACAGCCACGTCCAAAATCTTGGGAGATACACCCCGATCTGCCTAATTCTACTTCTTCCTCTTAGGCAAAGGCAAGGCTCTGATGAGACTGCCGTCTCTCCCATTGATCCCCTAAGGATTGCTCGGTGTCCTTTCCCTAACTGCCTAGCTGCACACGTCAGCTTTCAAGCAGTGAGCAGACTGCATGACTGCCACTGGAAAGAACAAAAGACCACTGGAAACCACGCAAGGAACTAAGTCAGAGACCTCCTCCATGGCAGCAGCAGCTAAACAAGGCATCTCCAATTAGCTCTTTACAGTGAAAGGGAGATGAAACTTAAAACACACTGAAGCTTAAAGAATATATTTTCCAGCTGGAAACACGGAGGCTCCTAATAACCACATAAGTGCTGTCACAGGGTGCAATAGGATACAGTGCTAAGTATCTGTACTTACTAAATGAAATCAGGAGGCAATTTTTAAGAAAGCAAAATTTTGTTTCTGTCAACGGATGCTTTAAAGACTTCATTACTTAAGAAATTACCAAGGTGTTTGCTGTTTACTTTGTCTTGACCTGTCTGGAAGTTAAGGTAACTCACCAGTTTGACTGCTTCTTGTGCTGCATCTTTACTACAAAAGGTAATGAAAGCATAACCTCTGTTTTGACCAGAAAGAGGATCCATCATGAGGCGCAGATCCCAAATTGGACCAGCTTTCTCAAAGAGTGGTACCAATTCATCTTCATAAAGGTCTCGGGGAATTTTACCAACAAAAACCTAAAAAGGAAAAGGACACTTGAAACAAAGCTTTTTCAGAAATCTAAACCGCTTTTCAATGCTTGAAAATTCCTGGGAAAGGAAGAACAATGCAGATAAATCAGCAGAGCAGAAACACTGGAGTCATTACTAAAGCCCTCACAGCAGCCAATGTTATTGTATGTCCCAAGTTTTCTAACCCTCCTGCTGTTCATACAAGGTTTTACACACAGAAAACCTGGGTTTGTTATTTATATTGAAGAGGTTGTGAATTTCTCCTACTGAAGAGATAAATGGTTCTTACCTGGTTTGAATATTGGCAGTCAAAAACTAAGACCTTACAGACTATCTACTTGGGTACCATATGTTAAAGCAGGCCAAGCACTTCCTTGCTTTTGCAGTATTTTCAAACCACTCTGTAACTTAATCTTCCTTAGAAAGCAACAGAAATGGAAAAATAATTTAATAATAATAATTTTCTTTTAATTGCTTGATGCGCATTTTCCACTTTTAATATATTCTGTAGTCTTGTTTCTAGTCTGTATTTGTTTCAGCTTCCACCAACTGAATGTTTAATACTTACTTAAGCAAACCTGTGAGTCCTTGTGGTTTTGTTCCTTACAATTAATTTGAGTTAAGTTTTGTTAAGGAGTTTAATCTCTTTAGCTGGGGTCTCCCTCAAAGATCCCCCCAGTTGTTTAACCACTGCAGCTCTCTGAATTCTCAAAACCTCTTCCTTGCTAATACAAGCAAAACATTCCAAACACCCATTAAGATCAAAATATATTTTACTTCAAACATTTTTTTGTAGTAAAAAAAGCCACGAGTCAAAATTTTCCTTCTCAGTAAGAAAACTGCCATAATAGTATCTCACAATTATGGCATAGCAGAATTTCAGAACTAAAGACACTCAGCCTGCCCATGGAAGCACTGATATAACAAACCCATGAGGAGAATATGACTAATTTGAAAAACATGGAACCAGGTAGAACTTCTAGATGTTTCATGTTATATAGATATTCCTGAAATTCAGTTCCCAGAACATTTCTTTCATTTAACTTAGCCTCTCTCAGTTCAGTGTGAATGTTGACTGAACATTACTTATTAGTTATCGGGGAGAAAAGAAAGGAACTGATTTATCACACTAAGTTTAATGGCAGAGCCGAAAGGTTTTCCCCTCCATCTCCCAAGAAAGCTTAAACTATTCCTCTAGATAGGTATTTACATTGTCATTACTTCTAGAACATTTAATTCTAACTCATTTGCAGCTTTTAAAGACAAAACCTGATACCATCAAGGAAACACACAAGGCAGGAACTCCAACTTGCTCCTAAAGTCAGTGAAACTGTCAACTGAACTCCCTACAAACTCCACCTGGTTTCAAAAAGTCTGAATTAAATTGTTTGGTACTGATGCATCTGTTTCCAGCACAAACCAAATCTCTGAAAGAGCCCCTGTATGAGGCACACAGCAGTGTGACAGTATTCCAAGTGTTGAGCATAAATTACAAAACAACCTGCTAGGGACTAAAACCTTGAAGAATAGGTAAGTGAAGAAATACACAGTTCAAGCATTTTCATAACCAAACCTAAGTTTCCTCACAGCTTGCTAGGAAGATGCACAGGTTCAGTCATGACCTTAAATTTCCAAATATGCTTCAGACTAGCCTTTGTCCTTTGGAAGGAAAAAAAAAATTAAATTCTTTAAAACTCTTCCAACTATCTTTTAACTATAAAAAGAATAGCTGGTATAATATGAGGTAAGAAAATGCAGAGAAAAGAAGATTGTAGAAATTTTAAGCAGAACAAAGGAGCACTGCACAAGCCCCTCATGATAAGCAGTTATCAGCGTGTGCAGATGCAAATGACAAAGTGAGTGTAATGAGAGAAGGAAACACCCAAATAACTGCTTTTATTCTCACCAATAAACACCCCAAATACTCCAAGTATCAACATCATGTGACCTCACTATACGCAAAATGCCTTACAGTGGAGCAGCAAGTCCTTCAGTAAAACAAACACTATATAACAAACCCTACTGCCATTATTTTCTTCTTCAAAAGTTTCTGCACAGCTGTAACTTTGTCTTTATTACAATATCACATTCCAAAAAGGTCCAACTGCTCTTAAAGCTCACCAACTTAAAAAATATACATGGGACTGCTTCCCCTACCTAATCCTTTCAGCACTGTCCACTGTGCCAGTTTGTTAATGCTCAACATGCTGGCCACCCAGAACATTATTTATCAATAATTTAGCTTTACTGTACATGTTCAACTACAATGTTCAACTAAATCTTGAGAGCTAAAGCTACCATTAACATGCAATGAATTCCTTTTATGTTTTTAAAACTTCATGTTTTAAAAATTAGTTGGTGTACAAATATTTACAGTAGAAGGACCTGATGCACCTTAGGGGGAAAGAAATCTACCTAGTACACACCTTCTTCAAATCAGTAACAGTAGCTGGGTATCCTCAAAAACCAAAAGTTTGCCATTACTGACATATGAGCAACAGCTCTGCATCAACATATCTGAGCTGACATCAGCTACAAGAGCTTCAGTATTATTTTAAGACGTTTCAGACAAAAAGAACGCACTGTCACAATCCAAAAGAATACCTTTTAAAAATTTTTAATCCGTAACACTGGAAAAGGGGCATATACACTCCTGTACAACCAGAAGTGCTGGAAAAAATGAGAAGTGGTTCCCAAAAGCTTAAGGAAAAAAAAAAGAAAAAACCCCACCACCAAAAAGCAAAATCCCACCCAACTCATTGTGGGGGGAAAGTGCCCACAATGGTCTCATCCCTTATGTACAAACATGCTCTGCCTACCACCAAATCCTAGGATCCTGTTTAAATTGATGACTATGCCTCAGAGCTCAAAAGCAAGAGCTAAAGTCTAAGTTTCATAGAGCATACACCAGTTTCAGCAACATGTTCAGCATCTCAGCCTGTCAAACAAAACAACATGTCTAAGTCAGTAATCAGTCCTTAAATCCCATAAAATATCAGCAATACATTCATTTGGTAGAGGCATCATTTCTAGAACTAGCTGGCTGGGGTTTGCTATAGCTTCTAATGCTGATTCAAGGCAGAAGCATTTCTGTTAAGTGAGCTTCCACTTCAGGAAACTTAAAAATACAAAAACATACTCTTCGTAGTATGGAAGTGCAGCTAAATTTATGGCTTTCTGTGAGTTCCTAAAGAGCCAAACCATCACTGGACAACATACTTAAGAGCAGTAGTAACGACTTTCAGTCACAAGTGTAATTCATTGTAGGAAGGGACCTACAATGATCAGCCAGTCCAACGGCCTGTCCACTTCAGGGCTGACCAAAAGCTAAACCATGTTATTAAAGGCACTGTCCAAACGCTCCTAAACCCTGACACACCTGGGGCACCCACCAGCTCTCTGGGAAGCCTTCTCAATGCCTAACCACACTTTTGGTGAAGAGATGCTTCCTTATGTGAGGCATGAGGCAAATAAGTAACACTTTATACATCACATAATCACCCTGGCAACACCACTAAGTTGGTAAACAACCTCTAAGTCACCTTTCTAAATGCAGAAATAAAAAAAAACACCCAAAACCAAAAACCCAAAGCTACACAGCCTCTTTTCAGTGTCATAGCTGTTGTATCAGTCCATGCAATTGTCAAGGATTTTTATATAGAGTGAAACAAAAGCAAATAAACAAATACTTAATTATTACTAATCTCAGCTGTCCTCTTCAAAACTTCTATGTGAGCACCTTTATACAATACCCAAGTCTTTTTCATTTTTAGTACATTACACGAAACCAAGCTAGTATTGCTTAAATTCCACTTCTTGTAAACAGAGCCAAATACCTCCAAGACTCATGCATCCATGGTCACTTTTCAAGCGACAGACCATAAGCTTTAGGATGAACCATGAAGTCTGACAATTTCATTTGAAGTAATTTTGAATAGCCTTTCTTAGTATATTCCACCTGTTTTTTTCCACTTTAACCTATTTTCATGTGTTTTGCAGAATACTGAGGAGTAAGAAAGACTGATTAAGACACACATAGAAGAATATTTTCCTCTCCAACACATTACACTTGTAATATAGTTTATTTTTAAGTATTTTCTATTTATGAGTTTGCACAAGCATACAAAACAATTATCAGATTAGCCTGTATATACCAACCTCTGTTCCAATGCCAGGCTGAACACCAGAATATACAGTATCTGGAGGAGGACCCCCATATTTCCTCTGTCCTGTAGTTACATCCAAAGTGTAACCAGTTCTCTCTAGCAAAGCCTGAAAAAAAAAAAAAAAGGTCAGACTACTTACAGGGGAGAGGACAGTTGGTTAAAATACACAAAACAAACAAAGCATTCCAAGATAAACATTTCTTTATCTGCTCCTTGGCACACTTGATAACAAGGTACATATGAAGAGACAGAACCTACAAAAAAACCCCTATTATTTTGTGGGTTTAAAAAGCTATCATAAACAGCAATATTTGTTTTACATTACAAGGTCACTGGAAATAATTTGTCTTTTCCCTTACTTTCCATTTTATATGCAGCACACCAAGAAGTCTAGAACACCAGACAGTTGAGACAATTCTTAAACAGGTATCAGTGTTTTTATAGAGCTTACATTTTGGCAACTGTGTGATCAGAAAGATCTGCATTTCCAACAACCCTTCTCTTTAGAATCTCTATCATGCATACATTTTTTTAAAGCCGAGTGTGAATATACTTATGCAGGTGGTACTTTTTAAGTTCATCTTCAGTCTAAGTAATATATCAGCTAGTACAGAATAACTAGTATCTTCTAAGTGTTACCTTAATTTTTGCTTCATCTGGTCCCTTTGTTGATTCCTGTACTTTGCTGCCTTGTTTCTCTCTTTGCCTGTAGGTCTTCATAACTCCACATAAAAATGCACTTTTGTTCTGTAGATACAATTTACAAAATAATTCAATTGTGTGTATGACAAGCCCTGGGAATCCACTGAATCTTACACTCCATACCATGAAGTCACTAGTTCAAGTCAATGCAATAAATCAAACGTCAAAAGAATCCTTTAGGAAAATACAATAATTAATCAAACAAACTTGTCAGATTGAAAAATCGTCAGATTCCAAACAGCATTTTAACCTATTTTCTCAATTGCGCGCATATTTTTATTATCTGCGAGCTTTTGCTTTGCACTCAAATACCTACACATTTAAGGTAATTTTTAGCAGACTTGTTATTTGGGTTTGAAATACAGGAATACAGCAACATCAATGAATTTCTAAGTTACAACTCTCCTGCCAGTAGTGCCAGAACATTATTATACTTATGTGCTCACACTCCTGGAGTTCTCACCTTACCTGTACATGCGACAGGTCACTTTCTTTAAACTGCTGTAATACAGAGAGGGCTCCTTCTTCATTAAATTCCCTAAGAGCATCAATTGCTCTTTCATCAAGATCGACATAAGCTACCAACCCTAAAAGTTAAAGATAAAGAAGTTACAGATTTCTATTGAATTTCATACAAACTAAGAACTATGAAGTTTGCTTTTAAAGTCAAAACGTTACATTCCATAGCAACAGAATTATAAATTTAATTACATACATTCCTACACAAGTATATGAAAGAATATGAGTACAATGAAAAAAGTTAAATAAAAATGTATATACCTAAGCACTAACTGACGTGCAAGATTATATTCCATGTGTAACAGTTTTCTAGCATTCAGGAATGCAATCTGCTGCATAAAAGCAGTATTACACACCAGCATCTGAAACAATGAACTCTGGCTCACTTTTAATAATTTGAATTTTGTTTGTTTATCCCTCATTTTAAGTTCCACACTTCCTTCTCTTGAATTGACCTGTTCTAGAGTAAACTGACAGGTGAACATTACAGGTATCCTATTGTATGGAAAAAAGGAGCAACGCAACTGATGATCAAATACCTAGGAAGCTCTGCCCCACAAAATATTAGGAAGCAAAAATTATATGTTCACTCTTTCCTCCAGCTTCAAAAAAGGCAGGAGACAGTGGACTTCATGTGTATCTTAAACAATGCCTAGAGTTTTTTTAACTCATTTTATTGCTCTATGCAGTTCCAAGAGCCAGAATTCAAAAAGGTATTATTTTGAGCCCTGCTATGTACCCGAAAAAGCTAATGTTAATTTTACAGGTACAGACTCCCCCAAGAAACATTGGACCAGTTCTGAAGCACTTTTTCTTTTTAAGGATCTAGTTTTGGTTTTTTTCTTTTGTAATGCACTTGCATCAGTTGTGGAGTGAGACATATAGACTGAGATTTACACTTTTTAAATGATACAACCAAATTTAGGACAAATACCAAAAACTCCACACACTTTGCAACAGCTTGATCTCCAAAATACACAGATTATTTTACTGCTACTTGATTTTGAAAATGCACAGTAGTGCCAAGCCCAAGGACTACATTTCAGAAGTGATCCTGCATATTGGAAGGCACCTGTATCTTTCATAGAAGATCTCAGCAGATTAAGAAATCGTTAAATTCAACCCCAAATTTGGCTCGAGTGTCAAAAGCAGTTTGCTTCACTGACAAATCCCTGCACAATGCAAACATCTTCAGTGGCATTAATGAAGTGTGAATAAATGTTTTCAGGTTACTCATGCAGTGGAATTATACTTGGTAGTCAGGTTCTGGGCTGAAAAGCTTTTAAATCCCTTAAGAACTCCTCACAACACAACCTAACTGCGACACATGTTAGAACCACACGAGTTCCTCTGCCCAGGCATTTACACCTTTTCTCAGACCATCAAGTGCACGTCATGTTGACCCACAGTTGGAAAGTGCATCTCTAAAGCCAATAAAAGCTGGTAAAGGCTTGAAGAAAGCTCACTGTGAATGACTTCCAAAAGACATCACCCACGTGAGCCAGTATCACACTGAGGATTGATTAGGTATTGGTGTTGAACTGCCTTCACTTGATCAGTGTAATTTTAACTCTTCTCAACAAAAACTGTCATTTTGCCACCCAGGCATTCAAGATAAGCACATTGAGCAGTTCTACTGCTTCTTGTAAATCTGTTCACAGAACACACTCTAAAAAGGAAAAGAAAACCTCTGTCTATAGGATAAAATAATAGGGTGGTTATAAAAACAAAATAGGAAAACCTCTGTATATGAAGAAACCTCTTTAGAAGTTGCAGAGACCACTTGCTACCAGCAAGGTGTTACTCGAGTTGCTAGATAGCTTAGTCCTCAACTTTGTTAGTGTCAAGCTGAACATTTCAGTGTAATAACCAACATGGATTAAACTGTCCACTCAGAACTAGAGAGAACAAAAAATCCACAGGCAGACTCAATTCAAATGTAGTCCCAGGCAAGACAAGCTAGTTGCTTTCCTCACTAAGTCACCTATCCAGCCTTTGAGTGTTTTAGAACCACTGTGAGCAGTTGACAGTAGAAAAGTAAAAGCAAAATGATGATTCAGATTGAAGAAAAAAAAATGTACAGTTTAGTATGCGGAAATATACATCTTCATTTGATGTCTAAGAAACTATAGTGCTCTGCGCCCTAAAGCAACTAAAAATATCACATACAACTCCAAGGATGTGTCAAGTAATCAGTCAATGTCAAACCCAATTTGCCTTTAGGGAAATCAAAGTAGCAAAACATTCAGAGCTACACAGATCAAAAACAATGAATTTTTAAACCTTAATCTATAAAAATTTGAAAATGGTATGCCCTTGCTTTCATAACCAATCAGAAACAAGAAATGCATATTATACCTGTCTGAAATATTTCATCAAGTCTCTCTGCCACCTTCTGTGGGAGGCCTGCCTCTATCAGTGTCTTGTAGTGTTCTGTGTGAGTTACACTGGAAGTATCCATTGGTTCTTCCTCTTCTTTTAACTGTACCGCATTACCATTCACCTGATTAGCCATTTTATTATGCTGCTGGAAAAAATTCAGGAGCTATATTACAATAAGCCAGAAATAACTAGTTTGTAGGACAATGCATGATTTATCTAAACTAATTTGTATACATGCTGCAAAATCACCTGTATCAAGTTTTATTTAATACTTTTTGGATGCAGCTGATCTAAGTTTCAAAAGAAAGTACAACCCTTAATATTGTGGAAAATGTACATGGAAGAATTTACATAACTTTTAAAAAATGTACTTCATGTACATAACAATGTCTAAACTTCATCTACTGATTGTCATTAACTGGTTACCATAGCAGCTACAATGTACGGGGACACGGTAATAACATCCTTCAGCAAAGACTCAGAAGATCTAGTGCTATTTCCATTTCCCATTCTGCAACTTTTAAAACAATCGTTTAAAATGAACACATAACCCTGCAGGGTAGCTTAAAGTATAAAGATGTTAATACTTGTTTGCTTATTTCCACTTTCTTGGCTTGTTGCCATGTCTTCCTTCAAACCCAACATGCTACACAAGACTAGCCACACACTTTCTCACGATGCTGTCAGAACGTCAGGACAGAAAAACTGCACTCTGATGCACACTGTCATTTGAAGCTGCAACACAACAGTTTTCATGCTTTCAGTTTCCCTCAAATAGGAGCTGTACAAATCACAGCTACTATTTCAATAATATATACCTTATTGGTTTAAAAGGAAGCCATGACTGCAGCATCTTCAGTTCTTATATTGACAAAAACACTTGCTTTCAGAATTAACAAACTGATTCCAAGTATGTGCAGCAAAAAATGCACAACTATCTTCTCAGACGATTCCAGTAGGCTTTGCCCAATTCATTAAAAACTGTTTCAATTTCTCAATTAGCCAGCCAGCTGATATTTAGTGCTTTCAAATAAAAAGGCTGACAAGAGACAATTCAACCACCCAGCAGAGAACATAAGGATGATCAGCTTTTAGGTTCAGAAATGAAACAAGCCTCGGGCTTTAAATGATAGGGCAGAAGTTGATGAGCAGCAGTGAAATGGTAACCAGGTAGACAATGCAGCACGGTTGGAGCAATGCAATCAAGTACTGGAATACAGGTATGAAGATGATTCAAAAACAGGGTTTTTTTAAATGCTGAAGCCTCAAACTATTTACTATGCTGCAAAACAAGTCTCCAAGCATATGCACACCTCTAACACTCCCCTGTACACCCAACCCTTCCAGACTACAGCTCATGAACTGGTTGGAAGACATCCTACAGAGATTTGCAAGCTAAAGCAAGGAGAAAAAAAAACCCAACCATTTTTCTTCAGACAGTAATGATTTTACTAAAGCTGTCTTATCTTGAAGGGCAATTCTAGAGACATGTAAAGCAGCCCCACATTGTTTCTGTCAGATGCCACTTCTTCAAGCCACTAGTGTGGAAAAGAAAGGAAGTTTTCCATAGCTACCTAGTGTGTATATATATACACACACATTCTGTTACTTGACAAAGAGAAATTGCTTTCTAACCAATTCAGTTTACTTAAAAGCAACTATAGCCTAATTACAGAAGAAAAAAAAAAATGCTACCTGAAGCTACAATAATGCTTACCTACCCTTACAAGCATTAATTATCAAAACACTAATGAACATCAATTTTTCTATAGATTACGAACGTTATGGAAAGCAAAACTCAGCTATGTGTCTGCTTGCTAGATAGCCTGGGCAACATCTCAAATTTGAAACAGTGCAGGGCAGAGGGGATTTAGTTACACCAAAAGTGCTTTGGGTACAGTGTCATTCTCAGCCTCTCTGCTCAAAAACTCACAAGCTGAGACACACAAAAAATATATAAAGGAGGGCATTTTTGTGTTCACCTTTCTACTGCCTTGTAAAATCATTTAATTACACATATACTGTCTTCTCTGTACACAAAACAAAACCAACCCAAAAATAAGCCATAAAGAACTGAGAGGCTACAGCAACACATAAACACAAAATATTTATGTGAAGCAAATACTAGGACTTTCTGAACTATGAGGGCTTATGGTGACACTCAAAGATGTTTTTTTGTTAACCCAGAGTAGCTTCCAAGTGCCACCTACCCAAATGCTTAACACTTTTTTCAGTGTTGCCTATAACTGAACAAAAGTTTGACAAGCTATGCTGTGCCCAGGCAGAAACACCTCCTCTGGAGTTCAGTGACTTGAACTTCTGACAGGCAAGATTTGCAGCATGAAAAGATATCAGCCTTCACCACAAACATACACCAGTGTGGGGAGCAATATCTAACCCCTAAGAATCAGATTACTACACAGCACCACAGCTCAAAAGCTTTCCAAAGTAAGCTTTAAGGCAATTTGAATTAATACTCATCTTTGTAATTAACTAGCTATATAGATTTCTTTTTGCTTAAGAATTAGTATCTTCAAAAAGAACTCAAGTCAAATGCAATGCATGTTCAGTTTGGGTATTCAAATTTTAGCTATTTCCTGTCACACAAACTTAATTTAAAAGGTTTTCCTGAAGAAATTTACTGTAGAAAATTTGGAAGTGACACAGCTGCCAAAATATTCAAGTACCAAGAGCTTCCGAAGACATGTATTCCTTTTCAGTTACAGTAATAGTTCCCCTAATGGGTTTGCAAGCTTGGCCTGAAATCTGAGATTAAATTGACTTTTCTTCCTCAAAAATCACCAACAAGCAAAATTGTACCTCTTACAATACTGAATCTTCACTGAGTTCAGCAGAGATACGTGGATGAAAGTCAGAGCAGAAAAAGACTGTGTAGCTCTCCCTCTATGTAACATCATCTAGCTGTAGCTAACAAGCAAAATATTTTTAACTGAATTTCATCTAGTAAGTAAAACACACAATGACTACTTTAACATTTTTATTCTGCTTTAAAAAAATATTAAAAGCATGTTAAAGAGGAGTGATACCTCTGTTTGCATGCACAATGTGTCCACGCGACTCAGCCTGTGACAGACCAGGCCACACAAGGGAGCACCTGCATACATTCAGTTTTTAATCTGCATTAAGTAAGATACGAAAATATCTAGAAAAGAGGGAGACTGGTTGAATCAGAAAGATTTCAAGTGCAGACTATAAGTAAAGAATTATGTCTATAAGTACATGTGGGAAATGTATTTGTTTTTAAAACAAGCAGAAATTGATGAATTTAAAACAGCATACACAAAACCATGCTTATCAAATGAGCAGAAGCAATAAATAGACATTGGGGACAATTTTACATAGGCAAGGAGAATTCTCACTGGTGCCCAAGATGTTACCTAGCCTCATTACCTCTTAACTGTGCATACAGGGAAGGGTCTTGTTTCAAGTTTCACACTGTTGTTGTCAATACTGCTTTTCTGAAGATCACAAATACTTCATGATATAAAGCATGTTTTTAGCTGTTCACTATCTTTCATCTGAAATTCCTCCATCTTGAGAGTAATCTAAGAAGTTACTAGGCCCTTTCTTAAACTCTCATATGACAAGTAGGAAGTTAAAACTACAGGTGCTTCCTATGTTTCATCACTCAAATAGCTCAATTAGTTATTTTCCTGGAAAACAAAAAAATTAACAGAGATGTGATCCTGACAGTGTATGGCATCTTGAAAAGAGATACCTGATCACAGCCTCAATCTGACAATCACTGGTTAAACAGCCATGATGTTACTATTCCCTGTATCTTATACCATGCCTCTAACAGAGGTTGCCACCTACAGACTATCTAAGTATAACTCCATCCAATTAATTATAAATTCAGTCTAGTTAACTCAAAACATGCTTAGGAACAGCTTAAATGAGCAGGAAGAGCAATTCCTGGCAAAACGACAGTATCTAAAACTACCATAACAAACTTCACAATGATTATACACCAATACTGTTTTTGGGCTCCTGCTGAAAACTTAGTTTCATGTAGGAATGGAACTTGTTTAGCTCAGGTGCACAGGAAGCCAACTAATTCACACATAAAAATTCTGCACCAGAGTCATTCCACTTGCTTATGTTACTACTTCTATCCCATATATTATCTGTATCAAGCAGTTCAGTTAAACCATGTTAAAAATAACACTGAAAGAAGTTTGGGGGTCACTTGTTTGTTTTTGCTGTTTTAATAGACCACAAGAAAACAAGCACAGTCCCTATAGTTATGCCTCACACTTCAAGAAATTTTTTGTAAAGCCAGGAAGATAAACGCACAACTGGGGGGAAGGTTAAGACTTCACATTTAAAGACTGAACTGGGGTTTTATTAAAACCTCACTTGTTCAGAAACGTTCCTGTACATGAAGGCATGTACAAAAGGGCAGGCCCTTATTCTGTACGTGAAAGCATTATAGCCATTTCTTTTGTACCTTAGCTTATTCAATCACAGAAAGTACATTTTAATAGCTTAATTATTATATTCTAATTGTTTCCTAGCATGAACTATAAAAAAACTTATTTTGAAGTCATCACAACCTGAAGGTCTTTACACAGTAGCCAGGATTCATCACTACCTGTAAGCCAAAATGCAGCTGGGGACCCTCACCCCTCAAGCAGTTCTCAGCCTTGCTCACTCCACAGCCCCATAGAAAGCAAAATCTGAGGATCTCCGGTAGGATGCTAAGGAAGAGACCAGCACAGCCCACAAAGAAACAAACTGTGCTTCACTACCCACACAACTATCATTGGGAAGTGACTTTACCACAGCAGGTTAGCAGCATGCCCATCGATGTCATTAAAAAACAACACACACTGCACCAACAGCTCTGACATTTTGCTAACCTAAACCATAACATCTGCCCATGCTCATTTCTCACTGCGGTTGGCTATTCATAGTTCATCTGGTTGTCCGGGTTGTATTAAACAACACTCCCGGTACTCCAGTTCCAAGCAACACTTCAACAAAAATAATCTTTGTTCAGAAGAATTTATCCTCAAAGAATTTTGTAGATGTCTGTCTAATAAAGCAGGGAGTATTGGGGTTTTTGACAAAACTAGGAACTTGAGTGTTCGCAGGAGACTCGAGTATTATTTCAACAGTGTTCACCTAGACAGAAAAACTGAGAGGTAAGGACATGAAATGCTTGTGGGAAATACAATTTCAAGGATGCAAAATTATCAAGCAGACACTGCTCATTCACAAACACTACAGTCTGCATAGATTACAAAAACCTTACACTGCGAGATGCAATATTCTGGTTAATTACTTTTACTTTTAGAGGACAAGCTTAAAAAAAAATAACAAACCGTCTCAAAGCATAGTCTCAACCAAAAGACCAAAGCACCGGCTTCATGAGCATTAACACCCTTTGCAGCACAAAGTGCCGGTGGGATCCTTTACATAAGCCATATACATGGCAAAGGGAACCCAACACACTGTTTCAAAAAAGGTAGTCCAGCACAGCTTACGTGCTTAAGCAGCACGTTCAAATACCGGCAGGTAACAAAGCTGCTCAGACCCAGTGAGTAGAGTCTTATTGTAAAAGTATTTGCAATAATGATGCATTTAAGGAAACCTTATCAAGATTTAATAAAAGCTTTTGACAAAAGTTAATTTAAGAGAAACAAAGTCTTAACAACAAAACTCTGGATAGCTTCTCCTTCAAAGTACTTGACAAGCGTTATTCTCTCAGTGGAAGTACGAAGCGCAGACCCGAGCGCTTCGAGTGGGTGCAGCTGGCCCTCCCGGCTCTACCACATTATGCGCTACCTAAGATCTGAAGGCGCGCTGCGACAGCGACGCATTTGCTGCTGAGAGCGTTCTGCGGTACGCGCGGGCCGGGCACAGCCGCGGCCGCCGGGGCTGGTGCGGCTTTAAAGCGCCCGGAGGGACCGAGCAGGGACCCAATCCGACCCACAGGCCCAGGAGAGGCGCGTCCCGGCCGCCCGTCACATGCAACCCTGATCCGCACGGCTGGGCGGAGCGGGCCGCCCCCCACCCCCACCCGCCGG
>VZRL01003365.1:226475-273801 GCA_013397895.1 Origma solitaria
GGGCGAGCGGCGGGTGCCGGTGGGTTCGTGCTCGGCCCGGCCTTCCCACAGCCCTGGTGCTAGCTGGGGCCGCAGCCCGCGTTCGGCCGAAGCGGTGGGCGCGTGCCCCGCCGTGCTCCCGCTCGGCCTTGTTGCGGCAGTCTGTCACCCGGAACGGTGCGTGGGCCCTCTGCCTGTGCCGGGCGCCGTTAGTTTGGTACAGCCTGAGCGTGGTTACCTGAGCTGCCGGCACAAAGGCCGTGCCAGTTGGGTGAATGCGTATTTGGTTAAACGAAGATGAACATTAAATATAAATACATGGTTTGGTTTGGCATGCTACTGTGAAAGACAAAAAGTAAACTGAACTGAACTCAATAAGCTATGGTCAGAGTGGATGCGTATTTCCTTAAATAAAGATGGACATTAAATATTAATACATGGTTTGGTTTGGTTTGGTTTGGCATAGTACTGTGAAAGGCAAAAAGTAAACTGAACTGAACTAAATAAGCTATGGTCAGAGTGGATGCGTATTTCCTTAAATAAAGATGGACATTAAATATTAATACATGGTTTGGTTTGGTTTGGCATACTACTTGTGAAAGGCAAAAAGTAAACTGAACTGAACTAAATAACCTATGGTCAGAGTGGATGCATATTTCCTTAAATAAAGATGGGCATTAAATATTAATACATGGTTTGGTTTGGTTTGGTTTGATTTGGCATAGTACTGTGAAAAGCAAAAAGTAAACCGAACTGAACTAAGTAACCTGTGGTCAGAGTAAAGTGGATTTGTGTATTTGCATGAATATCACTTGAAGTGTTTAAAGGGCTGCACTGCCAGCAATGGGTTAAAAGCAATAACGCTGTGGTTTCCAAGGAATCACAGCAACAGTACTGCTGGAGGAGCAAGGGGAGGGGGGAAGGCACAGCTGTAGAGCAAGCCACAGAAGAAAGAGGCAGAAGTGCTCTGCAGTGTTTTTTATAGTTAAAATGTGATGTTAAAAATACTGTTGTGCTGTAGAAGAGGCTAAAAATATGCGCTGCTAGTGCCTGACTAAAATAACTACGGGCTGTGGGTAAGCAAGAGGTATTGTGCATTGTAGTACAGGACAAGCATGACTGGTATAGTAACAGCATTGAAAAAACAGGTAAGGGTATTGTGATGGTCAGTTAATACGGGTCTCTCTTGTTCTTCAGGTAAAGCAAATTGAAAAACGAGACTCTGTTTTAACATCAAAAAACCAAATTGACAGGCTGACTCGACCTGGATCTTCCTATTTCAACTTGAACCCTTTTGAGGTTAGTTTGAACATTCTATCCTCTTTTCTGAATTGGTTTACAATCTTCCTGATTTCCTGAGTATTTATTACAGTAAAAGACAACATAAGGAAAGAAAAAAATTCTCTAGGTACAGATTACTGTGCAGAAGGCAGCAGGATGGTGTATGTGTGCTCGCTCTCTTTCTCACTGTTTGATGGTGGCACAAACTATATATTGTCACATTTTCCTTATATGACAGCACTGGAAGATTTTGCAGATCAGTGCTGGGTACTTGTGAACAGAAAGGTAGTAGCTGGAGATGGCAGCTTGGCAGGTTCTGGTCATAGCTCTCTTAATTCAGCGTTTCTAGGTGTGTGTTTTATTTTGGGTGTTCATCCCACAGAACTTGTGTAGTGCATAGAGTAAGAAAAGGTCTCTCAGGGGTCCCACCCGTGAGTAGTCTCTGAGGAACCATTGGGCAGTGGATAATGCCTTTGCACTTTACAGTATTTGATTCCAGTTGCAGTCAGTTATAAAGTCTTAATGAGTAGGAAAGCCTGAAAAAGACAGTAAATAATCAATCTGGTGTTCATCTGGAGTTGACTTTCCCTGGGTGTATTCATTTCTGATGTTATCTTCTCTGCCTTTTTGAAGCCTCAGGTACTTTTTGTAGTCTCAGTTCAGGGCTGGTCAGTCAGATCAGTCAACAGATTCACTTTGACAATATTCAGGTTTGTTTACATCTTAGTACTTGACTTGGAGAGTAAATTAAGAAAGTAATTTTGGAATAGACTGTAGCTATGGGAGAGTGGTTTTTATTTACAGATTCTTAGAGTCAGACCAGCATGAATCTGCCCTCTTGTTGCTTAAATCTTCTGTTCAGTAAATTAATTCACAGAAGAGTTCCTAAACTCTGCCACATCTGTAAAGATCAATAAACAAGACGTCTTGTTCACGGAACCCAAACAGTAAAACTCTAGTGTCTTCTTTCAAAATGATAAAATGAGTAAATTCTTATAAAGTAGTATGTTTCTTGCCCAAAGTTCTAAGTTATGAATGACCTGACAGTGTCCCCGAACCACTATATGCTTTTTTTTCTGTCAGATTGAGCATTGGTACAGGACTGGTTGAAGGTTCAGAATAATTTACTGATCATAGCTGTCTGCACAAGACTTGAATGTATTCAGGACACTGACATAGCCAGAGGAATCTAGCATTGCTAAAAGTGGTGTCACAAATCCAACAGGCATGGTGGAATGTTTCTGTTTCACTGGGTGAAAATTCATGTCATTGTGGGGCAAGCTTTCTGGTGTGTGTGTCTTTGTGCCGGTGAACCAAGTGCTATAGAATCATAGAATATGCTGACTTGAAAGGCACCTATCAGGATCATTGAACGCAACTCCTGGCCCTGCACAGACAGCCCAATAATCCCACCCTGTTCATCCCTGAGAGCTCTATCCAAACGCTCTTGGAGCTCTGACAGCCTTGGGGCTGCGACCATTCCCTGGGGGGCCTCTTCAGTGCCCCAGCACCCTCTGGGGTAAAAACCTTTTCCTGATATCCAACCTAAACCTCCCCGACTCAGTTTCATGCAGTTTCCTCATGTCCTGTCACTGGTCATGAGAGTGAAGAGATTGGTACCTGGCCCTGAGCTGCCCGTCGGAAGGACATTTAAGAGTGTAATGAGTTCTCCCCTCAGCCTCCTCTTCTCCAGGCTGAACAAACCAAGTGACTTCTTCAGCTGTTCCTCATGACAGTGTTAGAGCTTGCTGACAGGAACCTGAAACATGGAGAGTAGCATCAAACTTTCATGGTCTCTTTTAGGTGCTGCAGATGGATCCTGAAGCCACAGATGAAGAGATAAAGAAAAGATTCCGACAGGTATTCAGCTTTTGGACTTGAGGTCTGTTGAAGGGAAGTAGAAATTCTGTAGAGATTGTGCAGCTGGGTGTGGGCACAAGAAAAATGGTAGTAAATAGCCATCTGGGGTGGCTGTTTTGGGCAGAAACACATAGAACAGTGCTTGTATCAACAAGAGGAGAGCTGCAGCAGTGTTCCTGGTCCACACATGGTTGGCTGCTTTGCCTGTGCATGATGGGGCCATTGCAAACTGACACAGCCATGTATAATCAGCCTCTTGAGCTTGAGATCAAAAGGTATTTTTCTCAAATATGTGGACTTGGATCCAAAAGTGTATTTTTTGTGAGGTTTCTTTCAGAATTTCTGTGGTTATTTTTAGTGGCTTGGTTACCCAGAAATGTAGCTTACTGGCAGGTCTGCAACACAGGCATTGTTACAAAGGACAAAAAAGACACTGGCTGAAGTAAATCTGTTCAGGACTGAAGGCAAACCTTTTCCCGGGAGCTACAAACTGGCAGCTGTAGAGTTCCAAAAATAGTTATTTTGCATTCTTCAGCGCTAATGCTGTTTCAGGTGCTGCTCTATACAGCAATGGCAAAAATGAAAGGTCTAAAAAAAGAAATAAAAGAAGTCGTATGGGGAAAGTTTGAAGCCCAATTAAAGTTCCCCTCAGGATGGTAGTGATCTGTGTCCTGTCTCTGCCAGGTGGAGTACAGGCAGGAGTTTTCTTAATTTTTGGTAAAGTAGCCTAAGGAAAAATGACCACTCTCAAATAGTTTGGTATTTGGACAGCCTTGGGGATGCCAGAGAACTTCTGGAGAGACTTTGGTTGAGGACGATCTTTTAATGTTTGTTCCTTTTCAAGATCAAAGATACAACTCTTCGATGACCAAGGGGTTCATATGAGCCCAGACACTGCAATTGAGGGGCATTTAAATTGTTCTGCACATCACAAGCTGTGGCTTTTCTCGAACAGCCTGTTTATTATAGGGATTGTTTGATTTATCAGCTTGTACTGGCACATACTTCTGCATGTTGTCAGCTGGTTTGTCCATGTACAAAGGAATGTGATCTCTTTGGATTATTTCTGTCTGAGACTATTTCCCTCCTCTCAAAAATCTCTGAAATACTCTTCATCTTTTACAATGATTTTGATAGCAAGATCCTTTCTCTTGTAGCTGTCAATATTGGTGCATCCAGACAAAAACCAAGATGATGCAGATAGAGCCCAGAAGGCGTTTGAAGGTAACGCTCTTTCACTGGGCTGCTGGGTTAGTAGTTGCTGCTTTTCTGGTGCTGCTTGAAATGTTCATTAGGGTGGAGGGGACAGAAGGGTTGCTGCAGAGGTGCTTTAGCTGGGGCAGAAGCAGCTGTGGTAGCAGCAGCTGTGTGAGGTGGTGGCATTTCAGCCGGTGGCACTAGGTGGCAACAATGGCACTGTCATGTCACAACAGGGACAGACATCTTCATGGGGTTTTGGGATTGTTCAAGAAAAACTGTTCAATCTGTGCATTACATTTTATTCAAAGACCATATGACAGAAGTAATGTGATGGTTTTAGGTGTGTGCTTTGCATCACAGTAAGGTGTTCTGCACCTTACACTCACCTCATGCCCAGTAATTACAGCTGGTAGGACTGATGCTTTCACTGCTGCCTCCAGAAGGTATCAGACAGTTTCTACCATTATTGTATCCCAAAACTCAATTTGACTAAATCACTTATCTAGATGTATTTAATAAAAAAAACAAACAAAAAATGTTCCCAAATAAATGACTCCCACAAATTCTGGAATCCAAATTAGTAATGCCAACAAGTAGCAGTCTTGTGATAACTTGTGGACGTGACTACTGGTGCTATTAATGTTGATGCTTCTGTTAGCCGTAGATAAAGCGTACAAGCTGCTGCTAGATCAGGAGCAAAAGAAGAGAGCCTTGGATGTGATACAGGCAGGAAAAGAATACGTGGAACACACTGTAAGTATTCTATGTGAATGTCCAGAGTTGGGGGTGAGTGGTAATCAATCATTCATATTTTGCATTTTGGTTCACTGCATTCGTGTTTAGGCCTCTAAACTGAGCAAACCTTGTAATGGCACTGTGCAGGTGGGCTCCAAGCCCTTCACAGCACGAGCAAGCCTGCTGTGTCCAGGACTGCTGTTCAGCTCAGTGCAAGATAATTCAAGTGAAATTCAGTACTTGAAATAATCAGGTCAGACCACATGATCTGACCTAAATATTTTTCACAAAGTCTGTGAATGAATGATGCAGTTCAGATATGTGTAGGTGGAAGAGAATAGGTGGTGACAGCAGGAGGCTGGGAAATTTGGGGAATATTGACCTATAAGATAAGACAAGGAGCTTGGATTGCATTGGACAAGAAGTTACAGTGATGTGGGTGGATTAAAACACAGCAAGCTTGAGGAAGCAGATGATACGGGAGAACTCAGACACTCTTAACACAAGGAACACTTGATGTTCTCCTTGTTGTTAGTCACTTGAATATCAAGAAGCAAAATAAACTTCCTGCTGGTTTGGATGGTGTATATTGAATTAGAATATATATCTTTAAAAAAAACAAAAGGGATTATGTTGAAGGAATAGTATCCAACATAGGATTTTTAATTACTACAGTTTATGTAATAGTAATCTTGTATGTGTTTGTCTCGGCCTAGGAGGTTTTGGTGTAATGTAAAACATCAATCAAGAACAGAGTTTTTTCTACACGTTGGAGTAGGAATGCAGAACTACTTGGATACAATTATGTAAGCCCTATAAAATTTTTAAGATTTTTATTTTTGTTCTTAATCTTTAGGTGAAAGAAAAAAAGAAGCAGCTGAAGAAGGATGGAAAGCCTCCCACTGTAGAGGAGGATGATCCTGAAGTTGTAAGTCGTACTATATGCAGAAAATCTGGGGAGTACAAAATGTGTTTTGAGGAATTAAGATTCAAAACCAGTACACAAGTATTTATTAGACTTGTTAATGTTGTAAACCCTTACATTTACTGAAGAACAAATTCTCCTTAGCCACTGTAGAGTACCATGTGTCAGGTGTTGCCTGTGTACTTTGGAAAATAGTTCCACTGTAGTGTAAAGAGCAAATATATTGTGAGATTGTATAGATCAAAAGACCCTGTTTTTTTTTCTCAAAGCAAGTTTTCATTGCTTGTGCGTCATGGATTCTTTTTTGAATTGAATTTCTTCTTGTCTTCTGACTCCTGGAACTCTGGCATTCCTGCTGCTGGCAGAGGCACATGTAGCACTCAATGCAGCGTGGCTAAAATGAGCTTGTGACATTTTTTAGTGAGAGCTGTTTCATCTGGTTTTTTCATATAGCACTGGAGGATGGATGTGCTGTTCTGCAACAAATCACTTGTATTAAAAAGGGCATGGCATAACTTAGTTATTTTTACATGGGTTCTACTCTGGAGAAGTCCAGCCATATGAGAGCATGTAACAATGATAGATGATTGCCAAACATTGATTTCATTAGTCTCATCATCCTTTTTCTTCCTGGAAAGTGATTTCTTCCTGTCCATATCACCACAGTAACCCTATGACCATCCTATTTTTCATTGCTTTTCAGAAGTGTCTTGCTGTTCTTTAGTAATGAAGATTGGTTTAAGTATACTGATTTCCTACTGGGAAGCCAATGCTAGATTTTTACAACACATCAAGAAGAGCTACTGGAAAATTAATCTCTAAACAGTGACCATTTTGCCTTTTTTTTGTCAAATGTAACACTGCAAGACTTAACCCAAGAATAGGAGAGTTTGTCGTGAACAGTTCTGTTTTGGCACAGCTTCATGAATACAAATTCAAATGAGACTAATATGAGGCTAATATGTAGCTGGTGCCAGGGGCAGAATTTAATCCGTGGTTTATACCTGTGTGCTGCTGCTATTGTCAGGGCAGGATAGGGGTTATGTTGGTACACCTATGGTTTGCTTTGTTCTTATGCTTCTTGCAGTCATATGTAAAACAGACTTTAACTGTGTTAATAGGCATTGTTTTAAGACTTGATTTGTGTTTTACAGTTCAAACAAGCCGTATATAAACAGACAATGAAGCTCTTTGCTGAACTGGAAATTAAGAGGAAAGAAAGAGAAGCAAAAGAAATGCATGAAAGGTATAAATGATGTTCTGCTGGTGGCAGGGAAGAGAAGTCATATTCCCCCTTCACGCTTCCTCAGAGAAGATTAGGGATCAGAGAGTCTTAGAATAGTCTAAATTGGAATGAACCTCTGGAGATCTCCTTCTGAAAGCAGGGCCTTGGATTAGATTAACAAGGGTCCTGCCAAGCTGATTTCCAATAATGTAGATTCTGCCACTTCTTTGGGCAGCCTGTGGATTGTAGAGCCCTGTGCTTGAGAAAAGGACACAGGAAATTTGCCCTCCTGTGTTGAAGATGTCAATATATTTGATATACTTATATTCTCTTACGTGTACACACGGAGGTCTGCCTCAACAGTGAAATGGTGGCACAATTCTGCATACTATTAGCATGCAAATGATTGATTTCTAATTTTAATTAAGTGCTGGAAATATCCTGTGACATGTGTGATCTTGAACTATTTTAGACGTTTTGATCACATGCTGCCTGAGTATCTGTGGTATCTGAGTGCATCCTGCTCACTGCAGACACACTTCCTGCAGCAGAGTTCTATGCTGGTCAGTGAGGTGTAGGACATTGCTTTTGGTTATGGGTGAAAAGTATGGGGTTAAAAATTTAATTTGTAGCCTGCATGCTGAAGTGTTTATTCACTTCTCAGAATATGTACCCTCAACAGTTGTAGAAACTTACCACTAGAGTGATGTCCAGCTTCTTGGATGAAGAAATCCAGCTTGTTTTGCTGAGCGAGAGAAGCTGACTCACTAATTGTGTGCCCGCTGTCAGTGAGGCCAAACCATCTTCTCTGCTCACCGCTCTTCCAAATTTGAAACAAAATTCTGTTTCCTGTGCTATCTTAGGTGCGTGTATTTATCTCTTCTGTAATCTACCAAGAAATTAGAAGAGCTTCCCAAGATGTTCTGAAAGTATTGCGTTGTTTTTTTAAAGTAAATGCTTGTGGGTTCATAACTTCTTTGTGGTTTCCCTTCTAGGAAGCGGCAGAGGGAAGAGGAAATTGAAGCACAAGAGAAAGCTAAACGAGAAAGAGAATGGCAGAAGAACTTTGAGGTATTGAGCAGTTTAACTTACAGAATGGGCCTCAGCAATTCTTATCCATGCTGCAGGGAATGCCCCTGGAGAGATGAGAGACCATTTGTATGCAAGTCTGTAAGATAATTGAAGTAATAGATCTGCACTAGCCTGGGTTTTGTCAATGTGTGTGGAGGAGAGCCCATCAATAGGGCTTTGGTGTCACCTCTGCAGAAACAGGTCTAGTAAGTTAAGGTATACTACTTTTCATCTATGTCAGCAGTTCATTCTTGTCTTCAGTTGTAAAATTGAATTGCTGCTTAGCCCAGGTCACTGGTCACCACTAAAACTTAATCTGGAAAGTGTTTGTGTGGGCTGTTGGTGGTACTTTCCAGGCTGGTTGCTAACACTTATGGAATCTGTATCTCCTCTGAATAGCAAAGATGTGATGGACAGTCACTTCTCCATGACCTTGCCACTTGCAGCCAAGGTTTGTCCAAAGTAGTTCATGGTGGTCACGCTGCTATTTTAGAGATCCAACCTACAGCCCACCAAAATACTCGATCTAGCCTGTAACTCTTCCCTCATTACACACCAGAGCTGAAGCCTTGAGATGTGCAGGGAGTGGTACGGGGTGGGCAGGAATGACATCAGTAAGGATGTGCAGGCTTCATCAAAGGATGAGCTAGATTGTTCATTTAATCCAAAGCCAGAGCCCAGTCTATGCTCAAGAGGGTTTTAAAGATGGGATATCTGGGAGAGAAGTGTATGAGCTGGACTGGCATCCTGTGGAAAGCACACAACTAGGATGTGTTTGGAGACTCAGCTGGGGAGGGTTTGTGGTTGTGTGCCATGTAACAAGTATATATGGTCTGGATATTCTCGAAAACTTGTTTAATGCTGCTGTGTTGAGTGGGGTATGGGTTTTGTTATGAAATGCCAGAGAGGTAAATTGAGTGTGTCACTGCCTTGCTGCTGACAGAGGGTATAGGGTATGTGCTCTCATACCGGGATGGCCACAGAAGGTGGGTGTCACTGCTGTAGGGGTGCAATAAAGCACAGCCATTGGGGACATGGGAGCAAATGAAACAACAAAATAAGGATGGAGCAAACGGGAGCTGCACAACTATCGAAACTGTAGCTCTGAGCACCTGCGTGTCCTCAGCCACTGCTGGACAGCTGAATTCTCTGCATAGCAGAAATAAGCCTCTCATTCTTGTGCATCTCAAGGATTCATTTAGGACATTTACACCCAGCTCTGACATCTTTTCACATAGATTAAATGGTCGCCAGCAAGGCTGGAGAAGACTTGTGTAGGTGTTGGGGTTGCACTGTGCCCCAGCATCCTGATCCTTGCTGGTGCTGGGCCCTCTCCCGTCCTGCCATGGGAAAGGGGGAAGGGAACAGACAGCTGCTGTAGCCAGAGCCCATCTGCAGCTCCGATATTGCAGGCCTGGAGTGGATGGATCCCAGGCTGTGAAGTGGATCATCCTTGGACTTGTTCTGTCCTGCTGTGAAACCTTCAGCCTGTAGAGATCATAGGTTTGCTTTGTGGGGAGATTCGGGGTTTTAGGGGTTCTTTTTTGTGGGTTTTGGTTTTTGGTTTTGTTTGGTTTCTGTTTTGGTTTTTTTTCTCCTCAGGAAAGGTTTCTGCTGCTCTGCAGGTAGGGCAGGGACAGGAGAAAAAATGCACCAGAGGCCTTTTTTTCTCCATCTGCCAATGTGATGAGACTTGGAGCTAGAAGCATGAGAGAAGGCATCAGTACATTTCCCTTCTCTGTTCTCCCCACCTCCAAGCTGCAGCACCAGGAGAGTGAGGAGGTGAGACAGAGAAAGGAGATGGCATGTTCTGGGCTGACAGATTAGGAACAGGCATTTGAGAGGTTTCTTGTTTCCTTGGAGGATTCAGTAGAGAGTAAGGACTGCCCGGCCCAAGCTGGTGGTTTCTGATACAAGAACCCAGCAGAGTGCTTATGCTGGTGTGTGTAAGCTCACTTGTAGTTCCATTACACTGTTTCCTGGCTGTCAGGGGCTGTGTGCTGGATAAGTGGAAATTGCTACTGATCTCCTGAAACTGATATCTACTACTTGTGCTCTTGCTCTTGCCCTTCTTAACTCTCCACTTCCTCCCTCTTGTTCTCAGGAAAGTCGGGATGGTCGTGTAGACAGCTGGAGAAATTTTCAGGCAAATACAAAGGGGAAGAAAGAAAAGAAAAACAGGACCTTCCTGAGACCTCCCAAAGTAAAAATGGAGCAGCGTGAATGATCTTGGAAGCACTGCCCAAGTGCAGCTCCTCAGTCCCCTCTCCGCTTTTAAGGACTCATTGGCACCTAGAGTAAGATTTGCTTTTTAGTAGACTGTTTGTTTTCAGTACAATTAATTATCAGTCGAAGTATTTTTTGTACTCTGTCTGTTCGAAATAGGGCCAGAGAATGACCCCGGCCAGGGCCCTGCTACACGTAGAACACTTGGCTTAGGAGAGTCCCCGCCATTCCTGCTGTCCTGTGTGTCTGCTGCCCTGTAACTCGGTGTTTTGTACTTCACAGAGCCTGTGCTGTTTCACCACTTCTGTTTCTAGTTTGAGAGCTGAACAAAATATTGGAAATGCATCCAAACCCTTCCAGGCACCATCTTCCTCAGCCAGTTCAGCTTGGGAAAGGTCTGGGCTGACTCTGGGAATGTGCTTCCAGCACTGTGCAGTGCAACTGGCCTGCAGTTAAGTCCTGCAACTCCTCACTGCACTGAGTGGTGCTTGGAAAGAACCTGCCACCAAGATCTGATTTCCAAACTAAAATCCCAGCTCTCAGGCTTAGACTTCTGTTAATCTCAGACCAGTTGGTCACTTCCTATAAAGGAAAATAACTTCTCTTGATTAATAGTTAAGCTGCAATGGTCTGTATGTAAAATAAATTTTTACCCAAATTACCGTGTTTTGTTTTTTTTTCTTGGAATTATTTAAAAAAGCAAGAGTGTGAATGGAGTGCTGCCACTGAGATGCTGCTGCTCTTCAGCATAAATGTTTTCCCAGTAAGGGTCTGCAGCCATCTCAAAGTCTGCTCTGGTTTGTATTTTGAAGTGACAGTCTTCAGAGTGGCACCCAGGAGGCTGGGAGAAGATGGCTCTTCCTGTGATGCTGTCTGGGTGGAGGCAGATGTGCCAGGATCTGTGCTGAGAACTGAGCTTCTGGCTGGGCCTTGGGGGAGTGTGGATGGGTTGGGAGGACTTGGGCACCTGTGTGGAGCATGACTCCTTGGAGCCGTAGGGTGAGCTCAAACGCACGAATTCAGATTTTTAAATTCCTGCTTTCTTTGTGTTTTAAGTTTAAGAGATTCTTAGCTATTTAAAGGTGTTGAAAATGGAATGTGCCACATATGTGGCAGGCAGGTTCCTCTGGAGACCCTTCTGCAAGCTTTTTCCCCATACCTGGGTCCTGGGGGAGCTGCTTCCATGAAGATGATGCTTTCCTTCCTCCTCGCTGCTGTTAGCCAGGTCCTTTCACTTGAGCTTGCACTCATACACTGCATTCATACACACCCTCTTCAAGTGAGTGTGGATCCTTTGTGCTGCTCCTTGTGTCTCAGGCACTGGTGACAGATCTCTCTGGGAGGGCTGGTTCTGCTGCCCCAGGAGAGGTGCCTCCAGCTGCTTATGTCCCAGCCCTTCCAGTTTTGATGAACAACTGCCTTCTATTCCTGCCTGCTGGGGAGGAGTGACACGACTGAGCTGTGTTATCCAACTGTGTCTGCAGGCAGAGCAGCTCCCAGGGAAGGCAGTGCTTCCTGGGGACCAGGACTTAGCTGAAGGGAGCCTGGTGCTCTCCACTCACTTTTTCTTTTCTTTTCTTTTCTTTTCTTTTCTTTTCTTTTCTTTTCTTTTCTTTTCTTTTCTTTTCTTTTCTTTTCTTTTCTTTTCTTTTCTTTTCTTTTCTTTTCTTTTCTTTTCTTTTCTTTTCTTTTCTTTTCTTTTCTTTTCTTTTCTTTTCTTTTCTTTTCTTTTCTTTTCTTTTCTTTTCTTTTCTTTTCTTTTCTTTTCTTTTCTTTTCTTTTCTTTTCTTTTCTTTTCTTTTCTTTTCTTTTCTTTTCTTTTCTTTTCTTTTCTTTTCTTTTCTTTTCTCTTTTCTTTTTCCTTTCCTTTCCTTTCCTTTCCTTTCCTTTCCTTTCCTTTCCTTTCCTTTCCTTTCCTTTCCTTTTCCTCTCATGTACTGGTCTGTGTGAGCAGATGTAAAATGAAACCTTCCCTTATAAAACTAAGGTGTTTTGGTGCTTTATACATTAAATGGCTCTTAACAGAGCAGAAGGCAGTTCCTATTTTCTGTGTAAACACAGGAATGTGGTTTCTTCATCTTATTTGTCCTGCAAGGTGTAACCTGCTAAATAGATCACTTGAGATGAACCCAGAGGGGCAAGACATTGCTTAAAAAGTAACACGTTGGTGATGCCTGAGTGGAACCTGAGCCAAATACTAACTAGCAGCAGACTAAGATGGGCTGACAGGTGTGGGAGACATTGAACTGTTCAGACACTGAAATACATTTTTATGGGCAGAACCTGATCCTCCAGTAACTGGGAACGCATGGCTAGGACATCACTTCCTTGTCAAGGCAGTGAGTGGCCACATGTGTTCCGGGGGAAGTGTCAGCTAACTTTTTTGTTGTTGCCTCTCAGACCTCTCTCCAGCTCCCCAGCTGGAGGACACGAGCAGTGCTGGGTAGCAGCTCATACCATTGGTGTTTCCAAATGCAGTTTCTCAGTGCTCAGAGGACATGCTGCCCCTCCAACCTGTCTGCCTCTTCTTCACCTGTGGAAGCATTTCTAGCTAGGCCCATGGGCTTCTGCTTCGACACAGTTTTCAGCTGGATCTGGCTGGGTTGGGACAGTGAAATGTATAGATTGCAACAGCACTGTTTCATGCTCAATTTAGCTATTCCTTTTTCCTTGGCCTCCTGCCCTGCCTGTGATACACTTCTGTGTCTGAATTTGCAGTTTTTCCTGTCTTATCTACCCAGCCAAGTCCTGAGAAGCTTTCCATCTGCCAGGAGGTCTTGAGCAGTACCTGAGCCTTTGCTGGATATTTCTCTGCTCCACTGAAGGGAACATGGGAGGCTAATTCTGATCTTTGTATCCTTTGTAGAAGCAAACGGGTTTGAATTGCCTGGGTGGAAGTAAGTGCACAATGTGGATGCCCACAGCTGCAGGCTGGGCCATTGCCTGGCCCCTGTCACATGTGTTATGGCAGTGGGGTGGGTTGAATGGAATGTTGTTTAATTTCAAGAGGTAGAGATGTGTAGAGAGAGGGATCACTAGGCCTCTAGCTCCTTACTAGAGCTTTTTTGGGGTCAGTAAACTCAACTATTTGTCCTTAATGTGCAGGACAAGAAAATGCATTGCTGGGAATGAGAAGTAACTTTGTTTTCTTTCAGAAGGAGAAGAAGTACCAGGGAGTTGCAGAAGCGCCTTTCAGTAGGATTTTGGCTTTGGTTTTCTGTGGGAACAACTCCTCCTCTGTGTCCAGTTCCCACAGCATGTACAGGGGGGCCAACTAAAGGTTGGCTTTGTTTTCTGGGCGTCCAGAGGTCAGTTCTGAAGCTCTTTGTTCCAGTCTGAGGCAGGGAGCTTGCCTTCCCCTCCCTCTGCACTCAGCAAGGGTGTAGCTGCTGTTCAGCACTCGTGGGATGGGGAAGGACCTTTGCGAATTACACAGCTTTTGTGTCAGAGTAGAAAAGGTCAACTGCAACAGAAACAGCTCACATATGGATAAAAAGAATGGGGCACAACCTTCCTGTCTGGTGCTACTGTGCAGTTTGGGAATGAGAATGGAGGATCCTCCAAGTGTGTAGACAAGCTGAGATCTAGATTTCACCAGGTAGCAAAGCTATTCAGTAAAGGCTAGATCACATTATCACGTGTGGGATCCGCCAGAGATAAAATCTATTCTTGATAAGACATAAACCAGTGTGTTACTTAACATTTATCTTAGTTTGGCAAGCACAGTGATGTGCTCTGAATTCACCATCAATCCCTTCTCCCTGGCCAGGAACGGCTCTTTCACTGTATGCCATTTTTATTTCAGGGTGAAACTAGTTCTGGGCACTAACTGCAGCCAGTGATGTGCTCAATGAATGGACCCAGGTGGGAGACATCAATGGCTTGTGCTTTACTCACTTTCCAGATGAGTTTCTTTTGCTAGTCTTTGTCTTAAAACAACTGAAACTGGAGAGGAACTCTGAAAGGTTGGCCTTAATGTAGAAAGTTTCCCTCAGAAAGAGTTGGGTGATAGGCATGTGTCATCTACAGAGATCAGGTATCTTGTCTTCCTTTTCCTCTTGCAAACAGCAGGTTCACCCAGACCTCCTCTGCTCTGGTAGCTGAGCTCTACAGTCCTGGGATTCCCTCGACCTGAGGGAAGGCATGAAGTTACTTTGGGGTGGATTTAAGTTGGATATCAGGAAAAGGTTCTTGTCCCAGAGGGTGTTGGGGCACTGAACAGGCTCCCCAGGGAAGGGGTCATAGTGCCACGGTTGCCAGAGCTCCAGGAGTGTTTGGACAGTGCTCTCAGGGGCAGGGTGGGATTGCTGGACTGTCCTGGGCAGGGTCTGGAGTTGGACTCAATGATCCTTGTGGGTCCCTTCCAACTCAGAATATTCTAAGATTCTCACCACCAGAAAAGGGGCATTATCCCAGTACAGTGTGCTTGGCCTGGCCCTGTGTAGGGCTGCACTGGCTGCGTTGGAAACCTCCCCGGCTTTGTTTTCCAGAACTACTGGCAGTGCATCTCCTGCTTCTGAGGCTCCCCTGCCTTCCCATCTGGGTCACCTCCTTGTGCTCCTGGGCAGGTGCAGCCCTCACAGCCCTTCGTGTTGTGCAGGGAAGGGGCAGATATTTGGGGGTGCTGCTCCTCTGGGCTGCGATCCCTCTCGGATCTCAGTGCTGCAGGGACCACCGTGCACACTTTGATCTGGGGTGCAGCTGAGCTGCCTGCTTGGCTGTGGGGGCTCAGCAGCCTTCCTGTCACACCAGCTGGAGGACTTAGGGATACATACCTTGTGGCAATTAGGTCTTTGTAGCAGAGCTCTGCTGCAGCCTGTTCAGAGCCACTAAATGAGCTCTGGGAGGCATTCCTGGCATCCCTGGCTGCCTGCTGCATTCGAATTCCCTTTTTGAGATAATCAGCTGTTCTGCAGCAGCAGGGACACTCTGTGGGCACTTTTGTAAGTTTTTCAGGGTGGAACACAGTTGAAAGAGTGTGTTTTGATTACAGGGTGGGCACCTGTAAAGTAACACTGACAAGGGTGCCAGCATGACTGTTGCAGTTCAAATCACAGAACTGAAATGCTTTGGGGAAGGAACTCTGTAGGTCTTTAACTTGACCTTGTGTTTGGGGTGGGGCTGTCACTAACGGTAGGTGAGGTTAGCTGGGACTTTTTAAAGATGAGACCCCTGGCCTCCCTGGGTTTCTCTCTGAGGGAGGAATACCCTTTGTAGTGAAAATATTTCACTGACATCCATTCTGACTGTCCTGCATCCCAGATTGTGGCTGTTGCCCATTGTCACACTGTTTGTCACTGCTGAGAATAGTTCATGCCTGTCCTCCGCAGCTTTGCTTCCAGCAGCTGCAGCAGTGATCAGATGGTCTCTCTGCCTCTGAGCTGCTCCAGCCTGTGCCCCAAGCTCAGACTGTGGTGCCAGCTCTCTGCCTCTCCAGTTCTCCACGTCCCTTTTAAGCTGCCCACGCTGTTCCAAGTGCAGTGGAAACATGACACAGAGGGCACATTAACTGTCCTCATTCTCTGGCTGTGCTCCTGGCAGAGCCTGGCTGCCTTATTCACAACCTGACTGGCAACCTTCTCTGCTGGGAAAGGCCAGAGTTGAACTGGTGCAGCTTGGTTGTTCAGTTGGGAAGTTGAGATGTTTGCTGCAGCTCTGCAGTTGCATGCCTGGAGAGCTCCAGGGCATGCAGACAGACAGTTCCTTCAGGCAGCGGTGCTTTGTGCACCTACAGGTTGTGATTGTCCTTTCAGGACTGGCTTAGAAGCCTCACACTTCCCTTCCTGCCAAAACCAGAGCCAACTCTTACCAACAACAAAACCCCAACAACATTTCCTTGTTAAACAACCCACAGGGCTTAAAGGGAGCAGACAGAAACACATGTGATTTCTTGTTATACCATGAGTGACTCAGGCGGATGTTGTGCCCATGACCTGATGCCAATGCCACAGAACATTTCTGGGGAAAGCCCCTGTGGAACCTCAGAGCAGTGCCAGCAGCAGCAGGAAGGAGTGGGTCCACCATGTGCCTGACCACCTTTTCTTCCCAGGCTGAAGGAGCCCAAGGACAAGGAGGGTTTATAGTGCTGCAGAAGGGGTACAGGAACGAGCTGCCACAGCCTGGAGTATTTTCTGGCTGATGTTTTCTGATATGGGGATTCCCACAGCAGAGCTGTGTCCTTCCTGGCACTTTGCCTGCTGAATCTCCACCACTCATGGGAGTCTTGGAACAAGCACTCACTGTGCTGCCTCCTGACCCCAGGATCTGGAGGGAAATGAAGAGCCCAGAAAACAGATCTGGTGAGGGTGCTGCCCCCAGCTTCCTGAGCTGGGACCACCTCTGCGCCCCTGGGCTGACCAGAGAGTACCCCTGACCTGGAGCTGCTCCAGGGCTGGGCTAGTGACAAGCCCCTGACCATGATGGAGCTTCAACCACTGTGTCCCTTCCACCGCCTACCCAAGGAAGGACCAGAGGAACTGGTGTCAGGCTCCAGCGTGCAGCCAGGGCACGGCCGAGCATGTCACAAGTGCCAAGAGGGAAGTGAGTCACTCACCTGGGAGCCAGCTCTACGCCCTCTTCCCGGAGCCTCTTCCCGGGCAGGACCACACTGATGGCTCGGCTCCGCCAGTGTCTCCGCTTGCAGCAGGGACCTGGTGGGCTGGGGTCTGTGACTGAGCTGGAGCAGGTGCTCTGTGACCCCAAGGTAAGATGCTCCTTTCCCTTCTGCTTGCTCTCCCAGGCCTCCCTCCCCAAGCTCCACAAGCTCCTTCTGTGCCTGGGTACCTCAGGACATGGGCTGGCTGCACATCCCCCATGAATCTCTGAGCCGTGGCATCTCAGACGGTGCCAAGAGCTGCACGCACACCTTCATCGTCCTAGCCTGGGTGTGGGAGGACACTCCTTGCTCCCCAGGCCCAGCAAGCAGGGATCAGGTGATGAGGAGCATCGCAACAGCATGAGTCAGGTGGGTGCTGCTGGTGCCTTTGGGGCTGTGGGCCATTCAAAGCCTGAGTGACAGCCCTGGCTTTGCTTGGACGCTGTGAAAGAAGGCGAGGAGCACTGCCTGGCCCTTCCTCCTGCGAGGAAGGGGAGGCAATGCTTGGAGCCTCTCAAGGAGGCCAGGTCCCTCATCCCACTCGTGCATGGCCCCTGCCCAGGCTGGCAGGGGGATGGGGCACAGGGTAGGCAGCTGTGGCAGGAGGTGTCTCACTACAGCTTTGGCCTCCAGCAGAGCTGGGACAGCGTGGGGCTGTAGCACACAAATCCTGACACAGGGGCCCATGAGCTCACCCCTCTGCCCAGTGCAGCAGAGCTGGTCCTGGGAACCCAAACAAGCTGGAGGCTGCTCTGCTCCCGGCCTCACCCACTGCTGGCGAGGCTGTCTGTCCACCAGCAGTGACATTCTCTTCAGTCTGAACAATCCCAATGGGACAGCCATAGCAGAAACATAGCCCTACCCTGACAGCTGTCAGAAGGTACCCAGGGAGTGCCGCAGCCCCAGAAGTGGCTTCTGGCTGATGGGTTGGGGTATTTTCCTGCTGAGCAAGCTTAGCTCCAGGGCACATTCCTGCAGGGTTGGTAACAAGGTGGGGACGTGCTGTGCTCGGCTCTGAAGTGCTCATGATGGCGGAAGCTGAGTTTATTCAGTATTACTTTCCTGCAACAAGCAAAAGAAAATTTTGCAGAGTGTTACGTTAGTAGCATGGACTCACAGGCACTAACTCAGCACCAGCTCAGCATGTGCTGCAGCTTCGAAAGAACTTCATGCTTTTTCAAAGACCCATCCTGGCATTCAAGGATGTGTCCTGCGGACTGGAACCAGCAGGGACCAAGCTCATCTGTGTGCCAGGGGCTGGTGCTGTCACAAGCTCCATGTTGGTATTTCATCTTGTCGTTTTTTGCTGCTTGTGTCACTGACAGGGCAGTCACAGAGCCCTCACTGAAATGCTGCTCCTCAATTTGCACTCCTCGGAGAGCTCTTCTCTGATAACACAGTGCAGTTGTCTTGGGAAGAGATCTCTGGATATTTGCTTATAAAACCAAGAGTTTCTGATCCCTCCAAAATTGGGATAACATGTGGTTATCCAAAGCAAGTATGTTGCTAACAGGCTCTGTCTAAGAAGGAAACGACCCCAAGGACATGTACCAGAGGCAGGTGGTGCTTACAGGAGGCACTGGGCATCTGCCGTGGCAGCACGGGTGCTGCTGGGTGCCAGACCCATGGGGAACAGCCACTGCCCGACAGCCAGCCTGTGTGGGTTATCCCCAGACAGTGGTACTTGGAACAGCTGCTCCGGGATCCAGCAAGAACAACAACCTGAAGGACTATCAGCGCTCTTTAACAGCACCTATGGGAATCAGAGTAAGAGAAGTTTATTTTTTATTAGGTTGCAAGTTGGCTTGATGAAAGTCAAGGCATATTCAAGAATGGTTTTTTTTCTCAACTCAGCCTTGCATGGCCATCAGAGCTGTCAGCTGATGTGTGCATCCTCCGGGCAGGAAGAGCAGGAAAGAGCATCAAGCACAGGGCTGTCAGACTGCCAGGAGTGCTGAATGAGCCCAGCCTCCACTGGCAAAATTCATCTTAATCCTGGATCCAAAGTTACACCCTCAGAAATGAGCAGCAGTGCCAGGAGAGCAGGGAAAGTGTCTGCAGTGGGAAGGGAGTGAAAGGGAGGAGCTGGCTGTGGGCACAGTATGGGACCTGCTGATGCAGAATGGCCATGCTGCAGGGCTGAGCAGAGGAAGGATGAAGACTTCTGAAGGTTCCTCCCCAGGCTCAAAACCCCCTAGGCTTTCATTTCCTCTAAGGGCTGGGTTGCGGCAGGACAGTGAGCCAAGACTGGTCAAGTATTGCTACACCTCCTGCAAGCACTCCCCTGGCCTGACATCGCTGGCTGCTCTCCCAAGAGACACGGGCTGGTTTGGCTTCAAACCTCCAGAAGCAGCCTAAGGGCACAGCTGGGGCTCTGTCTCACCCATGAAGGGTCAGGCTCCTTCATCCTTACAGCGGCTGATGGGAAGGGGAAAGGAGGGAGGATGGCTGGTGGCAAAGGGAAGGAGGCTGCAGCCTCCACGCCAGCACAGCTCTGGAGCATCGCTGCAGGAGCCTCAGCTCACCCGGATGTGGCCTGAAAGAGAGAGCCTGGCTGTCCCTTGCTCCACACGCCAGCCCCTGTGCAGCCCACCCTGCTGAGGCTCCCTTTCCATGCGGTGCTGCTGCTGTGGGGCTCCCTCGTGTTTTGGAGGTTCCAAATACCTTGGCCACTCTGTGCTATTGTTTTGGGGGACTGGAGTGACCCCTCAGCAGCTCAGACATGTCCAGCTGTGGTGCCACAGAAGTCCACGGACTTCTGGTTGTCTTGGAGCTCTCCCTGAGCAGGGATCAGAGCAGCAGGACATGGTTTGTCCTGCATTTGCAGAGCACTTGCACATGCCCAGCCTGGATGGGGCTCACCTGGGGCTCCTGGAGGCTGCCTGGCACCTGGATGCACACCTGCAGAGCACTGTGCTGAAGTGCACACCAGCTGTTTCCGTCTGCAGTGGCCCCGGGAAAGGCTACCTGCACCCTCTGGAGAAGAGCCAGGAAAGAGCCAATGCAGGCAAAGAAGTACAGACTGGTGCTGGGGCTTTGGCTGCCCCTGGCTGGAGCCATCCAGGCACTGGCAGGGACAGTGGGTGGGTTCTGGTGTGGTGCCAGCTGCCCTGGTGCTCTACAGCCCATAACCTTCGGGTGCCTGGGGCCAGGTGAGCCAAAAACCAGCATAGAGCAGCACTGCTGCTGTCCACCTTGGCCCCTCTGGCAGTGCCCCACCTCCCCTGCTGATAAGGAGATTGCCATGTCCCAGCTCAGAGCCAGAGCTCACCAGCTCAACAACAAAAGTGTGACATGAAAGTGCCTCAAGGTCTGTGCCAGCTCCTCGCACTTGGAGAAGTTTGGCTGTCCTCAGTGGTGAGGCCCAGGGCACACAACCCTCAGCCTGTCCCTGTGGCTCCCAGGACATAAAGCCACACCATGGGGGTCTCTGGTGCCCCCACATCATGGACATGGCCAGGACCTTCTGTGGAATGTTTACCACAGGTGGCATTTTCTGAGAAGAGCCAGGGAGACTTTCCCAGCCTCCCCAGAGGAGCTCCTGTGCAGACTGGCCTCTTCTGCTGCTGCTTGACCCCACATCATTCCTCAGCTGCCTTGTGACAGCCTTGGACACCCCTTTGTCCTGGTGATGGGCTCTGTGGCTCTGTTCCAGTGTGTTTGACCGTGACCCCAAGCACCACATCCAGGGCTCTGCTTCCTCTAGGTGTGTTGGGTGTGAGGGTTTTGCTCTAAGCTCACACCTGTGCTACCTGCAGGTGTAAGAGCAGTGGGGGGCATGGAGGGCAGGTTAACCATTGTCATGGGAGCTACAGCCTGGGACTTACGGCTTGGCTGGGAAATGTGTGCAGCTTTGCTTGTCACTGGTGTCTCCCTGAGCACCCCACCAGCAGCATCGCCATGCTGAGTGAGCTTCAAGCTGCCACAAGTAATGGTGGCCATATGGGACAGGTGAGGATCTGCCCTGCTGCGGTGTCTCAGTGTCTGCTGAAGATCCCTGAGATACAAGGAGACTTGGGGTGGTTGGATCCCTGGGTCTGATTAGTTCCAACACAAGTGTGAAGGAGACTGCCAGGAAATGAGTCTGTCCATATATGAGTTTCTTATCTCTTCCTTTTCTGGAAGTTAAGTGGAAGCTCTTCTGCCATTTATCTGTTTGGGAGGAAGGTGCTCAAAAGTCGTCTAAATCCCAAATCTAACTGGGGACACAGAGTGGATTCCTATTCTGCCTTAGGAGGAAAATCCCAACTTTTCCCTCTTTCAGGATCATCAGAAGCAGAGATACTCTGAGGAAAAAGCCTTAAGGACTTTCCCGACCTTTGCGGTGGCTAATTGTCTTTCCTCTACAGCTTATTTTATTTCTCATTTCCTTTAGCTGATGCCACGCATTTCCTCTTCTCTAGTGACTCTGCAGTCATGCTACAGTTGTTTCTCCCATTCTGGTGCCCTGCTCTTAAGAGCTGCCACTGTGGAGACTGTCCAGCCCCAGGGCAGGGAAAATAACATCTGGAAGACAGCCAAGCATCCTCAGCGAAACTCCCACTGCTACTAAGGCTGAAGATGGACATTGCGTGCTGAATTTTTTCGACTCTGGTAAGCAGAAAATATACTTTATTAGTACTATTCCTCTTGGAATATACTCTTGTTGATGGCAGAGTTTGCATTTGATTGCTTGCATCTATAAGCCCATAAATCCCGTCTGGGAGGGCATGGTCCATGGGAGTCTATAGAGTCTACAGAGGATCGGCAGGTGCCCCGGCCATGCTCTGCTGCTCAGCTGGTTCCTTCCACCTTCAGCCCTGCATCCAGTGGAGCTGATGGGACAAACCACCTGGGATTATTGGCTGGGGCACTGTGGACAAAGCAGTGGCTTGGGCTGGAGGTCTTAGGGGGTTTGGCCATGCGGCTGCTGCAGCAGAGAACAGGATCCACACCGGTACCCTGCCCGTGGTGCCTGCTCGCCCTTCTGCTGGCACGGGCAGCATGAACAGGCTTCAGAGAAAGAGGAACTGCGTCAAAAGGACAGACTGAGTGAGAGCCCCCTCACAGCGCTCCAGGGCTCAGGGCATCCACAAACATAGAGAGACATGAGTTTGGGTTCCTCAGGCTGAAGAGGGAGTTGGGCATTGAGTGAATTCTGTGGGGAATGATGCTGTGTTCCCTTCTAGCTGTGCTTACTAGAACATCTCACTTGGCTCCTGAGAAGGGAAGAACACCTCTCTGGTGATTCCCTGCAGGACCCTGGCATTGGCACAACACAGCCTCCTAATGCAAAGATAGGTGAGCTCTACCAGGTGCTGCTGGGAGCAGAACATGGCACTGCCATCTCCCACAGACCACCTTTGCCAGGGATTTCAGCAGACTGGCAGCAGTCACAGAGCCTGTTCTCACACTCACCTCTCCATTTCAGAGCACAGCTCTGCAGCTCAAGCCCACCTTCCGTGCAGGACTCTGCCGTGGAGAGGACATGTATGTTTGCTCTCCCTTCCAACCCATCTGCTAAATCTGGCAGCTGGTGACCAATAAAGTTCACCACAGCTCCTGTGCAAAGTTTGGAGGCCACCATGGGATTGTGCAGTACCAGAAACGGAGGTGTGGGTGGACAGAGAGCCCTGAGGCACTGTCTGAAGGGGCTTTGTGAATAACAGCTCTGTCCATGTATTGGGCACTTCTCTCCTCTTCATGAATCCTGCTAGAGAGATGCATTACCAGGGTTTTTTTCTCCCCACTCTTGGTATACTCAGGTCTGGTAGCACAGTAATAGAGCACCTTTCATTGCAAAAATCCCAGCCCTAAGCACCAAAACTATTTGCTGCTATTGAAAATAGTCACAGCAGTGTGAGTTTATGATGCAGGTTTGGGGGGAAAAAAAAAGAAAAAGGAGTTCTCTAATAATTAGGTAATTAGGACTTCTTGGGTTTTTATTCGTTATTCTAACGTCAGACTAGTGTATCAAACATAACACTCCCCACTAGTTTGTCTTGCCTCTGCACAGTCTCACTGCCTCCCTGAATGTCCATATTTGCCGAGATGCCAATCCTGCCACCCGGCACGTCTCCTCAGTGGAGCTGGCCCCTCAGAGGTGGCAGAGCTGGGCTGAGACACAGACAGTGATACAAGGACACGTTGTGACAATTACCACTTCTCATCCATCATAGATGAGGGGGTAGAAGCTGATCCCTGAGGTGAGCAGGACTTGCCTTGTGTTCTGCACAGATCAAAGGAGAGCAGGGGACAGAGAGTGGGCCCTGCCTGCTCTGGATCCACTCCATAGGGCAGCAGTGAGTGACACAGGGATGTGCCAAACTCTGGAGCCAGACCCTGATGTGTAACATCCTAGACCATCCTCCTGGCTACCTGAATAATCTACTGCCCTTTGGAGACCAGGGGGTTCTCAGCAGGGTGGCAGAGATCAAGGTGGATGAGGAGAAATACATGTGTCACCTGAGGCCAACTCCCAGTAGTGCCACAGCTGCATAACCATTGCACACAGACCTGGCTGAAGACTGAGCTTGAGGACACTTGGAACCCAGAACTGCCTGGCATGGAGCAGCCTGGGAAGGTCCAAGTCTGTAGCTGTCATCTGCAAGGGGTGAGGAAGGACAGGACCCTCAGGAAGATGACTGCTGCCTTCCTCTCCTAATGACTGAAGAGCAGTGCCAAGAGCTGCTTGGAAAAAGGGAGAGTGAGCTCCAGCTCCAGCTGACTTCCCCATTTGCAGAGGAAAATTGCAAATGTGCAAATGTGTAAATGAGGAAGAACAGCACGAGGGCACCCAGGGGGACTCAGCCCACAGAGGGTGGGATGGGGGTTCCTGGCACTGTCTGCTGCTGGGGAGGATCCGGAATGTTTTGAGGCAGGAGGGCACCTGCTGAGGAGCAGCAAGGCTTTAGGGAAATGCCTGTTCTCCATGGGGCTGGTGGAGCTGAGGTAAGCCCAGTACAACGAGCAGCACCCGGCATTCCCAGCATAGTTCACTCCAGTTTAGGCTTCATGACTGGTGGTGGAGTTTATTCACCCTCAAGGTAAACCACCAAGTTCTGTAAATTCCATTAAAACCTCAGCAGGGTCAGCCCCAGCAAGCAGCCTCACTGAGGGCTCTGCTCCCACCGCTCATTAGGAACCTAACGAAGTTCAGCAATGGCAAGTGCAGGGTCCTGTGCCTGTGGAGGAATAACCCCATGTACCAGAACCTGCTGGAGGCTGACCTGCTGGACAGCAGCTCTGCAGGAGGATCTGGGGGTCCTGGTGGTGTGCCCTCCTGGCCAAGAAGGCCAATGGTGTCCTGGAGTGAATGAGGAAGACTGTAGCCAGCACGTCGGGGAAGGTGATCCTGCCCCTCTACTCAGCCCAGGTGAGGCTGGAGTGCTGTGTCCACTTCTGGGCTCCTCAGTCTAGAATTGAACTCCTCAAGAAAGTCATGGAGCTCCTGGAGTGGGTTCAGTGGAGGCTGTAGAGATGATGAAGGGTCTGGAACATCCCTCTGATGAGGAAAAGCTGAGAGAGTTGGGGATGTTCAGCCTTGAGAAGAGATGGCTGAGAGGAGACCTCATCCCTGTCTGTCAGGAGGGGTCAGGAGGAGAGGGCCAGACTCTTTCCAGTGGTGCCCAGTGACAGGACATGGACACCAGGCACAAACTGAAACACAGGAAGTTCCATCTGAATATGAGAAAAACTTCTTAGTTGTGAGGGTGACAGAGCCCTGGAACAGGCTGCCAAGGGAGGCTGTGGAGTCTCCTTCCCTGGAGTTATTCAAACCTAATCTGGAAGCCATCCTGCACAACCTGCTCAGGAGGAATCTGCTTTAGCAGGGGCTGAGCCAGGTGATCTCCCAAGGTCTTTTCCAACCCCAACTCTTCTGGGATTCTGTGAGACATTTTTACCACATATTGTTTCATGTCTGGAATTATTTAAAATAAATATAAGTTTAAAAGTATCAGGAACCATGGTGGGAGGTGGCAGGGGAAGAAAAGAAAACCAGATGCAGGGGCAGGACGAGTCATAGAAAACATTCTTGCATATAGTAAAAGATTTAGAAGCTTGAGACCGGGCAGAGTAACAGATTATTTTTATCTAAGAACTCTCATACAGAAAAGTATTTTAAGATTAGAGATGAGTGATTTGAGATCTCACTCCAGCAAGCAATGCTGGATGAACAGAGGTTTGTATGGTGTGGAACTGGAATCAAAGAGATGACCAAGGAGACAAGGCAAGTGTCTGGCTGGAACCAAGGCAGAACCTTGGTTCTGTGGTCACAGCTAGCTGAAAATGAAAGGTGGGGCTTGGCTTAGCAATGGCAACAAACCAATCATCTTGATTTATGCTTTCTATTTCTAGACAAGAAGAAAAGCTACAGCAGGAAATTGTGCTTCAGACGTGCCCACTCAACACCACGATGTCTGGAAAGGGCAAAGGTGGTGGGGAAGGCGGTGCTGTTTCCTACATTTCATGCCACATAGACTCTGAATTTCGCTACAACCTCTTCACTGTTTTCTACAGCATTATTTTCATTCTGGGCTTTGTTGCCAACTGCTATGTTCTCTGGATTTTCAGCCATATTTACCCCACCAAGAAACTCAACGAAATCAAGATATTCATGGTGAACCTGACAGTAGCCGACTTGCTCTTCTTAGTTACGATGCCAATGTGGATTGTTTACTACCACCACCATGGAGACTGGATCATGCCTGAGTTCCTCTGTAATGTGGCTGGCTGTTTATTTTTTGTTAATACTTACTGTTCTGTTGCTTTTCTGATGGTCATCACATACAACCGCTACCAAGCTGTAACTAATCCTATTAAAGCTGCTCAGCTGACCACCCAGAGAAGAGGTATCTACGTATCAGCAGCTATCTGGATCACAATAGTGGGCAGCTCTTTGTATTACCTTTTTGACAATAATACTAATCAGGAGGAGGTCAACTCCAAGAATGTCACGCGATGCTTTGAGCGCTATGACACCTCGAGTGGTGTTTCAGCTGTTCTCGCCATTCACATCATCATCTGCATCCTCTTCTATATCATTTTCCTTTTAATACTAGGCTGGAACATTGTCATTATCAGGACTCTGTTCTCCAAGTCAGTGCATCCACGGAAGAGTGCTCACGTTAAGCAAAGGGCCCTGTGGATGGTGTGCACAGTACTGGCTGTGTTCATCATAAGCTTTGTGCCCCATCACATTGTGAACCTGCCCTGGACCCTGACTGTTCTGGAGCAGTGGAAGAAGGAAAACTGTGAGCTGCGCCAACAGCTCAATGATGCTCACCAGGTAACTTTGTGCCTCTTGAGTACCAACTGTGTGTTGGACCCGATCATCTACTGCTTCCTCACCAAGAAGTTCCAGAAGCATGTCTCAGAAAACCTGAAAAGCATGAAAGGGAGTCGCAAGTGCTCCAGGCAAACAACAGACACGATGATTGAGGGCACCATTCACCAAGAGGATGCCATTAGGATCTCTTAGGGCCACTCAGCCTGTTCTGATTGTAGGTGGAGAGGTGTGAATCAATCATTCATCTTTTCTCAAGAAGAGGCACTGAGGGACATAACAGAGGACCAGGATTTTACATTTTCTTTTTCCCATTAGACAGAAGAATGGACACTCATTTCTTCTATCCCATGCAACTGGCACAACTGGAACCAAATCTGGCACCAAAGCACCTTCTGTCTGGGCTGCTGTTCTCAGGGCACTGAGAACAGCCCAGATGATCTTTAAAGAAGTGTGAAAGAAAGAAGTGTGTCACTGAGCCTATGCAGTGAGCAGCTAGAAGCTGAGTGCACCAAAATTACCCATTGTGTCAGTCCAGACTGCACCATCCCTGCTCCTCTATCTGCCCAGCTCTCACAGTGGATCCAGTATGAGAGCTGTAAGGGACTTCTAAAAGACCTGGAAGAACAGATTGAGCTGTGAGTGTCATCAGGTGGCTTTTCTAAGCAGCTTACACGGTCCTGTGAAGAGAGTCTGAGCTGAAGAAGCTCTTGAGTGGCTGTAGGGGACATAGTCCATGGAGTTCCTCAATTGCTGTCAAAGAGAGATCTGCACCTCTCATCCCTTCAGCCCTTCTTACTGACTCTCATGGTCTGCTGGGATCCAAACTCAATAGATGTCTGGGAGTAGTTATTATGAATCTTTGCTTCCAGTTCTTGAGCCAGTAAAGTAGAGAAGGAAAGGAAGAGATATCAGCAGTGCCTCAGCACCCTCCCCACCTCCCTCCACCAGATCAGCATTATGGCCAAAGGGCACTATGGTCTGCCCTGACTTCCTGTGTGAGAGCAGAGCTGGCCAGTCCATGGCTTTGTGTACTCAGTTTAGCAATTTCTGACTGACTGCATGTGTCTGTGGACACCCAGTCTTGCTCAGGAGGCTCCAGAAAACAGAAGGCTACTGTCAGCGTGGGCATTATGGTAAGAACAAAAAGCTTAAAATGCTTCTGTATCTTTGTAGTTATTTATTTAAATTAGGGTTATAGCCACTACATTATTCCTTCCCCCAGCCTTTCCAGTTCTGCTGCAAAGAAACGAAGCTGACTGGTTCTTGATCTCCTACAGCAAGCGAAGCATTAGGTCAGGACACTTGACAAATAATTAACACACTCCACAACAGCAGTGGAGGCCCCTCACCCAGGGCCGGATGCAGTCCACTGGGGCCCAGGGCAAAGTGGTTTTCCATGGGTGCCGAGTTCTGTTACCAGTCATGAGACATTTGGGGTTCCTTTTCTGACCCAAATTGCTCAACCTAGCACAGGAAATTGGGCAGGGAAAGGAACTTACTTGTTTTCACAACAGTTTTTGGTTCCTTAAACAACCTAGTCTGTTGATGACAGGAAGAGCGTATCTGACCTGTGACACCAATTATTCATGTGCAGGACAGCAGCCTTCCCACACCCACCCGAGAATGGGAGAGGTAAGCTCAAGCCTTTCCCAAGACAGGATCAGCATTTGTACTGCTTTGCCTGTATCCAGTGGATACAGAGGTGTCCTCTGGAGCTCCTCAAGCAGCTTTTGTCCTTATTTGTGCCAATGAGGAAAAGAACTAAGATGTTTATTTTTCTAAGGCCATTGCCAGGGCCAGCCCTGCACTCCAGGCCCAGTGCCAGACACAGGAAAGAGTCTGATCACAAGAAGAATGCATCTTTCTCCTAGTCCTGGGCTGTGCTGCAGTCATAGCCACCCACAACAAACACTTACCAGTACCTTGTGCTCCTCAGACAGGTTCAAAGATGTGCCCTGAATCTGCAGAGCCACAGCACACATGAAGGGAGCAATTTCTGTAATTTAAAACCTGGCTTGCTGGAGGAGTCTGCCTCTGCTTCTGCACTGTTCTGTGGGCACATTCTGGATGAGGAGCTCTCACAAGCTGGCACATGGGGGGACCTGCTTTCCCCATGCGATAGCAGAGCTCTCATTTCACAGACCCTAAAGCACTGAACAGATGGAGTTTGGCAACACTTGGAGGAAATGGAATTTTACATGGAGAGCTGGTAAATGCATGATCACCTACTGATTCCTGGAAAGCTCGCACAAGTTTACAGTTTAGCTCTTTGCCATGGATACAGAACATGCTTTATTCCACAGCAAGCACCGTGGGCTCAGGGAACAAACATAAACTTGCATCTGAGGAAAAAGATAAGTAGAAGAAAAAGCCCCGAGGCCACTTCAGGAGATGTTGCAGTAATTAGTCACTAACAATGCGTTTCTAAAAACCAGGCTGAGCTGCTACTTCTGTTCCTAGAATTATTTTCTTGTTTTTACTGCAATGTTGCATTACTCTGCTTTACTTTGCAATCGAATGGATCCTCAAAAATTCTTTTAAATAAAGCGTGTTCCCCAAGTGTTTTGCCCTTTAATTTTTCCCACCTTCTCATCTTTCTGTATTTATACCTGAGGGAAAAACCTTGGTACCATTGTGTCTTTTTTTTTTTTTCTCAAACCAATATATGAACTCTTGGGATAAGTGAAATTAAGGGCTCAGCAAGTTTCTACCTGGTAAAAAAGGGAAGGTGAAAGAAATTTCAGATAGGAAACAACTTCTGAAATATCTGCCAGAGCTCTCCAAAATCCAAGCAGACAAAACCTCCTGAAGTCTCTGACCTGTATATAGGAAATTTATACAGACCTATTTTGTGGCTGTGATGTGACAAACCATTTTAATGTATTGGTTTGCAGGGCCAGGCTGTGGTAGTGGGCGAGGTAGGGGATAGGGAGGGCTGCAGGGGTGGTTTCTACGGGAGGCTGCCACAGCTGCCTGTGTCCAATGAATCCAAAGCCATTAGGCTCCAGGGCAGACCCCAGCCCGTCAGTGATGCTGGCAGCACCGCTGGGATAACATAATTACAAAGGAAAAACAGTTATTGCACAGAAGAAAGAAGAGAGGAGTGAGAGTAAGTGAGAAACAACTCTGCAGAGCCTGGAGTCAGTGCAGAAGGAGGGTAGGAGCTGCTCCAGGTGCTGGGGCTGAGATTCGTGGGGCAGCCCATGGTGAGGCAGCTGCACTCCTGTAACCCACGGAGGGCACGGGGGTGCAGAGATGCACTGCAGCCCCGGGAGGAGCCCACGGCGGAGCACGGCATGCCCGTGCTGGAGCAGGGTCCTGGCAGGACCCGTAGGGACAGGAGCCCAGGCTGGAGCAGGGACCTGGCAGGACCTGCGGACCCGTGGGGATAGAAGCCCACGCTGGAGCAGGGTCCTGGCAGGACTTGTGAGCCCATGGGGGACCCGCGGTGGAGCTGCCTGTTCCTGGAGGACTGACCCCACGCTGGCGCAGAGAAAATTCTGATGAATCCATCCCTTGTGAGGAGGGAGAGGCAGGGACAGCGTGTGAGCCCGCCTTGTCCATCGCCCTGCACTGCCGGGAGGAGGAGGGAGAGAATCGGGAATACAATCGAGTCCGAAAAGGGGAGAGGGGCAGGGGATTAAGATGTGAATTTATTTCTCATTACCCTACTCTGATTTCTCTAGCAATAAATTAAACGCATTCCCCCAGCCGGGTCATTTTCGCTGTACCGGTGCCGGCTGAGAGATCTCTCCTGCCCTGCTGTCGCCCCACCAGCCTTTTGCTCTGTGTCCTCTCCCCTGCCGGGCCGAGGAGGGCGGTGAGGGAGTGGCTTTGGTGGCACCCAGCCGGCTGGGCCCCCCATTTAAACACCCGTAGGGACAGTGAGCGGAGGGGTGGCCCCCGGAACGCAACACCGCCCAGACTAGCAGCGCGGCCGCAGCGCCGACCTGCAGCCCCCACACGGCGCCCGCCGTGGCCCCGGTCACAGAGCCCCCCCGCAGCCTCCGGCGCTGCTTCCCGGCTCGGGCTGGGAGCGGCCAGCTGGGGCTCCTCGACTGCGGGCGGTGGGGCCGACGCGTGTGCTCAGCGTGCGCTCCTGCCCCTGACCCCGCCGGAGCGCGGGCCCGAGGGGCCAGGGCAGGGCCGGTGGCGCTTGGCTGGACCCCGAGCCCGGCGCGGTGTGCCCGGCTGGCCCGGCGTGATCGCCGCTGCTGGTGCGCGGAAGAGCTGGGAGAAAGGCAGGAGGGGCAGGGGGCACTGCCCGGCTCCCTGCGCTCGCTCAGGCCTGAGGGAGCCTGGATTCAGAGCCGGCCCCGGGACGTGCCCAGGGCTCGGGTGCTCGCGGGATGGACCGCGGCTCTCGGGGCCGGGCGCAGGCTGTGCGGGCTTCCCCAGGGCACAGTTCAGCACTCCTGCATCGCCCTTGGGTGGGTTTAGCTGCTTGTGCTGAAGCTTGTGCACTCCTGGAGGGTGTTTGGGCTGGGCAGGGCCACGGTCTCTTGGGCCTCACAGGCGAGGCTGGATCCAGAAAGGCTCTGCTGGATGTTCCTGGTTCTGGGAATGCTGTGCAGAGTTTTAACAGAAAGCCTTGTTAGTTTGGTTGGCAATGCTGTGCTGCATGGAGTGGCTGAATGGTTTAGAGACTAGAGCTAGTCCTTGATGGAACATAGCTGTAGCAATTCTGATAGAGCATCGAATAAAGAGTCATGGTGGAGTTTGCTTTCAGTAGGGAGCTAGCTCTGCTTCTATGATACACTTAATCAGTAATGTAGTGACCTCTGACTGGTAATTAATAGTCAACATACTGATTAAGGTAATGATAATCATAAAAGTCGTACCTGCTGCTTGTTACCTTTTGCTTTCCTTCAGTTTTGTCTGTTGTAGATTATCTTAAACTTCAGTAGCTGAGTAAGGTATGTTTAGTTGAGAATCACAATTCATATGCCTCAAGTCAGTGGTTTCATAATAAGTTACTTTTAAAGATGCATGCCCATAGTAGCTTCTTCAGTCAGCAAACCTACAGACTTGTTGGGCTGAACCTGCTTTGTTTGGGGGATTTTCCTTGTCATCTCATGCTGCCATTCTTCTTACTTGTGCGGTTCTGCTATCCAGCTTTTGCCACACAAGCAGTGATCCGCAGGTAAGCTCTCCCTGCTCTGTTTGAAACGTTGCTGAGATTGAAGTCCTGCAGTTTCCAAGCTGCTGCAATTCCTGCAGTGTTTGCCTGCAGCTTTCATCTCCCCCCTCAGCTCTTCCTGCAGCTTCAGGAGCAGTTATGACACCTAGGGAACTGTGTATTGTTGGGTTGTGCAACACATTTGATTGAAAAATTCTCGCTTTTCAAATAATTTGGTTGAAAAACTGTCATGGATGTATGCAGTAGCTGTAGGAATTCTCAAGTTATTGGTCACTTTGGAAGGATTTGTAACTTCTCAAAACTCTGCCCTGGAAATATACAGATGTTGAATGAGTTTTGAGTTGAATATGTCAGAGCGCACTATTAATTGGTTTCCATGTGTTGTATGAAAGGGTTGGAGCCCTGCTAGAGCAGATTAATGTACCATTTCCTAACTTCTGTGTACCAAAAGGTGGTTATAGATGGCTAAACATAAAGCTAGATAAAATATACTGAAATACTTTACTGACCTAGAAGCCAGGCAAATAGTGTGTTCCTGTGTGCAAGCCATGCTATACATAAGGTTCTCAAGACATAAAGGAGATAATATGTCATTGGGACATGAATAGGCTCCATGCCTGTACTCTCAGTAGAAGCAGGGTTATTTTTTTGCCTCTTGACAAGTCTCTGCTCTTTTCCCCTAAAACCTGCTCTTAGAAAAGGGATGTTTTATCAAACTTTTACAGGGTCTGCAGAACCCTGTGATTGGAAAAGGAGCTGCCAGGACGGAGATGTGCGGAAACTTTTGAGCCTAAAACGGAATTGTGTCAGGACTTAACAACTGGTATTTTGTATATAATCTTGCACCAAGAAGCATCTGCAGACCACCCATCTCCAGACGGCATCTTCTTACAGTAACTTGGGAGTGTTTTTGTCCCCTATACCATGGCTGGTGGCACTCACTGGTTTGCTATATGCTGAGGAAGGTCTTTTTCAGCTTTTTATTGCATTGTCTTACCCTTTGTTTTCTTTATTTCATCCTACTTTGTCTCGAATTTTTTTCCTTTACTTGGTTAAAGGGCAGCAAACCAGCATTTCTTCAGCAGTATTCTCTGGTGGCCCCACTCTAGCAGTGATTCTGGGGTAATTTGTGCAGATGCCATGACTGGAGGTACTCCAGTACCTGAGGGAGTAACTTCAAATCCTTTCTTTCTTCTTGCAGCTGCCTCCAGAGCCTCAGTGAAGGTGATGTTGCAAGGGCTCGGATCTCCTCCTGATGCCTTACCCAATGTGGTGTTTAGGAGAGTGCTCTGACACAGCAAGGCATAGCAACCTCTTCAGGGCTTGGTGTCACTGTGATTCACACCTATCACCGCCCTGTCTTTTCCAGGCTGTCACCCATCAGTCCTATAACTGAACAAGCTAACTGGAAAACGAGCCTTGTATTTAGAAAAATAATATAATATTGTGATGGAGCTGACTGGGGACTCTTTCCATCTCTTCAGCAGATTTTTATTTGGGGTTAAGGGCATATCTAGCCTAATTTCAGAGGTGATGTCTCAGTTCAGTTCTGTAGCAGATGGGTCTCTCCTCAGTTAAGACTTGACCAGAATGCTATTCTTGCATCCCAGGAGCTTCCTGCTGTATCTTGAAGTGTTTGTTTGAATACTGACAGTGCTGTTTCTCTGAGAGTCACCAGCTGTAACATCACATAAAGTATGTGACAGCTTTAAACCTTGGGTGATGGTTCCTATTTCTATACAGAATGCACTATTATGTGTAATTCCATTTCTGGGATTTTACAAGTCAGTCTCATACTAGTGTCTTTACTGTGACTCTTTTTTTGCCCTGCTCTTTTTGGGAGAGCTTAAGAAATTCTTCCTTAAATATTATTGACTTAAGATGATCAGGGTAGAAAAATGTGTATTTAGGACCAGGTGATTATTAATTATTCAGAACAGAAAAGAATGTAGCAGCTGTTTTCAAAACCACATGGAAGTGTTTTAGGTAGAAAAACAGTGATACTGGTTTTCTGTACTTCAGATTTCCTCATGCTGCTCTTTTGGTAAAAGCATAGTGGTTCTTATCTACCTGTTAGGGAAAATACTGTCACAGAAAACAACGCCAGGGTTCATGGGGCTTTGCTCCACAGTCCCCTGAGACACTGGGAGGAAACAGATGACAGGCTTCTCTCTCCCTTATTGTCTGTCTTGAAGGTGACATTTGCCCTTTCCAGTCGTAAATCGCCTTCCAGATTGATGTGACGTTTCTAAATGATAGGAAGCAGATCCTTCTTCATCATGTCTTGTGTTAGTTGTGTATGTCCAGTTTTCCTAAGGCAGTCTCTTAACTTCATCTTCCATTGTTAGTGCCAGTGTTAGTGTCTGGGAGCAGCAGGGAAGGGACACTGAGGGGTGGCACAGCAGGCAGCTGCAGCAGCCTCAGCACAGCCCCTCAGGACCCGTAGGGAGAGCTGGGCCATGGCAGGAGTCAGGCAGGAGCCTGGTTGGGCAGGTGGATCCCAGGAGACACCTTTGTGCTCCAGCTGGGGAGTCAGGTCTGTAGCTCAGGCGGGGGCCAAAGGGGAGAGCTCCAGCTTAAAAGCAGCTCCCAAGATAGGGAATGGAGACCTTTGCAGGTGCCTTCAGGAGAGTTTTCTGGAAAAGCTGTCCCCAAGGTCACTAGCTGTACTGTCTTGGTCCTGAGCTCAGGTACTCCAACCCCTAGGAGGGGATACATTTTCTGGGGGTCCTGACAGGTGACACTTTCATCTTTCAACCTCTGCCATGAGGCAAAAGGACTTGGTCTGCCTGAGAGCAGACCTTGATAGTAAAGCCTGAAGAAAGGAATCCCTCATTGAATCCTTCAGCCTTTCCTGTATCATTGGCCAGTTGATTGTCTGCCTGCTCAGCATCCTGCCTGCAGTCTTCTTGGCTTGTTGCTGCTAGTGTGCTCACAGGAGCCATAGGAGCCCTTCTTGTTGCACTTTGCATCCCCTGCCAGATTTGAGACAGCTAAGCTTTTGCTCTCTGCATGTGTCAGCAGTTCTGGTGAAGTCCTCATGGGTACCTGGTCTTTGCCTCCCAGATTCTTCCTTTTTGAGCTCAGTCAGAAGTTCTCTGTCCAGCCAAACCGTCCTCCCCTCGCATCTGTTCATTTTTTTGCCTGTGGGGGTGGACTGTGCTTGGGGAAGTTGTCCTTGATGATCAGACATTGTCTCTTCAGGGTCCCCCCATAGCACTACAGATCAGATCAATCTTCTGAACAATCTATAAGCCAGCTATTTATTTTGTTACTTGTCACCTTCACTTCTCCTGGGATCTTGAACTTCTGCCATGTTGCATCACCACCTAAAAAAGTGATCTTTGCACTGTGAAACCTGACTTTTGTTCACCCCACCATGTTGCTGTTATAGTAGATGTTGATGCTTAAAGTGAGTTTGTCCAACATCTTTATCCGTGATCTGGAGGAACAAATGGCCAATAAAATTTCCCAAGTTTTTTGATGTTACCAAAGTTCTAAATTCATGAAAAACCACATCAAAGGCAGAAGGATGTCGCCAGACTGAGTGATCAAGAAGTGGCTTCAGTGGAAAAGCTTCAGTGTAGATAAATTTACAAGAACTTACGACTATGAACATAAATATGGTTTTAATTGCTTTTTCTAAATGAAGGGTAATTCATCTAGGGAAAAACAGTCTAAACCCTGCCTAATAGGAGGCTAATTTGGAATGGGCAGTTGTGGCTCCAGGATGGGGACCTGAGGGTGGCGATGGGTCACTGAAATGATTCTCAGTGTAAGCAGCCAGACAAAACACTGATGATATTGGCTGGCTTAGGATAACAGAGACATCATTTTACTGCTCTTTAGTAAAGCCATGGTTGCAGCCACATCTTGTATTATGTGCAGCTGTGGTTGCTGTGTTTGAAGTGGGCAGTTACCCTGACTGTAGCAGATGGAGCAGATTCTTACCAGGAGAAGCTGAAGGGTGGGAGCCTGATTTGGAGACAGAATGTGATCAAGGTTCACAAAATCCTGAAGGCAGTGTGAAAACATGCTGAAAGCCAAGATGCTCACACAGTCCTGCTGTACCAGGACTCAAAGCCCTTGGAAACCTGGTGGAGGTGGCCATGCTCACACAGGTCCTGCTGGTGTAGCTGGGTGAGATGGGCCGTGTGTCTGCTCTAGGCAGATGTTGCTAGGCTCCCCCTGCCTCTGCCAGCAGGACTGATGAGTGAAACAAATGGTGTAAAAAATCCATTTACTTAAAAGCAGTGGCTCCTGCAGAGCAGCTGAGTGTTGAACACTGTCATTTAAATTGTTTTTTCCCCAGTAAAAAGAAAATCTCAAATATCCAATAGTTTTTTTGAATCTTTTTGAGCAGGTTACTCTAGCAACTAGTGTTGCCGAGACATAACTAACTACAGATGTTCTCAGAACTAATCACACCCTGATAAACACCATGTTTGCCCCTAATGCAAAATAACAAAAAAAGTCAATTTACTGTAGCCACAACCTTTTAAATAAAATCGTGGTGAAGGTATAGTACTGAAAGAGTTTCTCTAGCAGAACTATAGGTGCATTTTGTGGGAGCCTCTGGTACTGGCTGTATGACTTTTTGATATGTGTAAGTCAAGTATTTTATTGAAAATGAAATTTAGAGCTGCATAATGACAATAATTCCTTTTTGTGGTTAATATGATGCAGATTTGCTGTCTGACTGAGAGAGGTTTAAAATGTTCAGTCTTTTGTTCAGGAAATGTCCTAATCTATTAGAATGTGTCTGAAGTGGCTTTTAGAAATTAAAGGCAGTGTGTCCTGCTGTTGGGAAGTTTGTTTTTAAAACTGTGGAAGTGAAACAGCATTTTTTTTCTGTCTAGGGCTGCAGCTCTAGAAATTCGTGACATGTTTATTAATAACCTGAAACACAAAAATGTGTATGAGCTGTGAGATTTCAGGTACCACACCCTGTGTGGTCTTCAGGGAAAAATCTGTTGGGTCTCACTGCAAGTTGTATCCTCAGGAGCCGAGGAGGGAATCAACTCTTCTACTTGGCTGACATTTCTGTAAATCACTGTGCTTTGGCTTTGTCACTGAAAGGTAGCATCAGTTGTGTGTTCTTGTGCCCTGTGAGTGATGCATGTTGGCTCCGTCTAGCAGGAATTGTCGCATGATTTCTGGTCTCAGTGGGAGTTGTTTTTCTTGAGGATGAAGTTGTTCTTTCCAAATCTTCCTTTTGTCAAAACAGTTCTTTTCCCCATTAAAATTTTCCCTGCTGTGTTTCAAAATCAAATTGAAAAAGTGTTGCATAAGGACTGGGAAAACAAGCTTGTGTCATCGGTGAAACAGAGTGAGCTGCAGACAGTCAGAGCACTGATAGCCCTTCAAGGATCTAAAAATCATGGGGAAATTCCTCTCAATGGAACAGGCATTGCTTAAGGGAAAATTAGATTTGTATTTCCACTTTTAATTTCAGTTATTTTCTCACTGTATTTATTTCTTATTTTATTTCTCACAGCACAATTTTTTTTCCATTTTAAGGTTATGAAATTTTAATCAAAGCATGGTTTTTCAGTCCTACAGGACAGCATTTCGAGGTTTGTCATGACTACCCATGCCTTCAGAAATAGGGCATACAAAATGCCTTCCTTGTAATTTATACAGTGTTTGATTCTGAAATTTCCTGGTTGATAAAGATGGGAATAGAGAGCAGGGAATCATCCAGCAGCACTCATGGCAAAGGTTTATTCTCCTGGTCGTCACGGTATGTTGCAGATACCCGTGTGTGTTGTGTGTTGTACCTAGGGGCATGCAGGTGTGTGTGGAGGATGAGAAAAGCCAACAGTGGAATATGAGTTTTTGCCATGAGCTCTTCTGGATTTGTTCAGGACACAGAATCAGCAGGCTGGTGTGTGGCCCAGCTGTCATTCATTAACTTGAGTCCTTTTTCAGCTCTGCTGCTGAGGAGGGAAACTGGGAGAAAACTGCTTATGAAGAGGGTGGATTTAACGAGACAAAGCCTGAGGTATGGTGTCTTGAAGATGGATTTTAGAGAGCATTTTCAAGACCTCTTTTGGACACAGCAAGGCTGTTTGAGGAGTTGGTTGTCAATAGCATTAGAAAGTAGGACTTGTGAGGGGGCTCCACAGTGTGAAGTTAGAAATCCCACATCATTTTCCTTCTTTCTTCAGCTGATTTTCAAACACTGGAATAATTGGCTTGGAAGCTGTGGGGTGACAGTCACAGACATGGACTGGGCAACCTGAATTTGAGTTACAAATGAACTCTTGCACACTGTGGGAAGGAGGCATGCATTGTGCTACTGCTGGCTCTGCTTGTGAGAGCGAGTGACCTGTGGGAGGTATTTCCTTCCGTGGTAGAGGAGGAGAGCTCACTGAGCCCCTCCTGCTTGCTCCTGTCTCTGCACAGAATTGCACTACTATGGTGAGTTCCATTTCTTTAAAATATCTTTAAAGTTTTTTGGTTTTCACCGATGGGACATTTTATGCACCGGTTCACTTACTCATTTTGTTTGCATCACTGCGATGTTACAACTTCATGAAGAATTTCCATGATCTCGGCTTTGCCTGAAGGAAGAAAAAATGAAGCTTAGTAAACAAAATTGTTCAATTCCTGACAGTTCCTTAAGGAGATGTTTTATTCCATAAACCAGGAACCAGGCTGATGCTGTCATTTCCTGGGATTTTTAATCAAGCTGTTTCAAAGCAAAATGAGAGATTCTTCAAAACTTTAGAGAATGCCTGTTGTTGCCAAATCCACAGGAGAGATCCTGTAGGAGTGGGCAGCAGGTTGGATGTGCCTTGGTATAGTCAGAACACTGATCTGCCTATGTTGAATAACAAGTTGGAAATACTTCAGAAGTTTGGCAGGTGAAATACTAACACAGTTGGATATAGGAATGCTGAGATATGGGAAGGATAAAATATATGCATGCACTTGCTCACACCCTAATGTGGAGGGGCACACGCCATTGCCAATGTGGGGGATGACTGAGAGCATATTTTGCCTGAGGATTAAAACTTGAATCATAAACCTTCAGAATAAAAAGCACTCAACAGCTGTGCAGTGCATAGTAATGTCAATATGTGTCTCTTTTGTCTTTGTTTTTCTTTGGGTATTTTAATTAAATCTAAAAAAAGAAAGGGGGGTAGATCTGCCATACCACACTGTGCCAAGTTCTGCTCTTCTCTGTCAGAAGCTGTTTGTCATGTGGTGAGTGGCACAGAATGAAAATATTGCGAGGAAAAGCTCTGCTGCAGTCGGATGATGTCTTGGATTGCTTTGGCTGCGTGCTCTGATCTTTGTGTGTGTAATGCAGCAGCATGGGACACATTGTCATGAAATGCCCCACCAGAAAATATGGGAAGAGTATACTATTCTGCTGCCTAATTTGTGTGGTTTTGTTGCTCTTCATTGTAAGCTGCTGGCCCTTGAATAACTTAGTTTTAGATTACTTGTACAAAAACCTTGTACAAAACATTACAGCTACTGCTGTAAAAGACAATAAAAATGTTTCTATAAATACATACTATACCACTTAGGCAAGTCTCTGGGGCCAGATAGGATCCAGCCAAGGGCACTGAAGGAGCTGGCAGAGGTGCTCAAGTGAGCCACTTTCCATCATTTCCAAGCCTTCCTGGTTGACTAGGAAGGTCCCACTTGACTGGATGCTTGCAAATGTAATGCCCATCTAGAAAATGGATCTGGGGACTACAGCCTGACCTCAGTGATGTGGAAGGTTATAGAACAGACCATCTTGCATGCCATCATATGGCACCTATAGGACAACCAGGGGTGAGGCCTAGCCAGCACAGATTTAGGAGAGGCAGGTCTTGCCTGACCAACCTGATCTCCTACGACAAGGTGACTTGCATTGTGGATAAGGCAAAGGCTGTGGATGTGTCTGTCTGAGCCTTAGCAAACCCTTTGACACCATTTCTCCTGAAAAAACTGGCTGCTCACGGCTTGTATAGGTGTACTCTTTGCTGGGTTTAAAACTGAATGGCTGAGCCCAGAGAGTGAAGGGGAATGGAGCTACATGCCTCTGGGGAGTTCCCCAGGGGTCAGTATTGGGACCAGTTCTGCTTAATGTCTTTATGAATGTTCTGGACAAGGGGACGGAGTGCACCCTGTGCACAACAATCCCATGGAATGCTTCAGGCTGGGAGAAAAGTGGCTGGAATGGGGCCTGTCAGGGAAGGACCTGGGGGTGCTGGTTGACAGCTGCTGGACATGAGCCAGTTTGTGCTCAGGTGGCCAAAAAATGCCAAGGGCATCCTGGCCTGTATCAAAAATAGTGTGTCGAACCGGAATAGAGGAGTGATTGTCCCTCTCTTGTGGGTTCCGTTTTGGGCCCCTCACTGCAGTGCAGACATGAAGGGGCTGGAGCATGTCCAGAGAAGGGACCAGAGCTGGGGAAGGTTTGAAGCACAAGTCTGATGAGGAGCAGCTGGAGAACCTCAGCCTGGAGAAAAGGAGGCTCAGGGGGACCTTCTGGCTCTCCACAACTCCCTGACAGGAGGATGGAGCCGAGTGGGGTCAGGCTCTGCTTCCAGGGGACAGGGACAGGACAAGAGAAATGGCCTTCAGCTGCACCACGGAAGGTTTAGATTGCATATTAGAGAAAATTTCTTCCTTGAAAGGGCTGTCCAGTCCTGGCACAGGCTGCCCAGGGCAGAGGTGGAGTCACCATCCCTGGAGGGATTTAAAAGACAAGGCACTTGGGAACATGGGTTAGTGGTGGCCTTGGCAATGCTAGGTAGCAGTTGGACCTCATCATCTTGGAAGTCTTTTCTAACATAAATGATTCTATGATTCTATGGTTTTATTCCAACTTTCTGTTTAATAGATGTAATTTCATTACCCCAATCAAAGCTTTGTTCTTAGGGAAATGGTGACTGTTTTAAAGTAATATAAAACCATAGTCATTTAGCTTTTTTTTCTAATCAGTATAATTATTGCTTGTTGGTTTTATCACAGTGTTCTGACTTTAATTGTTTGCAGCTTGGGAGAACTGTTTCTTACATGAAACTTCATATTCAATGTTGAGGCAGATGGGCTTGAAAAGTGCAAGATGAAAGCAAATAGCAGTCTATCCTGGCACTGCTTATAGCAGGCAGCTTTCAGAAATTCTGTCCGGAGTATCTAGTTTGAGAAAGTCTGACCAAGCTGGACTTTGTATTTTAGGATTTGTAAAACAGGATTTAGCATAAGATTCTGGAGGTCACTTGCCAGGGCTTTTAATAGTGAATTATTGGCATCAAGATGTTGTGCAGACCAGAAGGCAAGCAGCTGCTGAGAGTGATTCTGCAGCCCATTCCTCTGCTCTGATGCCTTCTGGTTTGAAGTTCATGTAACGTGGCTCCTTAAACTGAGCAAACAAAATACAGTGACACACAAAACATGAATTCTTAGTATTTTGCATTGTTGGTGCTCCGTGCAAGTTGGAATGAAACAGGATTATTCAAAACAAGTCTAGATTAAATAAAACCTGGTGTTTAATTCATGTATTACAGAATGGTTTTCATCAGGTAGTTAACAAAAATCACCCCATAATGGGAAAAAGTGTAGTATTTTGCTGGTTTCCAGAAGCAGAACAATGGACACATTTTTCTGAATGTTTCTTTCATTGCAGCAGCTCATTTAATGGCTTCTTGCACACTTGGTTCCATTTTTTACTGTTTTTCTCATTCTCAAACCCAGTGGCCCACAGAAGCATTCTCACCACCTGAACTGGCTTTTGAGACCCTCACACAGACATGTGAACAGATATGTAGATGGGAATCCTGATCAAGCAAGCCCCAGCTGCCCCCAGAGCTGTACGTCCCTGCTTCCTTCTTGGAGCTCAGGAGGCACAGTCCTCTCGAGGAGCTGGGCCATGGTGAGGTGGGGACCAGCGCCCTTGGGTGTGACCGTAGCGGTTTGGGCTCTCTGCAGAACTCTACATATCAAAGATCTGCTTTAATACTTCTGCTCTTGTGCTCACTTAGGGTTTAAAAATGTTCTGTAATAATGTGTGATAAGCTTACCTGAAGTGCAGTTACCTTGAGTTTTATGCAAGTTAAAAATCTAATTTTGAGATTTGATGTGCAAAAATCCCCCCAAAAAAACAACAAAAAAAACCTAATTAAAAATCAGCTTGTGTATTTTCAGTTTTTAAAAATCATCTTTGTTGCTGGCGAGCTGCTGGCTCCGTGTGCTCCTTGGAGGCAGCTCAGGCTAAGCAGGTGCAAGGTGCTGGGTTTGTTTTTTGGAAAGCCAAGCCCTGGGCAGCTCAGACCTCTGCTGCTGGGTGAGGAGGTGGCTGACAGCACCTGGAGGGGCTTGGGGCCCTGGGGCACGTACCTGCCGAGGGTTGGGGCTGGCTGCAGGGCAGCTAGGGATTAGCTGTAGTGGAGAGGGCTATTAGGGACATGGGCAAGGCAGGAGCAGCTGCTCCCCGCATCCTCCTCCTGGTGGCTTCAGCCCTGGAGCTGTCAGCAGCTTCACTCAGCCTCTCAGTGTGACAGGAGAGAAGTGGTCAGAGGCGATGGCAGGAGAGGTTCTTGCCATGCCATGATCCAAGGGCTTTCTGTGCCCAGCCACAAGAAGATGTGTGGCTGCCCTGTGTGAGAACCTGGTGACTGGGTGGGTGTTACAGCCTCTTGTATGTTTATCACCGTGACTGGTTCATCAAAGTAGATGGTGAAATTATGGTTTCGTTTACTATGGCTGTGGCTGAAAAGGGACATCCTGCTGCCCTGCTTGCATGTTTTTCCTGACTCTTGTCTGGTTGGTTCCCCTGACACTGTTCTGTTTGGGGCCAGAGCTGATCTCTCTGACAGCAGCTTAGCAGAAAGGTTGTGCTTGGATGCCCCTGGTTTATCTTTCTTTTCCCATAGCAAAGCTGCACAAGCTTCTGGTGGCTGTGAAGGAGGGAGTGTGAGGCAGGCAGGAGTGGGGTGCGGGAGGTGGGAAGAGGCAGGAGCTCTCCTTTCTCAGTGTAAGCTGCTGCTGACCTTGACTGGGGGGATGCCCTCACCCCTCGCTCGCAGGTGTGGGGTTCAAGTGCCCCCATTTCATGCAGACACGCTGCTGCTTGGTCTGTGGAACAACAACCTCAGGCACACCTCGAGTGTGAGGTGTCCTCTGCCCGTGCTGCTGTTTCTGGAGGTACAGAGAAGGCATGAAACCACCCTAGAGCAAGGTCTGACTTGGAGTTCTCACTTCCGTGGGGGAAGTGATGAAGCCACCAGAGGCCAAGTCCTACCTGCCATCGAGGCAGGCGCTTACTGTTCATCTGCTTTGGTTCACTCCTCTGCTTCCAGGTGCTACAAGGTGTCTGGGGAAGAGCATTTTCTTCACACTTGTAGCATATTCCAGCGGGACTCTGGGAATCTTTTTGTCTTTGTAATTATTTAAATCCTTCTCAATCCCAAAATTAAAGAACTCCTCACAGCTTTTAAGCAGACCATGGCGTGGAAAGTTACTGCTGTGTGGATCAGTGGAACGTGAAATATTTTTCCATACTGAAGAGTTTAGTTTGGGATTTCCTAAGAAATTACACAACAAAACAGCATCACATAACAGAAGTGAGGGACGAGGGACAGGACCTTCTGGTATCAATTTCACATCTTTTTGCTCTTGGCTGATGTATTCTGTGCTCCTTTTCACAATCTGTGAGTGTCAGAGTTTCTCTTCAGTCCTGATTTTTCTCTGTTATTCCTAGAGAAAACAAAAAGGAAATAAGATTTATATTTAAAACAAAACTGATTGAAACTGATGGAAGGAAAACTGTAAAGGTAACAGTAGTGCTTTGTATTGTAGACTTTCTTGTATAGTGAATAGGGTAATTTCCGAAGAACCTCAGCTATGGAAGAGACTAATTGTGAATTCAGTTGACTTAGTATTCAGGCAATAAGGGTAAGTACCTTTGATCAGGGGTGGCAGCCTTGCAAAATCCTCAAATCCTCAATGACATTTTATCCTGGCGCATACAATACACCCTGGCGCGTAAGACCTGTCCTCAAATGAGGGAGAAACCCTTTGTGTTCTCATGGTTAATATGAAATTATTCCAGGCTGCAGAGCATCCCTGGGGCTGGCACGTGGGACTGGGCTGCGGGCGGGCTGCACGTGCTCGCAGGTTAAGTAGGTCTGGCAGGAGCCAGGGAGGGGACAGTCCTGGTTTTCAGGACACCAGAAAGCTGTTTCTGTAAACTAGATCAGTCACCTTTTGTGGAGGCAGTTCAGTGATTTGAAGGTGCCTGAATGCTCCGGACAGGATGGGAAAACAGAAGGTCCTAGAGGAAGGAGCAGTGGGTTAAATGGCCTTTCACATTTCCATAGAGACTTACAGCCAGACTTTTGGAGCTGTGGAGGCAGGAATAGGTTGTACCTCAGCACAGAAAGTCGCTGGATTTAATTTCTTCCAACTTGCTAAGTGCTTTTCAGCAATTCTCATTTCTGTAATCCCCTGAAGTTGTGCTGTGTGTGCGTGTAGCACGGCTGGTGCTGCTGGGGTAGCAGAGGAGGCAGCTCGGGAAAAGCTGCTCTGAATTGGTTGGGGTTGGTTTTAACAAAAGGGCTCCAAAGTGAGAAGGGGAAAGAATAAAAACACTGGTCATACTGCTTGTGCACATCAGGTGGGCAGAGGGGGAAGCCAGGAGGACATGGATACAGACCTTTATCTTTTGCCAAGCAAACCGCAGAAGTTAATCAGTTTGTGAAAATATTCTGCAAAATTTCCTTTTCACGATTTTAAGCCCCTGGAAGGTAGCAGCTTTTTGATGTAGTAGATAAGATCTCTCTGCTAAATGCTTCCAAAATAAAAATTATTTTATAAAATTTCATCAAACTTCTCTTTTTGAAAGGTGCAGTTGAAATAATGAACTTGCTTTGTGAATTTGGCAAGGAACAGCACTGTGTGTAAATGCATTTAGGTGTACAGTCTTGTCCTGATTTTTTTTGATTGTTATATAAATGTTCTAAATTAAAACAGGTTAGATTGAATCATGCTGTTTACTGACCTAGTAGACCAGACTTGATCATTTAAAGTGTCTTTAAAATCATGGTGCACGTGTCTGATTAGCATGTTAGCTTCAGCAGTCAGCGTGGCCCGAGTAAATGATGTAGAAATGTGCCATGTGCATGAAAAATCTGTATCTTTGAAGCTTAAAGCTAAATCCCTTGTTTACGAAATCTTTCCATATGTGAATTTTGTATTTTATTTGGGAGATGGCCACACGAGTTTTGTGGGAGGAGTATATAACAATTAATATTCTCTGATAGCCTACATGATAAGCCCCCCAAAAAGTACATAAAGCTATGAACACCTTTTTTTAACAGGCCTTGAAGACTGCTGAGGAACACACGATTTGAATCATTTAAGCATTAAAATAGTAATACCCATGGAAGAACCACAAGACTTAGCCGAACAACCAGTAAGTATATTTTAAAAAGACTAGAAATGAAAACATAAAATGAATTGATGATCTCACAAATCTAGTATACAGTTATTTTAATTAATATGGGAAAAGAAGGCTTATACTTACTGTGTTTTTCCAGAGAACAAAAAGCATTTTGTTGTTCATAAAGTGTTCTGTACATATAATTTACTATAACTGTCCAGGCAATAGCAATAAAGGAATAGTTATGTATACTTGAACTCTGTGATGTTTCTATGCAAAATAATTACTTAGTGTGCTCAGAAAACCAGACTATTTCAAGCCTGCTGTAGAGAAAATTCTCTATTTTAGGGACAGAATCAGCATGCTAGTTATTACAGGCTATATTTAATTCTTCTTGTGCTTGAAATCTTGAAAAGATCCTGTGACTCTTTGTTTCCCCAAGTGGAAGGCATTTTTTAATGCTTAATTTAACAGTATGTTGGAGTAGGGGAAGCATATCTGAAGGTTAAAGTTGCTGCATATTTGTGAAGTATTTGCAGTACTGTTTGCATTATCAATAACTGGTATTATCACAGAAGTGTTGAGTAGAGAATTATCAATGCAGTATGAGATGAATTAAACTAGTGTATCTAAAACATAATAGCTTAGGAATTAAGCAGAAATGTTTGTATTAATGTTCTGTTCTCAAAATAAACCTGGTGCAAACTCAACAAGAAATTGCCAAGTTACCATGGGAGTGAAGCTTGTTGTAATCTTGGAGACCTTGTCAAATGCACACAGAAATAGAATAACGTGCTTGAGGGCACTTCGGGTGTGTTCTAATTGAAAAGATTTTGCTGCCTTTTTAATGTGAGAATTTTATGTTCTTCAGTTAAACTAGTTAGAAAATACATTGTAATGTCGTTTTTGCAGTTTTATGATTTAGGAACAAAGTTGAATGCAATGGGAATGTAAATTTACACTTGTTCAGAACCTGGCTTGCCACAACCTGCAGGTGTTGAGCCTGAGTTATATCCGCAAAATGTGAAACTAAGCAGCAAAACCATATAGTTTCTACTCCAGCTATTTGAGGAATTTAAAAATTGTCTGTACTTAAAAAAAGGAAATCGCTCTAATTACATCCTTATATAATGAAAACTGTCTTTATTCTTCAGGGTATGAGAGATAGAGTATAGCTAATTTTCAATAAAAGCATCCTTTGAGCAGATTCTGCAGTAATATTCAGCTAAAGATTTTCTTGGTAATGTCTTTTAAGTACCTGATACCAGTCAGTCATTCTGTGATAGAATATGAGATTAGATGGATCACAATGAATAAGTGAGGTAGTAGTTTTGGTATGGTGGCAAGTTCTCACAGGAGGAAACGGAAAGAACATTTTTTTTTGTTTTTTCATAGTGAGACCATTCCTGAAACACGTGAATTTTCTTCATGTAAAAAAAATAAAAGGAAACTGAGATCGGCTTTGCAAAATCCTGTCAGCAGAATTGCCCAGTGCTGATATTGTGCACATTTGTTTTCTTTCCCAAATGATTTGGCTTTTCTTAAGTCACAGGAACAAGATTTTTAAGTTACTTCAAAAAATAATGTATATGGCAAACTGTTGATGACTGAAGACAGAAAAGAGCCTGTAGAGAAGTCATCAGACTTCGAGTTCAATGTATTTTACTTTAAAAAAAAACCCTAAAAATTGGGTGATTTTCTTATGTTGGTGTGGACTGACAGTAATAATTGCTCCCAAAGTGTGTATTTTCTGACTCAATGTTAGACTGATCACTTGAACCTCTGCTGCTGTTTGGCATGTTGTACAGCCATAGCTTTGGTCCCCAGTTTTTGAGTGTTTCTTCCCTCTTCAAATCTGAATTAGAATGGAAACAGTTCCTGTGCACACTGCAGGGCTAGAAAACAGAATCAGAATTTATAATTATTAATCCGGATTAGTTGTTAGAAGTGATCCTGTATAGTAATCTCTCCCTGTTGAAGGCATTGTGGGTGAAGGTAATTAATTTTCATAATGCTCATTTAATTCTTAATACTAGAAAATGACAAAATGTTTTTTATAAAGCACAGTGAACTTGTGTGAGCCTCACTGCAGACACCCAGTGGGTCTCTGTGTGTTCAGAACGACTGCTCACTCACCTCAGACAGCAAGGGCAAGCCTGAGTCCATGGTGGGTAGAGGTTTAGGGTCCCGGGTTTTCCCCTGAGGCACCCAAGTGGATGGTCAAGGTCCTTCCCAGTCAAGTTGGATGTTAATAGGTCCCAGTTCAATGGCTGCTGTTACAAACAAAGGCTCACCCAGTAAAGAAGAGGCAGTACAGAGCTGGGCTCTGACGGTCATGGCAAACTCTCCTGCAGGAAAACAGCAGCTCCACTGTCCCCTCCAATGTCCAGAGAGCAAGCCAGCCAGGAGCTGTCCTTCCTTCCTTCCTGCCTTC
>VZRL01003367.1:9823-30869 GCA_013397895.1 Origma solitaria
ATGGGAATGGGGAGGGGGACGGGAGCGGGAATGGGAGTGGGGATGGGAGTGGGAATAGGAGTGGGGATGGGGATGGGGATGGGAATGGGGATGGGATTTGGGACGGGGATGGGGATGGGAGTGGGGATGAGAATGGGAATGGTAACGGGGATGGGGATGGGAGTGGGAATAGGAGTGGGAGTGGGAATGAGAATGGGAATGGGATTTGGGATGGGCACAGGAATGGGGATGGGAATCGGGATGGGGATGGGGATGGGGATGGGAGTGGAGATGGGAGTGGGGATGGGGATGGGGATGGGGATGGGAATAGAAATGCTTCCTTACCCATCTGTGTTCTCTCCAGGAGCCATGCCCTCGCTCACGCCCTACAGAAGACATTTTCTGGTAGCTGCTGAACTCGACCACGAGATCCCGAGCATCAAAGCCCTGCAGTCACCACTCTGCAGGCCTGGCACGGTCACACCCCAGCAAAGCCACACCTAAAGCCCCCTCACTTCCCTGTGCAGGGCTGATTTGGCCAGGAGAAGTGGATCCAGCTCCGCAGGGACAGCAGCAGGCAGGAAGGGCAGCACACAGCCCCAGAGCCAGCGGGTGAGGGGACAGAGGTGGTCACCAGCCAAGCCACCGGCAGCTCAGGCATCAGCAAACCTGGGCTACGACTTCACGTGAAGTTTTCAAAGAGTAGCCCTGGTATGGGATCAACAAATGTGAATTAATGGAATGAAATTCTACTCAACCAAAATGCCTTCATGCTGAATTCTGGTTTACACATGCAGAGAAGCACATTGAGATAGGATCCTGGGGAATACAACAGCATTTTGCTGGAAGTTGTGTAGGTTAGGGTAAAGAGCAGGACCAGAGCTTCTCCCTACACAAGAAAAAAGGATTTTAAAACATTGGAGCATTAGTAAACCGACATAATGGGAACAAGAAAGCCGAAAGCTACTTGCTCACACCCAAACCTTCAGTGTTTAACTCCTGAAAGTATTGGCGTTTGCATCCTAACGATCAGAAAGCAATTTGTGTTCAGGGCAAGGACGATTTTTGTTGCCTGGTTACCCTACTTTTTATTCTAAAAGGCAAACTCATCGCCTTGTTACATAAGCAGCAGTGTTCCATCCATCCTGAGAAAAACATGAGGAAAACCTGCCTCCCTGAGAGGAGGGGCTCACCGAATAGATTTCCATAGAGAACGTGGAGTTTTTTCCATTTTTCTTTTGCGCACAGATTTGCTCCAGATGGTCTGAAAAGGCTCTAGATGTAAATGGTACAGCAAAATATGCAGCAATAGAGAAGATTATGGAACCTCAGAAAATTCTTTGGTCTCCTCTGCAAACATAAGAGGGATTAAAATGCAAAGCCTTCGGTGGATGCTATCCCAAATATTCCCTGCACACCAGGAACAGCTCCGTTTCAGTTCCCCTGCTGGTTATTAAGAAGAATGATCGAACAAAACAGCAACAAAACCCCAACAGTGAGACAAAGCCATTAACAAACAAGCCTTCCTTGCTTTGTCTTTTCTGCTAGACAAACCACTCGTTGCAAATTAAATGGCTGGTTAATTACCAGTTCAGAAGTTTTATGCATAAAGCTTGGGTTATATCTTTAAATGCAGGGATTGAATTAAATGCACAGGGGTTTTGGGGGAAGAGAGGAGCAAGGGCCAGGGCACAGATGAAGTGTGGTGTTCCCCCTGGCAGGGGCAGAATGGCTCTGGGTGCACACAAAGAGGAGGCAGAAAGTGAAACCACGGCAAGGAAGGTTGTTCTGGTGTGTTCAGCACGGATGAAGGAGCGTCAGAAATACAGAAAGGAAAATGGTTTTTGGTCAAGCTGAATCTTTGGGTTTTAATGACCTGAAAGGATTGGAATTCTGCTGTACCATGTGACCACTAGAGATCTGTTGCAGTCCTGACTTTGGAGATATTGCACATTCAAATTCGAATTGACATCCAGCCAGAATAGTGGCAGAAAACTCAAGGGGGTATCAGATGCCAATAGGTACAGTTTTTCTCCAGAGTCTGAGTTAATTTCCCGTATAAGACACATTTTACTCAATTTAGCTGCAAGTAAAATAAGCTAAAGTAACATCAAAATGAGTTAAATTCCCCTGACTAATTTTAGGAATGATAGCAAGTGAAACCTGCAAAACACAAACACCATATTTTTATGTTCTATTCTAGTCTAGTCTAGTCAATTCTTCTTTAAAGTTTACTTAATGACTTCTTGAGATCCTTAATGAAATCTTCCAAATATCAGTGAAATGCCAGAGCAGTTTTCATTGCCGAGAGTCAAAGACCTGCACATCTAGTGTAGTATTTAGTTCACATTAAAGTTACACTTTTTTCAACGATGCTGATTAAAAATCTCTTTACTGTTAATTAGGCAAAACCCATCCTTTCTAGACTGGGGGGGGGTTGTTGTTTTGGGTTTTTTGCCTTGAAAGGTTCTGTGAAGCAGCTAAAGTGTAAGTCTAGATGAAGGAAGGCTCAGAGCATCAGAAATAATTCAGGAATTGATAAAGAAAGATTGTTAGCAAATTCTTATTTCAATATTGCCTTTCTTGTTACCTACGTAGAACAATTCTCAGACAACTTACATCAGTTAGGATTAAATATATGATGAAATAGTTTTGCCTACTATTCTACAGAAAAGGTCTTCTAAATCAGACCTTGAATTATCACAAGCAAAACCTGATTTTCCTAGGAATCCTCTCTCCGTGTCAGCACTTGATTTGCTACTCTGCGCACTTCATTTGCCAGATTTACTTTTCAGCTCTTACAACCTGCTCTGTGTCTATTGAGGGAAATTTAATTGCATCCTTTACCTCACTGCATCGACTGTGGCATTATTCACGCAAATGGGATTTGTGCTGCTAACGCAAGAAGCTGGCACCTCCCTGCCTGCAGAGAGAGGGGAGCAGACCCAAAAGCAGTTCAGCTTTCTGCTTTTCAGCAGGTGAGCCCTCTACCACTGACTTCTAATTTTAACCTATTCTTGAAAGGTCAGCTGAAGCTCAAGGGTGCACATATTTGCTAACTATAAATACAAAATAAAAGCTGCGTGCACTACGAATTAATGCTGCACAGTATCGCTATTATCCAAGGCCTCCTCGCCAGAATCCCACTTTGGGCTGACCTCTGCTTCAAGGAGTGATTTCTGTTTTGTTTCTAGGAAGGCAGAGCAGACATTCTGTCTGGCTGATCCTGCAAGCCTTTCACGTATGGCTTCCCAGGATGAAAACCAAGCGCGGCGTAATAAAGGCAGCGAGATAATTAAGATATCTGAGTATTTACTCTTCGTTCTTAATGCGTGTGTCAGACGGGAAGCAAATACTCTCCAAAGGAGCAGCGCACAGACTGTTCCAGCATCCTCTTGAAGGCCAATAATGGCACTTTCATTTTCCCTGAGCCAGAGGCAGTTTGACTCCAGCAAATGTTGCACTAAGCTGAAAGCCGACTGCTGCTGCTCTGATTTTCCTCAGAGGGACTTTCTGTGGCCACTGCTCATTGCCATTCACTCCGTGTCCCAGTCAGTCTAGCATGGCACTTTGAGAATCAGTTTCCATCTATTATTTTGGACATTCCTCACATTCATCAGGAAAAGATGATGCAGCAGAATATTGCTTTAAGGGAGTTAGAAAGCCTGAGTCACGGCAGGAGGCTGATGGATGGCAGTCCCCAGCAGTACAGAGCATGTTGTACAGGTGCCCTTTTGCTCAGGGAAAATGCTGAAATATCTGGGATTTAGCCAAGGAAATAAAGAATAACCATTTAAAACGTTGGTACCTTGGTAGCTGGCAAGGTGAAACACAAGAATAAACTGTGTCCAGAGTGATTTGTGGATTTGATTGCAATAACCAGGCATGGAACTACTTCTGTTGAGTGCTACCATATCCAGTTTTTTACAGAGGTTGTCATCCCTTCACCCTGGTGATCTTACCTGGGTCAGATCATATTGCAACTGAAAATGTCAAAAAAGATGAAGATTATTCCAGAATATCAGTGCTGGGGGAGGAAAGAGCTTCATCACTTCAGGAAACTCTAAACAATGATAGGAGCAGAGTTTGAGTAAGATAGAGAATAATCTCTAAACAGTGCTGTCACTGCTACAAAACTGAACTATAGATTCCATTTTATGCATTCCTGGCAGTCAAGGTTTATTCTGCCAGACCTTTCTGTCATCAACCCATCCCCTCATTGCTCTGCTCTGTTTTCAATAGTTCAGTCATTTAAACCCATTTAAAATCCATTTAAACTCTCTCTGCTATGTGTATCAAACAGCCTGGCTGACCTCTGTCACGCCCAGGTTATTTTCCTTCTCCTGCCCTGTCCACACTCCCACCACTCACAGCACACTCAGAACTGGGGGCTGAGAATTCTCCGGTGAGCTTATGGTAGGAGAGGAAATGTGGAAGTGTTGCACTTAATACTCAGAGTACAAAATAACAAGGTTTGAAATAATCCTTTCGCTGGGATCCTTTCTGCTCTCCAAGTGGGAGATTAAAATAATAATAAAAAGAAGTGAATTGTAAGGGAATTTTCTGCACCAATGACTCATAAGTTTTGTTAGTTGTAGATTGATTCTACTGGCTGTCCAGGCACCTAAAAGAATGGAAATCACAGGCTGAGTATTTCAGAGAGATTATCCTAAGTATTCCACCTCTTCTGTTCCTGCCAGCTCCTCATACAGGCCACTGACAATCCTAGACACAAATTCACATTTGTCTAAGTACATTGGAAGCTGTTCCTTTCATGCTCCTGGGTAATTTCAGGATGTCTCTGTAAAACAGAAATATTTCCTCATAATTCAGTAAAAAACCCTGAATGCGTGATAAGCAGAAGACAAATGGTTTGATAGAAATGCTTCCCATGATAAAAATTAGGGAAAGATTTGGTAATTCCAAGACTTAAAACAGCTCAATGTGGACAATCTCAGAACATCTATTGTGCAGCACAGGGCACAGCAAGACTTATGGAAAAACCTGAAAATAAGGCAAAAGCAGGAAATTCCTTGAAGAAATACTTTGGGGGTTAGTTTATTTTAATAAGATCTGTCAGAAACGAACAGAGCACAAATCAATTGAGCAGATTTCAGTGATCCATCAGCAGATGTCTCCGAGACAAACAGCACAACTCCTCCGGAATGTTTCTGATCCAACGTGTGGCTGAGCAATCCCGAGCCCCAAAGGGATGCAGTGTGGGAATGCTCTCCACACAAATGAATTTTCCAAGGTCATTATTCCATGGATCTGCAGCATTCCAGACAGTCCTCCTTCCTTCAGATTTCCTTTCCTCCCTAAGAAACTGCCGACATTGCATTTCCATTTTTCATTGATCGGGAAAATTCTGATAACGCGATCCATGACCACAAACGTCTTAACTGCAGACATTTCCTACCATAAAATTCATCATAAAATAATAATTATAAAAATCAAATGCTACAGAGGTAGCTTTCAAAGCTGTTTCAAAACTTTCTAAACAGAAATCCATATTTTGTTGTGGGAAATGCTTCTGCTGTGGCTGTCCTTTCCACCTGCTCGGACACAGAGCAGCAGTGCTCAGAAAAGGATTTACAGAAATAGTAGGTATTTTCATTTCCTTTCATCATTTCAAAAGATGACTCAGTGGATGTCAAGAAGTTTGAAAGAGAAAGAAAATTTGATTTTTACTTCTGTTCTGCTGAATTTCTGCAGAGGTCAGCATGAGAAATAGTGAATAATCCCAGAGAGGGAGAGAGAACACATGGGCAGGTTTGCCTGAGGACTCCAAACTCAGATAAAACTCAAGTGCTTAACGAGTGTCTGACAACATTGCCGTATCCCTAATAAGCTTCTGTGAATGAGTGAGATAAAGCCCTATCATTCATATCTTTCCTACTCAAGTATTTACATACCACCCGATGGCTTCCCCATGGCTGTTTGTATCCAAAAGCCTCAAATAATTAGCATTAATTTGATCTATCAAAGCAGGAATATTCAATGATCTCTTTCTAAAAATTGGATTGTACCATTCTGTTTCTCAGTCGTCTTATTTCTTCAGTGTCACTCCATTCACACAAATGAGAACAGTATCCAACACAAGCTTTCTTCTCCCTATCCAAATTTTCCTGTTAAAGGGAAAAAGTGTGTGTGGTTTCTTTTTTTAAATAAGAGGCAGATTCAGTTCTTATTAAAGAAAGCATCATGGAACCAGCACTGCTGGTTTCACATGGGAATCTCCATGGGAATCTTGGAATTTGGTCTGGATCTTTGGTTCCAAGAGGGGAATAGGCTTTAGCTGTCCTGACTGAGCACAGTTGTGATGGTTGGCCCCAGAGAATGGACAGGGAGAGAGGGGAAGGCAGAAAAACGCGTTCCTTCAGTTCCCCTCTAAACCAGCCCAACCTCACTTTATTCAATTCCTCAGACAGAAAAAAATCATGGCAAGATCAGAGAGATAATATTTATCAGATTAAAGATCCATAATCAGAGGCAGCTCCCAGGGCAGGGCTGTCCCAGCTCTGAGGTTTCCTGGTGAGATCCAGCCCAACCCAGACCCATCACCAACCAACCTGCTGTGCTAAAGAAAGGAATAAAATCCCAGGGTTTGGGTGGGCAGAGCCACACTGCCTCCCCTTGGGGAGAGGAGCCACAGGACAGGAGTGAGCGAGTGGGAAGGTGGAGAGAGACAGGTGAAAATACACAACATTTATGGTGCTTTTATTTCAGAGGAACCATTCCCATGAAGGGGGGGTTTTGCTTTGAGGAACGCTGGAATTCAAACCAAAATCAATATACTTTTGTATTAGTCTTGGATTTCTTCGGTGACAGGTTCTCAATCATACATGGCCACAGCTGTATCTAAGGTTTTATTCATTTAGATTTAAAAAAAAAAAAAAATCAAAAAAGTCCGCTTTATATTTCTCTTAGACTTTCTTAATGGAAATGATATATCAGCCTTCAAGGAAATTGATAGAATACATCTGAAGGATTTTGCTATTAACACAAATTAGAGAATACATAAATGCTTTTCTGAGCATAAATATGCATGAAGAGAAAAATCAATTCTGTTTACCTTTTCCAATGGAAAAGACTCAACACCAGTTACGTGCAAAAGAATTTTTTAAAAAGCAAAACACACAAAGTGCTGATTCTGTTTTACAGCTGAGAGCCAAAGGATTCCCTCCCTCCCCAACAGAATCAAAGGCTCAGAAAGAGCCCAGCTCCAATCTCATGTTCCAGTTGTATGCTATAATGTTATCCTGTTGCAGGGCCTGTAGGAACAAAGCAAATGGAGAATTGCTGGGTCAGGGTGACCCCCCAGCCCGGAACAGGCTGTTCTCCCAGGCAGCACATGCTATTAATACGAGGATGCTCTCTCCAGAGTGTCCCTGGGGGCAGGACACGCTTCTCCCACCTTTCTGCTTCCCTGTCCTGTGCTCTCCTTTCTCCTGGGGAAAAAAATGGATATATTGGAGCTGAACAAAAAGCATTCTCTGTAATTCACCTCTGTCACTTTGGAGTTTGTTTAAGCTTTATGTTCGTAAAAGCAACCAGCACACGTGGAAGGTGGCAGAGACTGTGTATGTAACAAACACCGGCCTCAAATTTTTATTTCATGTTGCTGTTTTCCCTCAAAGCAGGCACCAAAAGAGTCTTTTTATTCAAATCATCTGTTGAGAAGAACAGACTGCACCTAGCCAACTGTGTTGTGTGGCCATTTGTGGGAGATAGCCAAGCACAGTTACAATTTTAGAGTAGACCATTGATAAAACCAGAGCAAGTCCCATGCCTTCATAGGAAGCTGAAATCAAATCCTGTAATGACATTTCTGCTATCCAAATGAGCCAATTGGAAGGCGAAGGGCTATATGAGGGCAGAATGCAAAGAATCTGAGCTGCCAGAGTGTCTGGGGGAGGACTGGCATGGTCAGGGATGCTCACCCGAACCCGTGGCAAAAGCTTACCTGGAGCTTTTGCTGCATAGCAGAACCAAAAGTGCTCCCTGATCCAATACAAGGCCCCAGCTCATCACTTTGTGCTTCCTGCCTCTTTTCCAAAGGTACCTTATTTCCATGAGCACAGCCTTAGCTAACAGTATTTTCATCTGGAAGCTTTTCTTAATACAGATGGATACTTCACTTTTTTTTTTTGTTATTGTTGTTTTTTTAATAGCTGCAAGAGTGGAGCCCAGCTCTCCAGAAGAAGCTGCGAAACCTCCCAGATGAAACCCTCTATCCACAGGGCTCCAGAGGCACTTGCTGTTTCTGGGATATTTTGTCAGCAGCCCCGTTCTGACTCACACGATATCTATTGCCAGCTGCCTCCCCACACCGCGTGCCACTCGAAGAGACAGCGATTTGTAGGAACAAAGCCTGTGGAAAACAGTATTTAGGTGTTGCTTTTAAATTTCGTGGCATTCGTGGGATTTGCAGAAGCTGGCAGAGAAAGCAGGCAGGAGAACCCAAGACGGCAAAAAGAGAAAGTTTATTTACAGAAACTTCTTTTTATATCCATTAATAATGTAGCAACCATTGGTCAGCAGAGAATCCACCTCCCAAAGTCATGGGTCACAGCTATACAGCACCTAATACCAAACACAGAGATTAAGAAAGTACAAGAAGTGCAGCTTATCTCTATTCTCCATGAGAAAGAAGAGAAAGATTTCTAAAACAGTGCAACGACATTTAGGGACCTTTCGGCTGCAGGGATTGTGCATTACAAACTCCACCTGTTTATAAATGAGCTTCTGCTGCTGCATCTGCTGCTCCAGCATGGGCTGGGGGTGACCCCATCCAGGGCAGCCCTGGGGGAAGGACTGGGGTGAGAGGCTGGACATCCCCAGCCCTGTGCCCTGGGCTCACCCCATGCCTGGGCAGCAGGGGAGAGGGGACTGTGCCCCTCTGCCCCTCTGAGACCCCACTCGAGCTGCCCCAGCCCTGGGCCAGCACAGGGAGGAGCTGGAGCTGCTGCAGAGAGCCCAGAGGAGGCTCCAGGGTGAGCAGAGGATGGAGCAGCTCTGCTGGGAGAGCTGGGATTGTTCACCTGGAGAGGAGAAGCTTTGGGGTGAGCTCAGTGTGGCCCTGCAGTGCTGAAGGAGCTGCAGGAAACATGGAGAGACCTTTTAGGAGAGCATGCTTGACATGGCTTCAAACTGACAGACAGCGGGTTCAGGTTGGAAATTCGGAAGGAAATGTTCCCTGTGATGTTGGTGAGCCCTGGCACAGGTGCCCAGAGCAGCTGTGGCTGCCCCTGGATCCCTGGCAGTGTCCCAGGCCAGGCTGGACAGGGCTTGGAGCAGCCTGGGACAGTGGGAGGTGTCCCTGCCAGGGCAGGGGTGGCACTGGATGGGCTTTAAGGTCCTTCCAGCCCAAACCATTCTGGGATTCCATGATATGGCAAAACCCTCAAGGATTACTAAATTAGAGGCCACTGATATTAATCTGTTTTTTAGTTAAAAAAAACAGCCCCACACTTGAAATTGAAAGTGGATAAATGTAACTGTGCATAACCACCACACCCAGAGGAGGAGTTTTTTGGGCTGGAATGTGCAGTCCTGATTTCCAGCTGCTGGGGGTGTCTGCTGCACAGAACAACAGCAGCACCCCAACATGTGTGAGTTACTATTGTGGGAGTTTTTTCCTGCCTTTCACATCTACAGTTTGTTAAACTTGCTCACAGTTCCCTTGTTGGAGCAGGTATTTCTACTGCACAATATTTAATTCATCTGGAGAAAAATAAAACTGGGGATTACAGAGGAAATTTTTCCATACCAGTCAGCAGTGTTTTCAGAATTGTAATTGATGATAAATAGAAGTGCTTTGCAAACGCTGCCCTCCCTGCAGGGCTGTGACTGAAAATGATCAGGCAAATCCTGGGTTTGCCACAGGAAACATGGCCCTTATCACTCAGGCTTTAGAAGGAAAATGGAGAGGCTAAAAATAGAAATAATGTCCTTCCATTTGTAGCTGCTGTTTTCCTCTTTATTGGGTGTTTGTGTCACCGCCACAGTCAGGGGGTTGGCTCTTGTCTCCAGACAGACCCAGAGCACAAACATTTTCATTTTCACATTTCCAGGAGCAGCCCATCTCTGTCACAAGTGTCACTCCAGCTAATGGCAAGCCCATACCTTTGGGATGTGTGGCTCAGAGATTTAATTTTCTCAAAGAAAGTTCAGAAAATCTTCCCCAGTGAGTGGCCCTTCCACTGCTCCTGTGTAAAATCCCATCCATACACAAATCAAGCTCAGTTATGCAACGATCTCTGCTCCAGCTGGAAAGGCCTATTGGAGAAGCAGGGAGCAGCTACAAACCCAGGATAAATGCAAAAATGAGAAATCACCACCTCATCTGTAAGACTGTGCACAGACATATCCAGAGAATTTAATGCTTCTATTTAATCAGCCAGACCTAAACCATTTTCTGCTGCTTTCACTCCAGTCATTTCTTTAAGAATTTCAGACTTTGTTTTGGAAGCTTCGTTAATTAATTGGCTTTTCTTTAAACCCTACAATGACAGCTCTTGTATTTGTACCATTTAGCTCATTCTGTGTATCCCATATTTGCTCAAAATAATCTAAGCCATGTTATTAGGCATAATAGCTAGTGGGGGAAAAATAAACAAACCAACAAACAAACATCAAAACCAGATGAGGACACAGACTTTGGGAGAGCAGAAAATTCTCTGGAAAAATGTAAGTTAAAGCAAAAACGGAAGGTACAGCCATCACAGAAAGGCTAAGTGAAATCTTCTGGAATTCTTAAATCAGTGTATCACCTAAAATTATGTAAGTGTACCGTAATGGGATTGTTCAAACCTCTGACATCTCACCAAAGGCTCTTCACGAAAATAAATCCCCTGAGAACAAAAGAAAAAAAGCCTTTGCACTGACTAATCTTTTAATAAATAACAAAGGTTAGGAATAAGTGGAGAGTTTTCATGTTAATAATGAGGTCACCAAGCACAGTTTTTGGGACAGGTACTGTTAAACATTTGCAGAAATGTTCTGCAAGAAAGGGTGAAAAACATTGAGTTTTGAAGGGGTGCAGACCACTGAGTTTTGCAGTGTACTAAAATCTAAATCAGCCTTCAAGGATCTCATTGAGTGATGAGGAAAAAATTAAAGGCACAATGTCAAGAAGTGCAAAGCAATGCATAGTCAGGAAAAATTACTTTGCTTACCCAATTACAGCTTTAAAATCAGCTGTTACCTCTCAGATAATGTATGGAAGATATTCTGATGGCTCTCTAAGAACACAGGATTAATGTGAAAAGATGAAAAGATTAATGTAAGAAAGTAACTGGGAAAAGAATTAAAAAGAAATTAGAAGATTAGAATGTGTTCTGCTACTTAATAACACTCTTACGATGAATACTTGGGGGAACTGTGACTTCACACTGTCCCACCTCAAAAACCACAGATGGGTAGGAAATGATAAACAGAAGGGGAAAAAAAAGCCAGCAAGGAGTGCAAGGAAGTTCTCTTGTGGGAAGGACTGAGAAAGCAGGGATTCCTCAAGCAGGAATAGCGATGGTGGGAGATGGGAAATTGGAGGGAGTCCTGCAGTGTAAGTGAGAAGCAGTTCTGTTCAAACCCAAAAGGAAACACTTGCTGTGGAAGGCAGAGTGACAGTGCATTTGGTTGTAATGAAATGGCTTAATTGAAGATATGTCAGCTGGTGGCTGTGAAATCCAATGCTTCCTCTGGCAAACAGGAGGGGACAGAGGCATCTGGCAGCAGCCCACAGCTGTGTGCAGGGCAGCTGGAAACACAGCTGGCCACGAGCTGAACAGAGCAGGGCCAGGGCAGCAGCCACAGCTTCCAGCTCAGCCCTTCCCTCTGGCCAGGGGCAGGAATGGGCTCAGAGCCCTGCGGGAGAGTGCCCAGAGGGGTGGGCTGTGCCATGGAGAGGATGGGCTGTGCCATGGAGAGGATGGGCTGTGCCATGGATAGGATGGGCTGTGCCATGGAGAGAATGGGCTGTGCCATGGAGAGGATGGGCTGTGCCATGGATGGGATGGGCTGTGCCATGGATGGGATGGGCTGTGCCATGGATGGGATGGGCTGTGCCATGGATAGGATGGGCTGTGCCATGGATGGGATGGGCTGTGCCGTGGATAGGATGGGCTCTGCCATGGATAGGATGGGCTCAGCAGCCCTGCAGCACTGAGAAGGATGTGCTCTGGCCCTGGCCAGCTGCTCACACCCAGGGCTGGCTGATCCAGGCCCAGGGACAGCTCTGCTCTGCACGGGAGCTCAGTCTGGGTGATGTCCAGAGAACCTCTCGAGCCTCTGGTGCTCCTCTGTGGCTCACTCTGCACAAACCCTACTCCTACAGGCCTTTGCCTCGATGCTCACTCCAGGCAATTATCTCAAATGACATTTTTACATTACTTCCATATACTCACCTTCTCTTTCAGTTGTGAAAAATGCCTCAGATGAAGTTAGGTTTGAAATCCCTCATGCCTTTCCCTGGTGAAAAGTCCATTTTCACCAGGCAGGATTTCCTGGCCTCGCTGGAGCTGCTGTTGGTTCTGGCACTGTTTTGTCCAGCCCTGCTTTTGGCTCCTGCACATTCTGCTGTATCTGGACAAGATAAAGCTCTGACAAATAGCAGCAACACCCAGAGGACAGACTGTGGGCATTTAGTCTCATTAATTACAATTACCAGGCAGCAAAAGCGTTGGAACAGGAACACTCAGGGGTCCTTTCCACTCCCTGCTTCTGTGAGGGAGTGATAAACTGTAGTGATATGTAAAGAAACTTCCTTTGAGAATATTAAGTTGTTATTTTTCCACATAAAAATCGGGAACAATGCTGGAACGTTAATTTTGTTTCAATTCGAATGCCTACCCACATGTCAAATTAGCCCTTGAGAGAAAAAAACCTGATTTTTGCTCATCCAAAACACCACCATTACTAGAGAACATAAGAAATCGTTCATTGTTTACCCTCTCTGAGGATAAGAAATAAACTGTGATATTTTTATGTCAAGATTCTCTCATTAAAAGATTCCTACCTCTAACAGTTATGAAATAGATTCTGTTCTCTAAGGTCCTGGGAAGGGAAAGTGGGAGAAGGCTCTAACTCACAAAGCAGCATAAATTTCATCATTCCTCCTTCTGGAAAACAGTAAGAAAAGTGGGTTGTTTCTCCTTTAATTAGAACGTAAAGGGCAGAATTGAGAAACTGTGGCACATTTATCACTCCATATGCCAGTGTAAGAGAATGCCAAAGAGATTTGAGCATTTTAAAAGATAAATGTGTCATAGAAGTGTTTAGACTAAGCTAAACAAATATTTTCATCCTGTTTTAAATCAAAACACCTATGATCATAGAATGGTGTTTTTCTCCACCTCTTTTCACCATCACTTACTCCAACTACTGTGTTTTTAAGTAATTTTAGCCTCATTTTTTCTACCCATAAAAAGGCAGCTGGGTCTTAACAATAGTCCCTTGATGTTTTCTTTTTTTTTTTTTTTTGTAATTAATGGTCTGCATGACTCAACATTTTCTACTATTTTTATCAGTCTGTCCAGGCAGTCTTTTTTTTTTTTTAATGCTCTCAATATTTTCAAGCAACTGGCCTATTATAGCAGGGTTAAAATCCTCTTGAAAAGCGCTTCTACAATTTCAAAAAGATGTCTCTTTAGACACAGGTGATACAACTTTTTTTAGCATAGAAAGGGGAAATTTAATAGTGTCTGTTTACGGAACAGCTCTGACTCATCTTGTCCAAGCTGTCAGTGCTCTCAGTGAGGTGGAGGGAGGGAGAAGAAAAACAAAAATAAAACAGAGTGTGCAAGAGAGCAAGAGAAAACCAATGTGATCATGTCATTAGAGACCACATTCTAAATTATACACAGCAGGGAGCTGAATTAAGATCTGAAATCCCCAGTGCTAAGTGTTGTATTTGCCTTTCTCAGAGAGCAAAGCCATGTGCTGCCATTCTAATTGGCACTTTCTGAGGGAACTACGTAAAGGAAAACATCGCTCGCGGAGGAAGCAAAACACTCCTGCTGCATCTTCTCCCAGGCCTCGCTCCCAGCAGCACACTCGTGTTTCAAAATATGGCCCACAAAAATCACAGCTGCCCAGATCACACTCGCTTCTGTTTGGCTTGATATTCTGATAGGATTTATTTATGTCTAGCAGGTAAAAATGTGAGCGAATGCTTGATTCTCTTGCCCGAAATTCCCTTAAATCCAAATCCCTGATTTCCTCCACTCCCACATCCTTCCCAGAAATCAGTACATGTCCACAGGAACTGGGCTAAGAGGGTCTGTGATGTTCTCTTTCCACAGTGTGCCTGGTCCCCTGCAAAACCTCCAGGGACTTGTCTCCTCAGGTTTCAGTGGCACCAGGAATTCTGTAAAACTCTTGAAACACCCCAGCCCTGCACAAAAAGCATTGGCTCCGTCTTCAGAGCTCATCTTTCACTGCCAATCACAAGGTTTGTCAGATGGAAGGGAGAATATAATTTCTCTCCCATGTCATCCATTTCGTTGCTAAAGGCTGCCGTTTAGCTTTCCTTTCGGTGCTGGAGATGATGGATGGATGGACCGGCAGAAGATTATTTGGATCACAGAACAGATGAGTGTTGAATATACACTAGGAAAAAAACTTCCATATTTTGTTTCAGAGAAACTATTAACGTGGTGAAGCCAGGTGAGCAGCCCAGGTTCCAAGGAACAGTCTTCCTAATTTCAGAAACACTAAGCCATTAAATAGGATTTCAATTTAAAAATCCCATTTTATTTTTTTTACAGCAGGATGCTAACTTTGAGCCACAAACAAATTATGGCTAATGAATTAATATAGCAACTCAATTAAATAACACTCTAATCATTAACTGCTGTGATAAGGATTTCTAGAAAAGGCCATTCAGCCTTTATTTACTGTATTTATCTAATACTTTTCAAAAACACTCTACAGGAATTCTTTTCACTCTTACAGATTTAAGAAATGCTGTGATTTAACACTGTTATTGCTGTGCTTGTCCTGTCCGTGGGACCATTGAAGTAGCAGAGCCTTCATTCCTGACTTATTTAATCTTTTGCCTTGATACTTTAGTATTGCTTTATGGCCAAGTGGTGATCTCTGCCTGCACCCAAACTGGAGCAAGCTCAGTTTGTACAGTGCCAGGATCAAAGGATTCTGCGAAAAGAAATTCTCCAGAAGTGGGCCTTGTCTTCTGCCAAGGGGAAGCAGCCCAGAGGAATGACTCTGAGGCTTTCTGTGGTAAATACCAGCGCAAGTCAGCCCAAACAACATCTTTTATTTAAAGCCTCTACTTACATTTTGGCCAGGCAGCAGTGTCCTTCAGTGTTGGTAAGAGACTCCATCCAGAGGACAATCAGCCTGTTTTGAAGAGTGTGCCACTCAAAATGCAGATTTGTTGTCAGCATTTTATTCAAGGGAAAAAAGTCAGGCTGTGGGTTAAGGTCTTGGCAAGACTGCTGCAATAATTCATTATAAAGTGGTTTTCTCTCTGACTTGCCATGGAACCTCCCCAGTTCCTGCTCAGGGTGTTAGCAGTGGATAGATATGAATATTGTTATATATCACTTCTGGAAAGATAGAAACACCAGTAGTCACTGGCAAAAGCAAGAATGGGATCCAAAAGAAGCAGGTTCAGCTTGTTTGGAACCAGTCTGACACTTTTCTCAGCTTTCCTGCTGCTGTTCACTGTCCCACTCGCTGAGGTGGGACACAGCCCCAGCCAGGATCCCAAATTCCTCAGGGATGTGAGACCTTCAGTGAAGGGACCGAGGGAATGCTGCCCTAGCCCTGCACCCTGCCTCTCCAAGAGCCATCCCTTACCCTCAGCATGCTAACAAAACATCTCACAAAGCTCCATTTCCTCCCCAAGGATCTGCAATATATTCCCCAAAACATTGCTGTTAGAGCTAAGCAATAAGTAAGAGCATAAGTGATCAATGGATGTAGGAAGATCATTTTAATCTGCCTGACGTTGCTCTGTTACATCATTTTAGGGAGGGGAAACATAATGAAATTGTCGAACTGCTCTGTTGTAAATCCTGCTTTATTAACTGCACCGACTCCTTTATTCTTTCCCCTTATGCATATATCCTCTCCTCTCCAGAATAATTCAGCTGTAGGAACAGAAAATAAGTCCTGTAGGACTGCTGGGAAAACCCCTGATCCTCAGCTATCGAATCCCAAACAGAAGGTTTCCAGGTACTTTTAGAAATACATGTTAGAACTTCTTTCCATATCTGCTGTCAGAATGAAATAGTAGGTTCCGAAAGTGCCCTGCAAAGGAGATTGATTCTGAAATTAAAGATCCAATATCTTGTTAGACCCGCTCAGATTTTCACAGAGCACCATAAAGACGTCAAGTTCTGTATTTCCCTCCTCCTTTTGATGAGTCACTGCTTGTGACACTGTGCAGACTTGGTGCCTTCATGGAGATTAAGGAGCCTTATGAAATGCAATTAGAATAAATATGTACCTGTCAATTTGTAATTGCATTCAGAGCAAACTCCACGTTAACAGCAGGGTTAGGAGCCAGCAATGAAGGAATACATTCTGCCAATAAAGTGTCCGGCTCTGGAGCAGCAGGCAGAGATTCTGAAGACAGCCTTCCTTTCTGATTTCAGCAGTAATCAATTTATGCCCCAGAGGAAAAAAATGAGGCAGGCATTAGGGCTGTCTCTAAAAATACAGGGATATCGGGTTTGTATGGCTGCTGAATCAGAGCCATCTCGCCGGCTCCATGGGAGGGCTTCTGGACAATCCAGTGAGAGGAGTTTGAGCAGAAAGAGTTCCGGGAAGAGGCAAATGAACTCCTGTTTGCTGCTCATTAGCTCAGAAAAGGAACGTGTGTGAGCAGCAGAGTTGAGCTTTGGGTGCCACCCTACAGAATGCACTGCTCAGGTAAGGCCAGGCAAGCCCTCCAGAGATTTCTCATCAATTGATCTTAAAAATCTAGACTAAGATTTATTTTTTTCTATTTGACAGTACCTCTTGTACCTCAGTCCACTAACTCTTAGCATTCATCTCACCTAATTTTCCTTGGAAGGCATAGCTGGAAAGCAAAACAATTTAGAGTCAAAATGAGGCACCACTACTTTTGTTGCCACTTCTACTTCCTGATGTGATTATCTCTGTCACCTGGGAAAAAACAAACCAGGAGAGTGCTGCAGGATTGCAAATGCTACCAACCTTGCCTCTAGCACAGATCTGACATACAGGCAGAAGGAAATACTTCAGCTCTCTAGAGCAGGTGAATCAATACAAAGAAGCAACCAAAATCCAGATTTGTCTGATATTTGTAACCATAGAGAAATAATGACTGCTTGTTATTAGCCCAGCACTCTGTGTGTTTGTTTACAGAGTTTCCTCAGGAGCTCTGCATGTCACCTTGATGAAACAGCGAAATGCACGTACAAGGCATTGTGCATTTATCAAAGTTTCGGTTCTTTTGCACAGAGAGAAAAATACTCAGTGTCTCCACATGGGTGTATTCACTACTGCTGCAATTTATCTGTACACAGTGCCTGTGACGTGAGGTCCCTGTGCTGGGGATGGGCAGAAGGGGAGCAGGGGCAGGCTGTGAGAGCTCCCTCAGGGGGAGCAGGAGCTCGGAGCAGCCTGGGCAGAAGGGAATTCAGTGCTCACTGCTGCAGGGCACTGCCCCAACAGGTGCTGCACGCCAGGCCTGACACAAGGAGAGGGCACTCAGTCACTTGGAAATGCAGGGAGGAAACCTCCAGCCCTGATTAATTTGTATTGACCACTGCTCAGAGGAAGTTTTAATTAGCCATGGTGGGGAGTTTGCCAGAGGAACCTCGTTAGTCTGTGGCTGTGACAATTGGCAAGAGCGTGAAAAGCATTGCTTGAAGCCCTTGTTCTGTCCTTCTCCCAGGTAATTCCCCAGCCAGCAGCTCGCTCTGTGGCCAGCTCTTTCTTAATGCGTGTATTTAATCATCTGTAAATATTCCCCAGCCAGAAGAAGATTTCCCGAGCATCGATTCCAGGTACTTAGAATCCTGGCAATATGAACAGCTACACATAGTTATGCAGCTCCAGAAAGGACAACCGGGAAAATCTGACAAAATCTCAGCCACGAAGGCACTCAGTATAATGGGAGACCCTGTTTCTGGAGAGAACAAATATGTTCATATTTCAGGTTAATTGCTCTATTTATATCTTCTGACTCTTCTCAGAAATGTTTTTAAATCATCCCAGTGAAGAACAGGCATATATGTCTTCTTAAAATTTTGTAGAATGAAAGGATGTTTCTGTGATCAACTTTTAACACATTCGCAATTTGTGGTTCTGCATTCCAAGAGACTTTTGCTGGCTCGCACTTGTATGTGGTAATCAGAATATTACAAATGCTAAAGGCTACAGACAGTGCTAAATGAGAATGTAAGGTACTCCCGAACTTATCTAAATAAAACCAATCATATTATGTGAACTAATTATCTTCAACTGCAATGCCTCCAAATCTTTGGATCTAATCCAAGTTCTTTCCCACACAGACATTTCAGCCATGTTTGATGCATTTAGAAAGAGATATCTCTGACAGAGATATCAGACTCTTATTTCACTCAGAAAAAGCAAACAGACTTTCATTTCTCTCGTTGTCTTGCAGTAGTTTGTGTCTGTTCCCAAGTTGCCCAAAGCAACCCCAGGATTTACCCGGAGCTTGCAGAAGTGTGTGAAACACTCTCGCTGTTAAATCGGTGTTTAACAGGAGCAGTGCAGTGCGCTCCTCTCCAAACACTCCATCTTACATTCACATCCATCAGAAATTGAGTGTCTCTAACTGTGTTCCAACACCTTACGATTCACTTTTACCAGGTACAGCCTTCATGGATTTATTCCTCGGATTTTTAGAGGGCCCGGAGTTCTGACTGAAATTCTGCACCATTGGCTTTTGTTTCCCACTGCTTATAAACAATTGAATATCACCTGCAGACCAAAATGTTTGCTCTCGTCTCCAGGTGTGCGCAGTCTGTGTGCAACCTGCATTATCTCAGTTTACAAACCTGGGTACGAATGCACAAAATGAAATTCCTACAGAGCACAGAAGTGCAAGTGACTTTAAACATTTCAAAAGAACGCTCTGTTTTCTCTTTTGCCTTACCAGCCTCTCCTGTCAAAGAATACTCGGAAAAATAATGAAAGCACTGAACAATGGAAAATACATTTACTCCAGCATGCAAGACATTTCTAATGCTTTTACTGCCTGCCATATCAAATGGGATAATTTAAATACGTGCCAAGCATCAGCAGAAAAAAAGCTCAAGTGACAAACAGAAAAAGGAGGATGGAAAAAGCACCGGGGCTTCAAGGATGTGGTTGTGGGCTTTCAGACAAAATACCTTCGCGAATTTATTAGTCAACAACTCTATTCACGGTAAGAAATTCTGAAGTGCCAATCCCTTTGCTGAATCTTGTACAAGGCAAGGAGGCTTTGGCCAAACCTTTCGGTGCCGTACCATGCACTGAAATAAATGAAAATAAAGCACTGCTTACAGGCCAGTTCTGTTTGCAAGCAGAGAGAAGAGAGCACTGTCTCTAATGAAAGGACATTTTATTGCAAGGCATTTTTGGAGTAATGACACAGCAAAGGAGTTTAGAGGAATTTCCATGCTAGTAATTTAAATTAATATTATAGATTAATTATGCTTAGTAAATTCAAAATTTCCTAACCTGAGTGGTTTTCTACCTTAATCCTCTAACAGACACAGGTTTCTAGTAGTTTAAAAAAAATGTGGGCTTTACAGTTTGGATTTGTGTTTAGGTTTTTCTTTCCTGGAAAGTTCTAGTGGGGATGGAGAAGGTTTTGTATCTATGTAAGATGAATATAATACCAGGATGAATAACCAGAAAGTGCTCTCCAAATATTTTTTAAAGCAAATTACTGACTCTTAGTGTTAATAACATAGTAAGATTAAAGTACAAATAAAAGAATGAAAAATTAATTTTTATTAGAAAATCTGACTTCATTTTCATATTGGAAGGAGAAAAAAGAGAGAAAAACAGAAGTTTTGGTTTAAACAACAAGAGACAGAAATTTTCCCTCTAATCTGAATACACAATGTTCATGTTGTACTGTATTTCTTAAATGTTAACGTGCATGTTAAAGCTAATTGTTTTAAGACAGGCAGCACTGATTTTACTCTCAAAGTACTGAATCAGCTTAATCACAAATTTTATTAAAATGCAGATCATTGTCCAATTAGGAAGAGGTAATGGAAGTAAAATGGAGAGAGAAGAAAAAACTGCACTGTAACAAATAGTTACGGATTTCATACTTACAGATTTTATATTTCTATTATCCAAAGTTTTCTACCCTCACCAGTCATAAATGGTAAGGAAAATCAAAATAGTCTGTTTTAGCATTAAAATGTGTTATTCAGCTACTGCAAACAGTCATATTATGGCTCTTATAAATGCTATACTCAAGCAAATCATTTAACTGTCAGGACCACAGCAAAACCAGTCAAGAACACTTTTCAAACAATGAGAATTTTTCCATGTAACTCTTACAGAGTTATGCAAGGATGTAGAAAAAAAATGGATTTTTACTGAGTTGTACAGACTTACAAACTTCTTTTTAAAATTAAAATTGAGTAAGAAATTATCCATACATTTACTTGTAAATGTCAGAGTCTTTATAAAATCAAGACTGTTATAACTAAAACTCTAGATGAACCCAGATTTCTCCTAGATTAAGCAAGAAACCCTGGTCATTGACCTGAAAGAGGAAGATTTTTTATTCTCTCCTATCTCCACGCATCCAGAGACTGCTTGTGTGAGGGCTGTCTGGTGTTTGCCTGCTGCTGGGAGCAGTGAGAGCTCAGCTCAGAGCAGAGCGTGCCAGGGGCTGGGGCTGGCTCAGCTGCTGGGCTCACTCACTCGGGTGCTGGGGCTCACTCAGGTTTTGGGGCTCACTCACTCAGGTGCTGGGGCTCACTCACTCAGGTGCTGGGGCTCACTCACTCAGGTTTTGGGGCTCACTCACTCAGGTTTTGGGGCTCACTCAGGTGTTGGGGCTCACTCACTCAGGTTTTGAGGCTCACTCAGGTTT
>VZRL01003367.1:31027-78168 GCA_013397895.1 Origma solitaria
CTCACTCAGGTTTTGGGGCTCACTCACTCAGGTGCTGGGGCTCACTCACTCAGGTTTTGGGGCTCACTCACTCAGGTGCTGGGGCTCACTCACTCAGGTGCTGGGGCTCACTCAGGTTTTGGGGCTCACTCACTCAGGTTTTGGGGCTCACTCAGGTTTTGGGGCTCACTCACTCAGGTGCTGGGGCTCACTCAGTGCTGGGGCTGACCCACCCAAGCCCACAGGCAGCCCCAGCAGCTGGGCTGGAGAGGGGCACAGAGGGGCAGGAGCATGGGGAGGGACAAATGAGGATGAGCAAGTCACAAGATTTTTTCCTTCAATAAGCAGAAGTCTTCATGCAGTGCATCTCTATCTTATTATTAAACTTCAGCTTTTCCCCCCCGAAATTTGGATATATCATTTATATCCTCTGCACGTATCAAACTGGAGATTTTCAAATGCTAGAAACCTTGTCTTCTCTCAGTCTCATGCATTTCTTTTCTCGTCTTAGACACATTGTACTGCTGAAATTGTTAATACAGACTATCAACACAAACTATAATTTAGCAACTGTGAATTGTACTGCAGCATTTATATTATACTTTAGAAATGGTATTAACAAAAAACCATCGCTCTTCATTTATCAGATATTTGTGTGATTCCACTTATTTCCATTTGAAGTTGTGACTTCATACTCTTTCCACATCTAAGCCCTTCTGCTGAACAGCCCTTTTGGCTTTACCAGGTCCATTCTGCACTGATGTTATTCTACAGTGATGAAACGAGAAAAGACTGAGGTTTTCCTTGCACGTTTTGGTGTAGAGGGCTGGCAAACAAACAGCACTACTCACCAGGGCAGCTGGCCACTCACAGGCACTTTGGGTTTGTCTTCCTGCAAGGACTGCTTTCTTCTTCCACCTATAAAAATAGGAGTAGAAGAAGAAAATGAAGTGCCCACCTTACTCTTCCCTTGGAATTTAAATTAAATTAAATTCAAAATTAATTTTAAATAAATGAAAGAGTGAGTCTGACTTATCAAGGAAAGGACAATCAACGACACAACCAGTAATTTTCTAATTCTCCACAAGATCCCTCTTGCCAAGAGCTCAGTGTTTCAGCCCGTGGCTCATGCTGTAACCTCAGAGTCAGGCACGCTGCCACCGCATCATCTGCCTGCATCAGAGCCAGCAGTGAGGCCAGGCAAGCCTCGCAATTCCAGAAATTCCTGCCAAGAAACGGGCAAAGGCACCTTAATAAAGGGCATTCCAATGCCTAGCACCAGGTGCGTGCTCCTGTTGTTTATAATGTAGGGGCTGGCTCAGAATTCATCCTTTTTGGTTTTATGCTGTGGGGTTTTGTAAGGCTTCAGTATCATCTCTACACCATGGAAGCTCCTCCAGACTCTCTGTGTTGCTATAGGAACAGATTATTTCACTTACGCTGCTCTTTTAAATGGTCAAATTGGGTAAATGCAGAAATCATCAACTGCAAAACTGAACTGATTACTCTTTTCAAGTCCCTTCTGAGCAGACCAAATTTTGAAAGAAATGAATCAGCGAGACATTTGGCAACTGAAAGCAAAATTGGATCTGAAGACAACTTTAATGGGTATCTTAAAAAATATCTTTAAATAAACTATATAACATATTCTGTTCAATGAAAATTAAATTCTCTTTAATTTCTCTTGAAATCTGCTTTCTGCTCACTGTATCACCATTTCTGGACTGTTCATATAAATCTAGACTGAGAAAATGTTCATTTCCCGCCCCTTCTTAGTGCTCAATACATTTGATCATCCCCAATTTCCTGTTAAAATTCAACAAGGAAAGGAAATTTTGGGAGGAGAAGCATTTTAATTATTAAATCATGCTGTAATAAGAGTTACTGACCACAAGGGAAAAGACCAAATTGTGTTTCTGTTATAGTTACCAAAACAACTTCATACGGTCATCAAATGCGATATTATTCATCTACAGTAAATACAGCACTGACAATTCAGCTGAGGAGGAGGGGAGGGAGAATTGTGGTCATTGTATCATGGCCAGAAAGTTAGAGCAATATGAAATTCCACAGAAACTTCACAATCTGCAAACAAATCAACTTTTGGGTTTTTGTGAGGCTAAGTGTTATAGACATATTTTCACGGATAGGATCCATGAAGTTGGGATTAAAAAAAACAATTAAAAAAGGATGTGTTTTGAGAACACACAGACATTAGCCACCCTGACTGTCCTCATACATTGGAATTGATTTTTATTATCAGTGCTATATCCAGATAATACTGCAGTATACTTTTGTCTGAAAGGACTTTGGACCTCTGAGTATTTTTTCATAGTGTAAAAATTATTCATACATTTAGGTCACTAGGAATCTCATGTAAAATGGCTTTTTACTGTCATTGCTGACAACCATCCTGAGTGAAGGAATGGGAAACCTCAGGAATTCTTCCTGGACTTTGCATCTCAGCTTCCTGAAAGTGTCCACTGCTGAGAAGAGTGTAATAATTACTTCAGAGCAAAGAGCAGGTGGAGAGCACCAAAGAACATGAACCATCTCGGACACTTGATTGAGTTAAAGATGGACATTCTTCCATGAATAAATTTGACACTAGCAGTGTTTATGTCTGTCTGAATCCCTGAGCAGTTCTTGCTACCTGCAGAATGCACTAGAATTGCATTTTTGATGCTTGACCAAAAAATGAACCTATGTCTGCATTTAAAATTCTGGTTATGCTGCAGATGCTCAAGTCCTTCTGCAACACTTTGACTGATTCACCTTCCCTTCAGAATAACACAAGTTCTGTCTTGCACATTACTTTATTATTCTTCATCCTACAGCTGTATTAAGATATGACTCACTAAATAATGAGCAGTTTCTCATATTTTAGTGATTTTCTAGCAGGTTAGATTTTAACTGTATGTCCACAGGGCATGTCCCAGGCAGAAGAGGTTTGCTTTGCACACCCAGAGGCAGTGAAAGCACTGCAATTCTCCCCCTCTGCTCCCCAGCAGCTCTCATTATTGCAGGCAGGGCCTGGAACCGATGGGCTGCATCTGTCCAGATCAGACCTCCAGAAAAGGCACTCTGTGTGCCAGCAGAAATCTCTACAATCCATTAAGAGTCTTCTGCTGAGCAAGACCCTAATATGCTTTGCTCTATTTGTCCTGTGGGAAACATCTTTTGGTATTTTGCAGTTCTATTTTTCCCCAATGCTCTCTGTGAGAGAAAAAAATCATTTGCTCATGATTCATTTTTGTCTGAGAAGCTCTGCACATGTCACCATGTGAAAGAAAGCACTCAGTGCCAAGCTGTGAAGTATCCTGCATTGCCAATGTGCTTTTATTATTTGGGTACTTGAGCTATATATATATTTTTATAAAATCAAAAATGAAATCTTTGCTTTAAAATCCAGCCCTAAGTTTGTCAGAAGGATCAGTCTGTTGCTATTAGGGAAGCAGACAGGGTTGGGGTTTTTTAATAGTGCCCAGAATGTCAACAGAAACATTTGACATTGATTCTTGCTCTGGAATGGAGGAGTCTTGAAGAAGTGAGATCTGAGCCAGCTTAATTGGCTTGGATTCTTTACAGATCTGGCTTAAAGTGGGTGAACTACTCAGTCAATACAGTATTTTGGGAGGCTGTGCATTTTCTTCTGAAAACATGAGCTTGAAGCGGTGACATTTCAATTCTCCTGGAAGACAGCAGAAAAATAGATCTGAGAATTAAACCTCCTACATGGCCAGAGACCAGCAACAGAAAGCACGAAGCCGCTGCTCCGACTTCTCCTGTGTTCTGCCACTGAACTTCAGCATTCACCTTGAGAGACACCTCCTGTGCTGGCTCGAAATTATTCAGAATTATAGTCATAATCGACACATTTGATAGGAATCTTCTTTCTTTGGATGTATACAAACAGCAGGAAGTAGCTATGGACTGGGCAGACTCAAACCTGGTCATCTGCCGTGTGAAATGTGTTCCAGTCACTGCACAAACAGTGCCAGGGGCACTTCCCTTTAATGATGTGTTCCGCTTCTTTAATACCTGTGAAGGTGAAAGTTGTCTTTTACTTAACTAACAGAGAAATCTTTTTCTCCTTAGTAATGTGTAATTAACTCTGCCAAACAGACCTTGTAAGATCGTTAGCAGCCTATTGAAATGAAAACCTTAAAGCACTCACCCCTATGCAACTTCAAATAAGTTTGGAGAAAGGAATCCAGCACTGACCAAATCTCTAAAAACTGCTGTCCAAAATCCAAGAATGTCAGAATATAATGTTAAATTTGGGCATATATTTGCTATATAATAACTTATACTGAAAAGAGGGTTAACAGTAGCATCTCGTAGGCTGGGCTCAAAATGTCTTCAGGGTTTCCAGCCCAGGTATGCACAGAATAGTTAGGTCACTGATGTTAATGAAGGCAGAGCCACCTGAATTCTGTGGTGAAGGACTTAGCAGAGCTGTATATCCTTTCCCTACTGCAGGAGCACCTCAGTTTCCTCAAGCAACATCTAAATCCTGACTTCATTAGAGCAGAGAGTGACCCTTTCAAGAAGTGCTGCTATAAATCTGTTTATCTTTACAGATCTGTTTATCTTTACAGAAGCTGACCTACATCATTAGAGCAGACTGTTTCTAACAGCAAAGTCAAATACAGCATTTTTCTACTAAGAAACATTCACTATTCTCATTTACTATGAAGACAAACAACCAGTCCAGGAATCATCTGAATTTTCCCTGTGTTTTAAGACAGTGCTAATTAGAACCTAAGGAAATCACTAAAAATACCCATCCTTGCAGCTGACATCTCCCTGATTCAACGTGAGAACCTTCTGTGCTAGCTGGGAACAGTGACTAACACAACTGCTTCAGTGTGTGCTCCTCATCAACACTGCCACTTCGCACAGCTCCTTTTGCCTAAATAAGATGGAGAAATGAGGTGAGAAGGGTTTTTCTTTCCCTGCTGAAGGGAAAGTAATTATTAAGTTATTCAGGAATTCAGTGAACGGAGCAAACAGCCAAAACTTAATATATTCAGAAAGCAGATTGCTTGGAAAAACAACTCCTGATCTGTATTCTAGGTCCATCAACTGTAAATGATATTTGCAGCAAAAGCTTTTTAGTGTTTCCAGACTTCTGGTAAAAGTCTGTGGTTTTGCTCTACAAAACAGCAAATGAAAGAAGCAATAGTCCAAGGAACAAATAAATAAAGAAACCGCAGAAAATGTCATTAACACTACCAGGTCATTAACTATGGAACTTTTCGCTCTGTGCCTCACGCAACACTTCAATTTTATTGTTACTTCAGATTAAACTGAAATATTATCTCAAAACTTCTATGGTTTTAGATTCATGAGAATGGTATGACACTACTTTCCCAGGTTTTACTGACACACCAATGAAGGGAACCAGAAGAACATCCCAAGTTACTGATCAAAATTCAGGCATTCAAATATGTAGTTAGATTGAAGAGATACATGAGAAAAAGAATTAATTGCAAGTTACTGGACAAAATTAATTAAAGCAAGGTCTTGCTCCAGCAGAAGAAAGGTGCCTAATAATCTTGTCAAAAATTTCCTGCTAAATCTATTATTTAGCTAATAAGAACAGTTCTAAAAGCAGACCAAACAGGAATAGGTAATGTAAACTAAATGTAGGACACAAGAGTCTGAGTAATACAGTCTATATTTGTCTATTTTAAAAGACTTTATTTCAGTAAATATGATTTCTGTTGCAGAAAATGTCAGAAAGAGCATTTTATATTCATCTGAATAGACCAAGGGGATTTGCCTCTTCATCCTTCACAGTTTTCAGAATTCCAAATTCTCTGATGACAAGTAGAAATACAGTTCCCCACAAATTCCAAACATGAGAGCAATAGAGCATCACACAAGTGGTGCTCAAATGCAAGGCATCCAATTCAAAAGTTGTGGCTGTAGAGCCCAGAAAAAAGAAATAAACAACTTCAAACTCCTTTAATAATCTTTTATTTTGGTTTGAAATTAATTGCTTAACCACAGTTTGCTTTTTTTTTTTTTTTCCTGCTTTCATTAGGCACTTCTCAGCCTTTGGAACACAGAATTCTTGGGAAAGAATTAAGAATTTAAGAACCAGAAGTAAGCAAAAGGTCTCTGAAGTTCACCTTTATGTGCCTCCATGTCTGCAGTAGCTCAGTGGAGTTTGCACTGAGTAATAAGAACCCTTCAATTTAGAGAAAATCCGACAGGTTTAGTTCCTAAAAAGAATATATTTTGTGTTGCTTCCTCCACAGCTGCACCTTGCGTTAGAACAGGTTAAGCTGAAGAAAACTGGGCAGTGATTTACCCTCCCCAGTTTTACACGAGGGATATCAGGCCAGATTTCAGATTTTTTGTGGGTGTATTTGTCTCCCAAGGAATCCCTGCTCCCTCCTGCTCCTCTCCCGCCTCGTCTGAGAGCATTCTAAATCTGTGAAACAATACTCCTTTTACTGTTTCCTTGGGGAAGTTGGTAGGCCTGTGATAAATCATTTATCCTGAAATGCATTCAGCTCTTCCTTTTTTAATTCCAATTCAGCGTCGCTAAATCCCCCAACCACCTACCTGAATTAAAATTATATCTCTCCATACCATTTGATACCATTTCCACCATAAAACACTGAGATTTTGTGAAACATCCTGATTTTAAAACGTTGTGCCAGATAATTTAACACTTCCATCTAGAGCATCTCAAAGATATGGGATGAATTCTCAAAGTTAGGATTCCTAGGCAATTCTCATTTTTCCTGGAATACAAAGGTTTCTCCAGATTTAACTATCTATGATTACTTTGGACATTTAAGATGCATTTTACAGATCTATACTATTAATTTCTTGCTTAAGCGTCTATGTGCAAGACTGATTTCGTCAGCTTCTCACAAATTCTTCAAAGGAACTCCACAGTATTGTCCTGCTTTGGTTTGGAACCTAAAGCAGACTGGAAATCCAAAGAATATTTTACACAAAACATATGTATGAACAGAGACAGACAGCACAGGGGTTATTGAGAATCTCAGAGTACTAACAAAGCCAAGAACATCTAATAAGTTCCCCTCTGGCAACAGCAAACCTGACACATCCATAAAACCCAAACTGCTTTATTGGCCACACTGGGATGCTCACTGGTCTGAATGTAGAAGTTCCTGCTTCAGCACCAATATGCTTGAAAGGCAAATAAATTCCAATAATTAATAAAGTGTAATACTCGGAGAGAAATAGCAATAGTCTGATTGAATTTTGAAAACTCATATGGGGCATTGTTTCAGCACTGAAGTATCAAGGATATTGTGGCAGCCCAAGGGATTTATCCATTTTTGACGCACAAGAAATACACAGAACATTTATGAATGACTAATTAAGTTCATGCTATATAATGCTTTTTATAAACCAAATTAATGATGAGATTAATGGGATTTATAACAATTAGAGTCAGCTAGCTCCACCCCCAAGCAAAAATTAAACTATATTCTTACATAATTGTATTAACTATGGATCATATAATATATAAGACACACAAACACGTCAGCTTGCAATGCTGTGGCAAAATATGCTCATCACTGGGATTTTTGCAACAGTTTTGAACCTCTAAGTGAAAGAGGAACTTTTTCAAGAGAAGTTAAAACATCACGATTTTTCCTTTGCATTTATCCATTATGTGTGCACTGAATTTTGGAGACGTTTGTTGAACACAGTATCTTGGAGATTTCATAACTGCAAGAGAGACCAAAAGAAAAATATTCACCACAAAAAAGATTTCGTTTATAACTGTTGCTCTGCAATGCAGTTCAAATCCTCTGAGATCCTTCTAAATAAGGAAAACAAAGGCTTATGGAATTAAATGTGGAATAGGAAAGTAAATATAGCCACAGCTCAGGTGAAATGCACGTGTGGACTGCAGGCATTTCAGACAGAACTATGTATGCACTTCAAGGAGTAGCATTTATGATGAAAGAAATTAAACATAAACCCTATAGGACTGATTAGCTACATAAAAATGGCCTTTTAAGTATTTTTCATTTCCACTACAGATAACAAAGTTCATGTGAAATGCAGATAAGAATGGTCATTTCTAAATGATTACAAAATGCCAAAAAATGCATATTCTCATTTTTCATGAACGTGATGCATTCTTGCCATGACATTATAAACTATATTCAATATTAAAAGCTCCAATTTTCACAGAATATGAATTCCATTGATTGTATCTCCCACTAAAACGATTTCAAATAAATCAGCTTAAGCAATGGAAGAGCAGCTAGGATTCCGCTGATAACAACGTAATACAAGTGAATATTTTCATAAATAAGGAACTAGAATGACAATTTGCCCTTTCATCTATTGAATGAGACTGTTTATACCAACAGAGAACCTCCAGTTGGACTAGAACCTAGACAGGATAAAGAACATAAATTAAGACTTTTTGAGGGACAAAAAATTCCTCCTGATTAAGGTCAACCTCCTTATGAAAATGGAAGAAGGTTTTTAAAATGACATTCTGATGACATGGTCACCTTTTTGTGTCAGACATTTTCTAGGTCAGCACCTTCACTCATCTTTATCCCACTTGCACTCCTGTCACCTTGCTCTCCTCCCTCTCCTGCTTCAGGACACTAAGGGCCTTGCCCAGCCTGGCCAGGGAAAGGGAAGCAGCAGAACAAATGCCTTGTTTAGCAGCAGAACTGCAGAAATGATTGTAGGAGATAAACTCTTTGTGCTTTCGCACAGCCCACACAAGCATTAGCTTAAAATATCACTGTAATGTATTTTTCAGTGTCACTTGCTGTTTATTCTGCCTAATGATCCTTTTCATTCTTTCTTGCGTGTGCACAGAATTTCAATACTGCTTTAGGAACTCATCGTGATGAGAACATGCAGCTTGGTGGCCACAATTACTAGGCTAATAAATAATGTCCTGTGTTGAAGCTATAACTGCCTCCCTTATGATTTAAATATATTAGCATATCGATAATAACATAGGCAGTTAAATTCACTTTAATTCAGACGTTTGATTTCAAGCTGTTGTCCAATGGAGTTCCTCCAACACACAAATTGTACAAGCTAACTACAAGTTCTCACTTTCATGAATTAGTATGCAGTCAAATGTGGCTAAGCTGTAATTAAGGCCTGATCAACTAAAATACTAAAAAATAGCCAAGAACCACTGCAGAATTCGTGGTGATCATTCAGCAGCTAAAAGCATCATACCCTCAGCCTAACACCCTTCCCACGACTTATCACCATCATCACATATTAGAGCAATAAACAAACGTTATGGTTAATCACCCAATTACATTTAGAAATATTCACAAAATGGAATTTTTAAAAAAGCAAGAAAGGATGGTACGGAAACATCCTGTCACAGTCAGTGCCCTTGAAAGCACTAACATCACTGAAATGATTTCTTTCTGAAGTCATCTTCAGGTGGTGTTTCCTCACTTGCCGCACAGAGCCATTGGCCAGCCACCATCTGCTGTGGCTCTAGGTTAATGCTGCTGGGAATGCAGCTGCAGTTCTGTTGCTGTTCCAGAGCCAGAGCTGTGAATAATTCAGGAGTACAGAGCTGAAATAGAAAGTATTGAACTGGGGATAACCTATGGCTTCTATTTGTTCCATCTAAGAATGGCACAAGGGAACACCCTCATTTGCTGCTGTTTGATGTCTCCACAGAGAGGGAAAAAAACATAAAATGTGCTTTCTTCTTATCTTCTATCCAAACACATAAAATAAGGTGCAACTTCCCTAAAAGCTTGAAGGTGGGATACTGGTTTAAAACATTCAATTAGAAGAATGGCAGTGCTATTGATCACTTTGCAAAACAGGAGATCCCATTTCCCATGGGATTTCAGCCAGTCCCATAGAGAGAGGTCAGTTTTGCTGAGCTCAGAAGTTGTTGGGGACAAAATAAATCTCTCTGGCCCGGGGTGCAGCAGCCTGCAGAGCACCACCTGCAAGGACACAGCACGATTTTCATCTCCCAGTACTTCACTGCATCCCACAGAGGGATGCGGAGCTGTGTAAAAATAAGTTCTCTCACACATTGCCAGTCTGTCACAGAAATCCCTTCCTGGCTAGAACAAGCAGGCAGACAGAACCAAGGCAAGAAGAAAACATGCAAATTTCAGTATTTAACCAACTTTCATGCTCATTTTTATTTCAATTATCTCAATTATTATTCTTGCCTAGCAAAAATCTATTTGTTGATTGATACTAACTGCTCTTTCTAATCATCTCTCAGCAAGAGAGAGATGAGCCTTTGTGAGGTGATGGCTGAGCTGGTTTCAGCAAGAGGTCTGGAAGAGACAAGTGGAAATATCCAACTGCTTCTCTGTCCTTGCTGGAAAATAATGCCTTGGATACTGATGAGTCACGGGGTCACAAATAAGCTTGTGGGGGCGAGGGGGAAAGCTACACTGCCAAAATGTGACAATGAGGGCACATCCTATAACACTCCAGAGTGGTTGCACACCACAACCTCTTCAGAGCTGAGAAAAAGGGCTGTGTGTCACCCCCTCACCCCGGGGTTTGTTCAAAATGAGTACTTTCAAATCCAGAGGAGGATCTCCAGGAGGTGATTCAGATCTGGCGCAGAGGACACCTGGTGGTGTTTAGTTGTTAGCATATAAAAAACAGCAATCCAATTCAGATGTGCATGCAGCTGCACCAGCAACAATTAACAGAACCCACACTTCAAATAAATAAAAGATGGAGTGATGAAGAATTTAAAACAGTGTAATCACAGAAACACACAGAAATTTCAAACAAACAGCTTCTGATTCCAGATGCTGCCACTACTTTATGAAAATTACATTTTTTACTTACAACAGTTACAGGCAAGAAGTAGCAACTCTACAATCACAGGAGTCTGCCACCTCCACCAAACAGACACATGCTATGGAAAAGTAGGACAGATTCCCCACTACTGAAAACTGAAGGGCACAAAGTTGTTGGATTTATCAGAAAAAGATGCACGGAGGCAAGAGCAGAGGAAGAACCAGCTGAGCAGAGTCTGGGGCAGCAGTACCACCACGAGTGAGGTACTTAGCACCTCCTAAAGCACAGCGTTTCTGGCACTGCAGAGAAGAACCACTGGTAAACACCAAAGAGAGCTGAGCCCAGCTCCAGACAGCCACAGCAGCTCATGGACTGACAGACTGTGAGTATTCAGATTCCCATATTAAGTTAGTGAAATTGTTATTTGAATTGAAGGTGCTGTTTTTAGGATAACTCAGTGGAACTTTCTATAGTGAAATAGATACAGTGCGCTGCAAATATCTTGGAATTCAGACACTGAGCACAGTCAGCCTCTGTGAGATTCCTTCACTCTAACAAGCTGGAGAGCACAGGGGTGGTGAGGTAGAAACAAGAAGTACACATGCTGTGGGGGGGGGCTATTCAAAGTATGCATTTTATTGCCAAAAAATGAAATAAAGCTCAAGGTCTCACTCCTGTCATGCTCTTTCATGTAAATATATTGCAGTAAGGATTAGAATTACTCGGCTGGAAAGGAAAGAATAAAAGCAAAAGACTGTGCAACATGCAGAATATTGTACCCTTCCTGACACAACTTTAATGCATGGACTCAAGCCCAGCCAAGATCTTAAGTGCGAAAATTTTGTTATAAAAACCCAAATCAAGTACTTTTCTCTTTTGAACCAGCATTGTCAACAGAAGAAGCAATCTTCTCATCTCTCCAGCTTGTACCAACACAAACATGTGTGGTAAAGCACACCGGTGACCTGGTTAAAACTAGACTGGTTTAAAAAGCCCCAACAACCCCAAACAGTTGGTTTGAACCCACATCAATTCCCCAATCTGTTCGGATCTGCAGCCACGCAAACACCTACACTGATACGAGCGGTTAGAAGAAAACTGCTCCCTTCAGCAGCAGTGCTGGCTCAGAGTGAAAATCAAACTGAAGACCTTCTGGTGTTTGCAGGCTTTCTTACCAAAGTTAGCAAAGCAAAACTTCCACTGAAAAACAGATTAGAGGCCAAGTTCAGAATCAATATGAGATGGAAGATAGCTTTACATAAACCTTCAGATGAGCTCTGAATTTTGTCCCAGATGACAAGCTAGAGGTCTCAACTCTGACTGTGCTACTGGAAACAAAACCAATTTAAAAGGCAGAAGTACATGCAAGAAACAAACTTTAGATTTAGCCTAAAATACATGAAAGTCAGCTAAGGAAGAACAGCAAAGAACAAAGCTGTAGGAAAGTTGAAAAACAAGGCCCTTAAGTTATATGAACAAAATCCACCCTGGAAGCCTCAAGGAGAGGATTTGAGCTGGCAAGGCAGAGGTTGAGATGGACTATTCTGGAAAAACTGAGCAACATTTTCCCCAGATTTTCTCTAGTATACAAATTTCCAAGGAAAAATGCCCCAGATATCCTACCCTCTCAAGAGTTTGCTTTGTTACCTTTATTTTCAATGTCAGCCAACAGTATACCCTTCTGAAAAGTTATCAGTCTGTTGATTTTCAAACAAGCTTCCCCTTTTTTTAACTTGTGTATTAGAATAAGCACATTCTTCGTCCATACCATCCATAACAATATATATAAAGGCCTTCAACTTCTATTTTGGTTTCATGAAATTAGACTTCTTTATAGCAGCAAAGGAGAATAGAAAACAAACTTGACCAGTAAGTCAGTATAGGTATTTGAAAACTTTTACATTAAGCTAAGACAAAAAGAACCAACTGAGCAATACCAGTTACTTACACCACCAAAATATTTCTTTGTGTATTTCCATTAATTGTGCTTTAGAGCTAGATTGCTCTCTCAAAAGTAATGAAAAATCTTTTACTAACCTAAGCAAAAGGAAAGAACTTAAAATGTGAGCTCAACAAATCTACTGTTCTTTATATTGCATGCCATGAAGTATTTAAATAATAATTATTTATTATAGTTAATATATAATAATGTAGCATTTAATATCAATGTGTTATTAATACCTTTAATAACTAAAATACTTCTACTAAGGAAAGAACAAGGTCCATGGTCTGACTTATGAGCAGCTAAATCAGTTCAGAGGCATTACTGGGCACTGAATCACAATCCTAGGGGAGAACAAAAGTCTCCAAACCCCAGCGATAATTGGACCTTTGGGACTTTATTATTCAGAGTAGTAAAAATTCATTAGTTATAATGTAATTATTTCTGATATAAACACATTCCTCTTAGCATGCTATGGTTTCTCCCCTGAAAGTGAGTATTTGGAATGGAGACTGCAGAAGCTTTTGTCTGAGTCATTTGATGCGGACAAGCTCAGAACAGAGGTCTGGTGCAGTTTTATGATGGAACCCGCCCCACATCATTAATGTTTTACATTATTTGCCAAAACAAGGATTGTTCTCTTGCTTCAGGTGCTCCTCCAAAAATTCCCAATGTCCAGGGTCACACACAGGCTGATTTATCACATATTTATCTGTTGTCACAAGAGCCATTGTATGGATGGTGACTTAGCTGTGTGTATCAAACTTTGCTGTGTGTAGCAGGGTTACAGAACATTTCATGTTTGTTTCAAGCAGAGGTTACGAGCCCAGTGATGTCTAAAGATCTAATTGTGTTTGGAATTTAGCGTAGGCATAAACGTAGCTCAGACTGATGGCCTTTCCTCAGACCTCAGGTAGGGAATTTTGAAAACTACAACCCATAGGAAGAAAATGTGATTTTTGGGTACCAGATCCAGGCAAGTGTAAAATCCTGAGGGAACAAGGCACTCTTCAATTTCATGAGACACATTTATACATTTAGCACTCTCACGGAGCTCAGACAGGTTTATTATGTAGGACTTGAACATTCAAACCAAGCCAGGCTCAGCACGAGGAGAGCGTGAGACAACCCTGAGCACAACCACGATGATTAAATGCCGTGGGTTTGTGTTTGTGTTCCCCGGGGGATGTGTGAAGAACTGTAACGCTGGCAACAAGTCCTGAGGAAAGCCTCAGAACAGGATAAAATATGAATTTTCTAAAAAATAAAATAAAAAAGAGGAGGAAAAGCAATCGAAGAAGGAGCGCAGAATTGTGATGACCTAAAAAAAAAAAAATTAAGCTGCAACAGCAGTGGGGTGGAAGACTAAAAGTTAGACCCATCTGCTGAGCATCACCGCACTGTGCTGGGGCTGCTGGGCTCAGGGGGACAGCACAGGTTATGGGGGACCCTGAGGGGACTCAGAGGGGACTGTGAGGGAACTGTGAGGGACACTGAGGGCAGTGCTGAGGGGACCCTGGGGGGAGTCTGAGAGGAGCCTGGGGGGACCACGAGGGAACCATGAGGGGAGCATGAGGGGACCCTCAGAGAAACCTGAAAGACATGAGGGGAGCCTTAGCAGGGCACTGAGGGGAGTGCTGGGGACCCTGAGGGGACCTTGAGGGAAGCACTGAGGAGATCCCCATGAGGAGATCCTGAGAGGAGAACTGAGGGGATCCTAAGGGGAGAACTGAGGGGATCCCCATGAGGGGATCCTGAGGGGAGCACGGAGGGGACCACGAGGGGAGCACTGAGGGGGTCCTGATGGGAGCACTGAGGGGACTGTGAGGGAACCGTGAGGGGAACCTGAGGGCAGCACTGAGGGGACCCTGGGGGGAGCCTGAGAATAGCCTGAGGGGCCATGAGGGAACCATGAGGGGAACACCGAGGGGACCCTCAGGGAAGAGCTGAGGGGAGCCTTAGGGGGGCACTGAGGGGAGCCCTGAGAGCAGCACTGAGAGACCGTGAGGAGATCCTGAGAGCAGCACTGAGGGGATCCTTAGGGGATCCTGGGAGCAGCACTGAGAGGATCCTTAGGGGATCCTGAGTGAAGCACTGAGGGGATCCTTAGGGGATCCTGAGTGAAGCACTGAGGGGATCCTTAGGGGATCCTGAGTGAAGCACTGAGGGGACCCTGAGGGGACAGTGAGGGGAGCACTGAGGGGACGCAGAGCGGATCCCTGTCCCCCGCGGCCGGCACAGCTCCTGCGGGCGCTGCCAGCCCGCCATGCCCACGCCGGGCTGCAGGGGGCGCAGCGCCGCTCCCCGGCCGCGGCCTCTCCTGCCGCCGCCGACGGGCGGGAGCGGCCGGGCCGGGCGGGCCCGGGGCCGGGGCCATGGCGCTGCCCGTGCTGTCCAGCTCGGCCGTGAAGTTCCGGCGGGTCCTGGCGCACTTCCCGCAGGAGCTCAGCCTGGCCTTCGCCTACGGCTCCGGGGTGTTCCGGCAGGCGGGGGCCTCGGCCGAGCAGGGCGAGGTGAGCGCTTGGGCCCCGCGGCGTGCCGGGTGCCGGAGCCGCCTCCGGCCCTGCGGCGTGTGAACGGCAAGGGGCGAAGATGCCGAATTCCCGAGGGAATAGCGGCGGGGTGGGTGTCCGGTCCGGGCCCAGGGGCTGCCCGGGGTGGTCCCGGCAGTGGGGTTGTCGTTGTGGGGGCTCAGGGTCCCCTTTCAGCCCAGTGTGCACAGACTGTGTGTCAGCGTAAGAACCGCTGGTTTTAAAGAGAGTTGTTACAGCCTGTTCGACCTGCTGTGCACCGGATGAGGGGAATTTAAAATCTATTACTCACTGAAATGGCACTCTGGGAGCTTCCTCATCGTCTGAGGGCCAACAGCGTTGAAATAATGTTTATTTTTATTTTGTGTGTGTGTGTATGTTAAATTGTCAATCCACAGTATTGCTCATTATGGCTTGACTGTGAAGCACTCCCCAAAAGTATGACTTTAAATGTGTCACATTTTTGGAAAAACAGATGATAATGATTCCAGAGCTCTAACAACATCTCACACAAAAGAATGGGAAAAGAATGTAGCAAACATACTATCTTTTTAGTAGTATTAATGAGTTAGCTAAAATGCTGCCCACTATTGATAAGGCACAGAGAGCAGTCCTGGTGAATGTGAAGCAGCACCACTCCAAATAGCAGTTTGTTGTGAGTACAAGTTGTGAACTTTCAGCCTTTCTGTGTGCAGGCAATGTGTGGGCTGGTTTCTCAAGAAGAGAACACTGCATGCACTGTAGGTTAGAAGTCTCTGGAGTTGGGGTTGTTTTGTTGATAAAAGCAAAGGAATACACTAGAAAGGAGTATACTAGAAACACAGTTCCTTGCTGCCAGCTCTCCGGTGGTTCCTTTATCTGCCCACATCCCCCCATTCAAGGCCTTGTCAATTGCCAGAAGTTCTGTTCACTAGCACTGTGATTCTTCTGAACTGTGAATTAGGGTAGTGGAGATCTTAAACCTGCTCCCCTCTTCTGAAGGGTTGAGCTTTGGTCATGACCAGGACAGGAAAATTTTGGATCGTCTCATGGGCTGACAAAAACCTTACAACTTCATCAGAACCTTTAAACGGGATCTCACATTAATGCTTATGTTTTGGGTTTTATTTTTATTTTTTCCTCATGAAAAATGATTAGCTGGAAGTTTGATACTGTGTATATCTTAAATTGTTATTATAACATTGGCTCTTCATGACATAAAACCCGAACACTCTTCTGTTATCCTCAGAACAATATGCTGGACTTCGTGTTTGCTGTTGATGATGCTATGACCTGGCATACAACAAACTTGTCAAAGAACAGGAGTCATTATTCCTTCCTAAAATTTTTTGGGCCCAAACAGATAACTACCATACAGAAATATGGAGCAGGAATTTACTACAACACATTAGTGCCATGCAATGGCAGGGTAAGTGCAAGCAGTCTGTGTGATTTAAGTCAAATATTTATGTCTGTGAAGTATTAAAATGATTAGCTTAAAGCAGAATTCAGGATGCAAATACTGCAGGTTGTAATTGTAGATTAACTCGTGGTATCTTCAATATTTATGTCTCAAACTGCTTCACTAACAGCATTTTAATTTAAAAAGCAAACAGCAGCTGGTCTTGCACCTTAAAAGTGTGAGCAGTGCTTGAAACTTACAGCTAAAGCTCTTCAGGAACTGGATTTGTATTCCTTATCACTTGCTGTCTGCCAGGAGGGGGTAAAGTTTTGGTGGTGCTTAATTTTAGCAGTTGACCATGTACTAACAGCAAAGCGGACTCCTACTGTTTGTTTTATCTAAAATGGAAGTTCCAACACAACAAGTTGGAATTTACATTTGTGTTGTTTAGTGTCTAACATCCTGACCTGTGAGGCTTGGGTGTAATTAATAATTCTGGCGAGTGGTCCTTGTCCAGCAAGTTCCTGCAGCTGTGTGTTTGGTAAGGAGGAGTGAGGGAAACACTCTTGTCAGTCTTGGTGTTCTTGTCTCGTATGAGATTTTGAGGTTTAAACTTTATTTGCTTGATATAAAAGGGGATTTGGGATTTCATCTGAAAGACGAGTGGTCTTTGCCATGACATTGTGTTCTTGGCTTTTTATGCCCTAATCTCATGCTGAAATGACTCAGTCATATCACAGTCTGTGGTCCTTTGTTACCCAGAAATTCTGGTGCTGGCTGCCTTGCTGTGGGGATAATCTTTGGAAATTCAGGTGGTGCAAATGGGTAACAAACTGTTGAAGTCCTGTCTTTTTTCCAGGTACATAAAATAAGCCACAATGGTTTTTTCTAACATCAAAGACCAAAAGAAAAAGCTTCTTGATACATACCCCACCTCCCAGTAAAAGTACACATAAATATCTGGGGGGTTTAATTTAGGTCTCTGACAAACTATTTCTTTTTTCAATATCATAAAGGATAATGTAGATTATTCCAACTATTGTAATATTTGGTTGCTGACTTTATTGCAACTTTGATTCTAGAAAGGATCTTAGAGTTTTGTGCACTCCATTTTTTTCCTGGCAGAAGTTTGCATGTAAATAGGAGATCTTTCTTTCACCTCCGGTGTTAATTAAAACATCAAAATGTTTTCCTATTATGCATCCAGTTTTTTTGTTGGAGGTATGAGTTCCTTAGAATTAATGACCGTTATGGCAAGTAGTAAGTTTCATGTAGGGAAAATGCTGCAGGTATAGGTTTTTTCCAAAGCCTTTCTTTTGCTTTGTTTTTTCCAGATGATAAAATATGGAGTAATTAGCACTGATGCCCTGATTGAAGATTTATTTCACTGGAAAACTCTTTATGTCGCTGGGCGCCTACAAAAGCCGGTAACTGTTCACTTTCCTCTCTGGAAATGCAGGAAATTATAGGGCTGGGAAGTGATCAGTTGGAGTTTGAACTTTATCTGTGAGCGATCTGTGCATCAGTACTGCACAAATAATCTGCCCTGATTTAGGGGTGTAGCCCTAGAGGGATAATCTCTCAGAAAGGAGGTGAAATGTAGTTCTTAATGATGTTCTGTGTTCTGTGGAAAAGACCCCTGAAGGTGAGTATATTAATAACAGTTTTCTGTCTGTAGTAAATCTTGAATAACTGGACTCTATTAATGCCAAGGCGCTTTAATGTTCAATGTTTTATTTGCCTTTTATAACAGATTATAGGGGTGGCCAAAATTTAACACAGGTAAAGAATGAAAGATGAAAGCTGCTTTGCTGGGCAGTTGCTGTCTGGTTCATAATTGAGTGAACCATGGGTTCTGCACGTTGGTTTTTCTCCTCCATATTTGGGTCATAAAAAAGAGGTCTTTGCTTTCCCCCTTGTGCCTGACTCAATGTGCTTTCAGCAGATGGCAGCAGTGCTAAGGAAAATTTATTAGGAGGGGAGGGGGAGAGTTAGAGGAGAAATCTCTTCAGGTTTTGGAACAGAAGTTAATTATGCTTTTAACAAAAAAATTTGGAGTGAAAGTTTGAATAGATTGTCTCAGACTACTGGCTTTATCTCCAGAGACATATTACAGCATGATCCAGGTTAAAGCAGCTGTTATCTTTTTAAAGAATGAAACTTAATACATTGAGAAAGATAACTGAAGAAAGAATTCTGAATGTCACATCAGCAGTGAATAGTGAATAGCTATTTTCAGTGTAACTGCATTTGCTGCTGCCTTGATGTGTGACATGGTACAGTGAATATAAGTTCTCTGTACTCTGAAAAAGCCTTCCTTAACTTTGGTGCTCTTTCAGATTTACCTCAAGACTCAGCATTCATCCTTGTTGTGCCAGGGTGATAACTATTGCACTCTGACTTGCTGGGAGATTTGGAGCTCTCTGAACTGTTGAAAATTTGTTCATAAATTCTGTCAGTGTTTCAGGTGTTCATATTTTGAAGCCTGGTGTATTAACTTCCTTTGAATAAAACGTGCTTTATATTACAGGGGATTTTTAGAAATGGAGGAGGTTATTCCTTCTGCTTCACTAAGGCAAGGCTGGGGTCTTCTATGAGGAGGAATAGCATCTCTGCTGAGTTTCACATTTTATAAGGCTGTAACTGTGGTGTCCTTAACATGTCCATAACTTGCTGATATTTCCATGCCAATCCTAAGGTATGGCAGTCACCCGTGTCACTGCTTGGCGTGCCACAGATTTTTCTGTCCTGACTTTCCTTAGATTTCCCTGTAGCAGTGAGTTATGAACATAGATGCAAGTGAATTGGTTTATGAGATTTTAAATATTGATTTATCCTCATCACTAGCCTGTCTTAGTTATTAAATCTCTTTTTAACAAGTCTGTACTGTAAAATACCAGAAGGTTTGAGTGGGAAGAGACCTTAAAGCTCATCTTGTTCCAACCCCCTACCCTGGGCACCTTCCACTGGACAAGTTGCTCCAAGCCCATTAAACTTCTCCCACACTTTCCAAGGAAATGTAATTCAGTCTGGAGAGTGTTTTATCATTGTCTTTCATTCTAATACTAAAAAATACAAAATAAATTGCAGGAGAAGTTAGGAGAAATTATGAAAGGTTTGCTTGTACAATGAACTCTTCGTTTTAAAAGTTAAAATCAAAGAAGGGAAAATATCCTTCAGAAATCCCCCTTGGACCAATTCCAGACTATCATATAGATTTGATGTCAGACAAACCCATGCTTTAGTCAGAATGATTGAAACAAGCAGCCTGTTGTATCCAATACTGTATCAAAATGAGATAGTGTTCCAGTTTATGCCTCTTAAAGATTTTTCCATAACTGAGAAGTATTGGCCAGCCATGACATTGCTTTGCCAGTGTCCTTTCTACAAGGAGAATTGTCAATACAAGCAGATATGTCTGCATCTCCTACTTTCTTTACTGAATATGGGTTTGGTTTTGTTTAATATTCCCCTTCATTTGCAGGGTATTTATATTAGGGAAGAAAAATAGTTACTTGACAGGATACCTTAGCTGTTTCAGGTTATATGGGGGGGAAGAATTTCAAGTAATGCTGCAACTCATTTGTGTGTGAAGGGGCTTTTGGGGAGGAAAATCAAGGGGGATACCGTTGTTCATAATGGCCAGTGGGTTTGCATTTTAAGGTATTGTAGAGTAGACAAATATTAAAAGCTGCCTTTCATAGGCAAGGCATTATTGCTTAACCAGAACACTTGAAAAAGCCAAACTCACATCAAGCAGGTATTCCTAGGGGAGTTGTTTCTGGAAGTGCATGGTTATCCATCTCCTAAACCAGGCTGCCTTCATCTGCCTGATGTTCCATAATAGGGTGTTTCTATCTCCAGTTCTTACCAAAGATCTGCTTTTTATTCCAGTATATTTCCATATCCTAGGTGGCTGGATTCTGCAGTTGGTCTTTCACAGTTTCAATGTTTCCTGAAAAGAAACACTTCTTGTGGCATGTAGAGGCACTCAAGTGATCTGTTCTTTATGGATTTGTGAAAATCCCCTTGAGTTCTCATTCTTCTCATGCAAAGAGCAAAAATAAATCCCTGCTTCATCTAGGACAACTCACGTCTGAGAAACTGCTTGAAGCCTTTGATAGGGGAGTCCTCTACTAAAGTAAAAAGAATGAAGATGTATAAGAAAAGTTACCTCTGTCTGGTGTTCTGTTCTCTTTCAGTAACACAGTAGTCTTTTTTTTTTTCTTATTGCATAATCACATATGAAGTATTTCTGTTGATGCATTCATATTTCCTGTTTTGATTAATCCTAAATTTATGGGAAGGTGACTAGCTCTTCAGAGATCAGCTGATGTCTGTTGCATGTAGCAATTACAAACCTGTGTGTAAAACCAGCGTTTTCTACCAGACTGTTAATTCTTAAAAATACGTTCCTCTCTCTCACATGGTGTAAACAAAAGAGGACACTCTAGTATTTACTGTACCATACTAATAAGATCTAATCTTAAATTAATTTTTTACTCAACCCAACATGAAAAAATAAATAACACTTCTAGTTCCATCTTCAGTAGCACTTCATAGTCTTGCTTCCAATGGCTCTGCTTTTCCAGGTAAAAATCCTGGCCCAGAATGAGAACAGCAAGCTGCAAGCTGCTCTTGTCAGCAACCTGAAGAGTGCAGTCACAGCAGCCTTCCTCATGTTGCCAGAGAGCTTCTCTGAAGAGGATCTCTACATGCAGATTGCAGGACTCTCCTACTCTGGTGAGTGTGTGGGGTCTGAAGTGGCTGGGGAGAAAAGCTGTAGTTGGAGCTGTTGTACCACAGTTGGGAGTGTTGTGTGATAAATCATCTGCCTTCTTGCTTTGGGCCTGCACTGCTGCATGCACCAAAAGTTCTCTCTGAATGCTGGGTTACATAACAGCTCCAAAACGCTAATTGGGCTTATTCACAGGAAATAGGTGTAGCTACATCAGCAAAGCTGTTTATACCTGCTTGATTTGTGAACAGCTAAGTGTGAATGATTGGATATGATGAAATAATGTGGGTTCTCTTCTGTTCGCATGGATTGTATTTTGGTGTAATGTTTCAAAACCTTGGGAAAAAAATTTTTCTTTGCACTCAGTGCAATGTTGAGTCATCTGATAGTCTGACTCATACCTTGTCATGTCTTTTTGAGTGTGCTGCATTTAAGGTTCTTATTTATTTAACTGAAAAATCCAGATTATGATTCTTTGATGTACATTTAACACTCCTGATTGGTATTTGTTCAATTTCTTTTTTTTACTCCTTAGTTAGAAAATCAGTAGGGAAAAAACTGAAGAAACTTCAGCAAATGGCTCTTCAGTACAAGATGTAATTGTTACAGTTCAACTCAGCATTGCTTTTCAAATGTTGACATCCTTACTGAAATTACTATGAACAATTTTGTTTGGAGTTGTACTTTACACAGCACTTCCTTTGCTCATACAGAAATGCAAGTTTGGCTCTTAAAGAAAGCACAGGGGGGTCAAAGCTGCAGCTTGGCTGTACTTAGGAGTGTTACTGTTTTATGTAACACTTCTTGGGGCAGTTCAGACTGTAACTTGCTTGCTCGTAGCAGTTCTGCTCTGAATTGTTGCGCATTTTAAAGCAACAGGAAGAGAGTGCTGACAGTGGGATTGCCAGCCAGGGGTGTTTGCTGCTTATCTGCCCACCTGAAACCTGTCCAGCAGTGGCATTGGATTCCTGGTGGGCAGTAGTGACCCAGATACTTTTTTGTATATTCTCTGAAACAGTGCAATTAAACAAAAATCTAAAATGCAGAGACTGGCTGTGCTGTGTGAACAAAGCTGAAGCAATACAGCTCCCAGGTGGAAATGTTCAAGAAAAAGGCTGTGGATATTTTATTTTGCTGCCATTTTGTGAAGTCTTTCAGAGGCTATGCCAGTAGACAAAGCTGATTTTATGTGTTACTCTAATCAGTCTCCTTGGAGACTGCTGAAAAGAGTTGTTCATGCTTTAATTTAGAAAATGTTTATCCTTTATTTTTTCCTGCATTTTTTGGGATCAGTGAGTCAGTACCATTTATATGTGAAGTGTTTGTTTTGTGGCTTGGCATAAACTGAAATAAACTAAGGAAGGCTAGCAAGTTGCCACCTTTCAATGACATTTGTCTCCTGAATGTGGGAAGTGGGAAAAGGAATTGATTCAGGATTTTGGTTGTTGATACAAGCTCCGCTGAGCATCTAACTCCTGGCTGGCAACCCAGGAAGCAGCCAGGCTAGTACCTAACAGAGGTAGTGGAATGCTGTAGTACAGTCTGACTGTCTTTTCACTTACTCTCTTTGAAACTCTTCAATCATGTATCAGAAAAGGAAGTGTAAAGGCCAGTAATGGACCAGTGGTGTTAAAAGGAATTTCTTTTTGAAACTACTAACACAATACATGGCTAAGAGGAAAAAGGGATCCAGTGATCTTACCATGACTGCCATTAGCTGAACTCCAGGTACTGCCCTTGGAGTGCAGAGACCATGCAAATTATTACCTCTCAATATTGGAAAATTTAAGCTTATTTACTTGTGGATACAAACTATTAGGGGTGGGCAATTTGTTTAGTAATTGTTGAAACTGGTGTGTGGTTGCAAAGAATGTAACTGCTCCTGCCACTTGACAGCTGGAATTGTTTTGTTGTCCCAAGTGAAAATGTGGACACATGGGCTGATGACATTACATCAGAGGCCACATAACAATATGTGCCCTCAAGGACTTATTTTCTGTGCTTGAAGGTATGGTGAAGAGTTTTTTTGACTCTTAGAAGGTGAACCTTACTGTGGATTATATAGGCATTGGTAGAATTGGAGAATAGTTTTAGATGACAGCTTTGTGCTATGTTGGTTTCTGTTCTATTCTCCTTTGTGTTTTGGGTTTTTCTTAATGCCTTAACTCTCTCTTTTCCTGACTAGGTGATTTCAGAATGATAATAGGAGAAGACAAATCCAAAGTGCAGAACATAGTGAAACCTAACGTTGCCCATTTTCAGAAGCTGTACAGTAACATACTCCAGGACTGCCCTCAAGTGGTGTACAAGCACCATCTGGGAAGGCTAGAGGCAAGTGTTCTCCTTCTAAACAGTTTTAAGCAAGCAAGTGGAAGTGCTTTATCACACTGACAGAAGGCAGGAATTATGCCATGCACCAAGGAGAGCCGTTGTAGTCTCTGTACTTGCTCTTTGTTATGTTTCTGTTGTTTAGTTAATTCTGCAACCAGAGGATTTGCCTTAAATACCAATCTCTGCATAAGTAGGAACTACTGCTCATTTTCTCTGAGTATGGGCACAGAACTAGACCCAGTGAGGGAACCAGAGCAGATCATTGTAAAATGTGTGTTCTAATGACTTCCATATGGAAATAAGAGTCTAGGAAATGAAGAATAAACAGATGGTTTGTGTTAGAGACTGTAACTCAGAGGTGCAACTTTCTGCAATCAAAAATGGCATCTCACAAAAAACCTCATCAAGTGCTAGTTATGAAGATCAGCTGACTAAAACCAACTGAAATTCTGATATTAATACCCATACAAACCCATTTTTTCCTTTATTTTTGGGGAATCCAGAATGACCAGTATCTCAAATTCCATCTTTCTGGTGTAACATTGCAGTTAGGGGAGAGATACCACAGTCAGTAGCAATTTTTCCTCTGGTAATCTTCATGTCCCTGTGACTATTCAAGTGTGATATAAACTTCTTAAAACAGCACCAGTTCTCATAGACATGAGTGTCTCTTTATCCTCAAGCCTTGGTAATTATCTCCCAAATGCCACCTTTTAGGATGTGTCTTTGTTAGAAATTGATTTAACTACAGGCCTGAGTACAGTAAACAATTTTACTGCAGTGCTTTGGGATAAAGCATAGGCAAATCTGTATTATGCTGCAGCTGTCTCTGTGTTTTCTTATTGCTTTTGAACAGCTTAGTGGAAACAGTATTTAAATGAATTTGGGAATTAATTGGTAACACTTTCTTCAAGAAAAACCTCCCTGTTGTTTTACCTTTAAACAAATCCTGGTATCATAATGCAGATATATTGTTGGGTAATAAATCTGTTCATAATCCCATAATAGTCATCAAGACTGTTGATTAAATGCCCTCATTTTCCTGTTGATTTGAAGCAAAAGTACTTTAATACGTTCATTGCTCACACCTTCCTCTGTTTATTGGCAGTTATCCCCCAGCCTAAGGTGGTTGACTGCAATTGTGGCTGCAGTTTAACACAGAATAGAATCCCCTTCTCCAGGACATGCAGAGCTACAGAGAAAATTCTTTCTTCAGAGGCTCCTCAGCACCAAGGGAAGGCAGCCCCCAGTTCTCAGCGCTTTGGTTCAGGCACGGATTCCTCCCACACAATGCTCAGAGCTGCTCACTGTCGGCTGCCTCTGTAGTTGGTGGCTGACTCATCTGGAGATCATTTTCTCCACACTCACAAAAGGGAGTGGAGAGGGCAACCAGACTCCTGTCTGATGTCTCCATGAAGTGGCTAAAACCTTGTGTGGGAGGAACGGAGCTCTTCAGATATTCCTCCACTTTTGGAGAGCTCTGCCCCATCCTGCATTACATTTTGGATAAATCTGTACAGGCCTGCTTGTTGGTATCACTGTATTCAAAAAAAGGGTCGGTGAATTTCTGATTTAGATTGGAAAATGTGGGATGAATGTTTTCTTCAAATTATACAAACCAGATGTGGTTTGGAGTTTAAAGCAGAGAAAATGGTTTTCAAACTAAACTTGAAATGTGTGTATGTCTGCAGTTTGATTATATTCAGGCAGAAGATACTCGGCTAAGTGGTCTTTAGGGAACTTTTTTTTTATTGTAGTGTGCTTATGTTTCCAAAGGAAATTGGATACAACAGAAATGATACAGTTTCAATGAAAACTTACTTGCAGACACAGCAAGATCATGTGTGTCTTCCCTTGAATAAAAACCCTTGCATTGAGTCATTCTTCAGGTTCGGAGCTGAGATCCTGCAATTCCCTGTGCTTAGGAAGTTTTTATTAGCGTTGTCAATGACTTTTGCCAGTGAAATGGATCAGGTTCTCTGAGATATTTCTCAGAGATCAATTTCTGACTTCCTTAAAAAAAAAGAGAACTGAATGTTTTTAATGTCTTATTTTTATAACTTTCAGATTGATAAAAGTCCAGAAGGTCAATTTACACAACTTATGGCTTTGCCAAAGACTCTGCAACAAAAGATAACTGCTCTGGTTAACCCTCCGGGAAAGAACAGAGATGTGGAAGAAATTTTACTGCAAGTTGCCCATGACCCTGACTGTGGATTTGTGGTGCATCAGGGTAAGTCTCGACCAATGTCTGTAATCTCCTTTAAGACATACAAATCTATTGTACATGTTCTTCTATTTCAAAAGGATGATTTAAAGAGAAGGGTGAAAAAAATCCAGGAGGTTAATCATGAAATACATTCCTAAAAACTTGGGTTTCGATTTGTTTGATTGCAAACAGGTTATCTGAAATACTAGCAAATAGCATTCCAAGTACTATGGGAAGATAAATTTTGATTTGGGTCCTGAAAGTAGCAGCATTTAGGGAATAGTGTAGCCTGCTTAACCACCTAACTGATGTTTCCATCTTCAGGCAAAACTTCATCAAAATATTAAGCTTTGTATCCTCCCAGTGATCCATTGCAAGGCTGAGGTCATTTTCTGACTTGCTGACATTACCCTTCCCAGTCATGGTGGTTAGCCCAGACATGTGAGCTCTGGCACAGAACTCCAGCTTGGAGGAAAAAGGCTGAGGTGCTTCTCATCAGCACAACTGCTCTGAGGCAAGATTATGTCATATGAGCAAGTTAAAGCTGATGCTGCAGACACCAATGTTCTGCTACATTGCAGGAAAATGAAAAAGTTTAGTACTTGGAGTCCTTTCTGTATTTTAAGAACTTGACACATTTTCTGTTCCAGGTAGCAAATTTTGCAAGCTCCCTGAGCACAGCAAAAATTCCCTAGGTGCCTGGGAGCCACTAGGCACCAACCAACTGCTGACGGAGCTCTCAGACTGATTTCTTTGGGGGAAATAAAGCTCCTGAGTGTTGCAGTTCTCCATGGACAGCACAGGATGAACTGCACCTGGACATTGAGGTGTCCAGCTTCTTACATGGCACCTTCTGTGCTGGGCTGCAGCAGTCATGGGATTCAAAAACAGAACAAAAGCTGAATTTGGGAGCAGGGGATGCAGTGTTGGAGCTCTGAGTCACCCACCCTGAGCTCATTATCCTTGGGGCTGTATTTCTGTGGGGTCTGGCAGGCTCAGCTGTGACTGCACAGGGAGTGGCAGTGCAATATCAAGCACTGGACAGACCTTCTCAGGCCCAGCAGTTTGAACTCTTAGGAGAACAAATCAAGATGTTCTTTTGCTTTTGTGGCCAAAGGATTTTCCTAATTCATCAGTCTGGGTAATGACCAGGACAAGGCATTTGGGAATCCTACAGGACAAAGCTGATTACTCAAGTTGGATTGCGTTGTCCCATGATACTTTGCTACATCAATGTGATTTGTTCCTTTCCCTTCCCTATTCCTACCCCTCAAATGATTTTCCACTGGAATATTGTATCCTTACTTTTACATGGATTATGCTAAGCTTTGTTCTTCATTATGGAAGTAGCTTTGAAGGAAGAATTTTAAAATATTTGGAATTATGTTCTAAATGGTGAGTGCAGAACAGTGTCTTTCAGCTTGGAAGACTAACTCAGACTGCTGAATTTCTACTTTTTTTAAAGTATTTAGTGATGTGCAGTATTTTTGTACATATCAGTATGCTTTTATATATGTTAGAACAAAGAAAACCTAATAGTTCTGACAAAAAGGTTTTAAGGTTGTATATATTTTTCTGTTAATACCTGAAAACCACTGGACAACAAGAACTGAATGTGCCACAGTGCACGGTGGTAAACAGGCCTTATCTGCAAAAGCTGGTAATTTAGAAAAGCCAGGCAGGCACTGCACAATAGAGGTATCTCTGCTTGATCAGAGAAGTGCCAAATCCCAATTTCATGTTGAAGTAAACAGGGAATATAATTTGTTCTGCTCTAGAATGTTAATTTACCAGCACTTAGATGAAACAACTGTGAGTCCTTTGTGATTAATCATCTTAGCAGAGAGCTAATGGGAACACTAAATAAAATTATTTGATCAATTCCTACTGCTTGTTGTCTCTTTTAATATTGATTTGGGGTTTTTTTTCAGTATGTTATATATTAAATAATTTAAAATAGTTTAGATAATACTTTTAATTAGTATGACAAAGCAGAGCAGAAACAAACTTTCTCAGTATAAGTGTATGTTCTACTTTCAGGCTGGCTTGATTGTATAACTGGAACAATATTTAACTTGTGCATGGTGGAGGGTAAAAAAAAATCCCCACACAAGTGCTAAGATGGGTAACATCTGTGTGCTTTTCCCTCTGCAGGCATTTCAGGAATTGTGAGATCCTCCAGTATAGTGCAGAGTGCTAAAACCATCCTGACAGCTGGTAAGAATGTGTGTGACTTCTGTCAACATGGCCCTGCTGATTTCACAGAGGAAAAATTACAGGGCCCCAACACTGCCTTGTTACAGGAGTTTAAAGAATAAACTTCTGTGTGTTTAATTAAAAGTCCCTGGAAAATAAAAGTAACATTTAAAGCAGGGGTTTTATTGTAACTATTGCAAAATTACAAAATGCTAAAAGGAACTGGAGTCTGTGTGACTCTTAAATAAACAAACAAACCACTCAACAATCCAAAAGTAAGAAAAAAACCAACTTCTGAGTTCAATTTCATTTTCTATGCAGGCCAGATTTGGCTGATGGGCACTACTTCTGCACTTTATATATTAAAAAGGCTTGAAGTTGCTCAAGTAATTTTCTGAACTCATTCACACCTATTTCCAATTCTTCCACTAAAGCAATTGCATTCAAATGATACCTTTATGGGTTTAAAGGCAGCTGTGGAGTTCCCACTGAGCAATCCTTATCCAGACTTCTCCAGCAGTTGTTCGCTTCCCATTTGGTGTTGATGTGTGTCTCCATGTTCTACTGCTACCCTTGTAAAGAAACACCAGTTCAGTGTTCAGACCCATTCAGAACCCTGATGGGGCTGCTGAGCAAAATAAGCAGGGAGAGTTTCCCTCTTTATATGCTTCTGTTAATAGTTTAGGTTTATTAACTGGGAGAAGTCTGACAAAACTATTGCCTAACTTCGTTTAATAGCTGGTGGAGACTCAGGGCACAACTCCATCTGAGTAAAGCAATTTTCGTTATATATCACTTAGGCACATTGCAGGTGTTATTTTCTAATGGTTTCCAGCCAAATAGGTGACATTTTTCTTGTAGGGTTTGTTGCCAGAATGACCTGCTAGTGGTCAAGTATTCTGGTGTTGTAAATGCCTCTTTTATAAACATCAAATTTCATTTTATCAGTTTCTGAATCCATGGAGAGTAGATTTTGTGGAGCAAAATAATTGGAAGGGAGGGCTCAAAGACAGTGTTATTCCTGTTGAATTCAAGTTATCCTGAGTGCCCCATGGGGCACAGCTCTTTGTGTAAGTGCAGGAGAAGGAACAGAAATAGTTAAGCTGTGTAGGTTATTTATGCTCCCTTTCTCCCCATTCTGATGGACAGAAAATCACCTCTGGGACTCGTTAGCTCCTTTTGTGTGTCATGCAGTAAATCTCTGACAGCTCTCTTGGTACAGGGGCTTTGGGGGTTCTAAAGCATCTTTTAGTAGCACTTGTAATTTTTATCATGTTTTCTGGTTTGTGCACCTGAAAATAATTATTTTTGAGATGTCTCTATTTTCCTTTGTCTTAACTGCCTTTTGCATTATATATAGTGGCTTTTTTCCCCTTTAAAACAGTCTCTAGGTTCCTTCTAATCAGTCAGTTATGTAGAGTTGTATTTAAAATCTATTTTCTACTAGTGGTTTTAGTGTTGAAAACGTATTTTTGTGGTTTGATTCAGGTAGAGCAAACCAATTTTGAACCTTTGTCTCAAGCACAAGTTCAATTTGAGCAAGGAGGCTTGGGGGAGTTGATTTTTGGGATTTTTTACTTTTTGCATAATTTAGCTCTTTTTAAAAAATGTATTTACACTCTTCTGCCAGAATCTGGCCAAAACCACTAGTGACAGAATTCAGGAGTGAAATTTAACTGATCAGGGATGTCACCTCAGTATTTCTGAGGTGTGATGTTTGTGTGATCTGCCTTGGAATTGAGGAGGGATGGATGTCCATGGCTTTAGGAGTTAGTTAAGTTTAGTTAAGTTAGCAAAAGCCTTTTGCCCTGTTTTATTTTATTTTTTTTTTATATTTGTCTCCAAACACTTAGGATTGAGTTTATGTTAAATCCGTCAGTATCTTCTAATGAAGATTTTCTCCCAGTCATGGTTTCTTACGTTAAATTGCATCTTGGGGCTCTCCGTGTTACAGGATACAGAATTTACCAGAGAAAACAGGAGTGTGGCTCCTACACTGAAGTATTTGCTTGACTCAGGCAAGGAATGTGTTTTACAGGAAAGTGTGCAGCTTTAAATTCAGTCCCTAAGGATGCTGTATTTCTTTCTTCATTCCTTATCCAAATCTTGTCTAATATTCTGTTCCCCGAAGACCTATTTTCACACTTTCCAGTAGAGACTTCAGGAAAAGTATAAGGCTCTAACCTTCTGCAGTGCTTATGTCAAGAATAGTAGCTTAAAATAAAAGAATTATGAAAGAGATTCATGAACTCTGTGGCTCCATTAAGTAATCTCTGATTTTTTATTGCTGTTCCTAGTAACTGTGCAAATACTTTGCTTGCAAAAGAAATAGTTTTCATTAGCTGGCCATCACTCTTTTTGAAGTGTAAGGGGACACAAATCTGTTTTCCTTAGCTGATTAGTTTATCCTAACAACAGCAGGAGGAGTGAGATGGCTGCTCTGGTCCATAGCATGGCAGTGCAATGTACAGCATGGTTCTAAATTCAGTGTTAAATCAGCAATAGCTGTGCTGAGATGCCATCCTGGCTATTAACATTACTGGCAAGGAGCAGAAAGAATTTCAACCCGTTTAAGAGAACTTTTTTCATCTTTCCATGCCAATGTGGTTTGCAAGCCGAGCTCCAGCTCTGTTTTTGTTTGTTGTTAAATGCCCTATTTAGTTTTTGAAAATGTGCCTGGGTATTTCTTCGAGTCTGTGGTGAGGTTGCCCCTCTGTTTCCCATTAGAGATGGCACCAGTGTTTGATTTGTTTTCTCACAGAGCCAGAGTCTGCCTGGGCTTTGGGAACTCACGCTGCAGCTCTTAAATTTAGCTCCTCTGAAGGAGATGTTGATTCTTCTTTAGCTTCTTTTCTTCTTTATATTTTACTCAAGGAATGCTGCAAGCCTTGAAAATTTTTCTATAAATACAATCTTACAGATTACACCATCAGTTGAAGCATTTGTTCGAGATACTTTTAAGTCAGCACAAATGTTCTGAATAGCATTTGTTTTCAAGGATTCAAGGATTTTTTTAAGGAGCAGGCTTACACGTAAAATACTTTGGTTTGGTGATAACTACTCTCTTCTTCAGTTGCCTGAGCAGACTCTGCAGACCACTGGCTTCACTGTAAATATCTGTACAAGGTTTGCATGTGTCTGTGCATGACACGTTAAAAATATATAAGTATTTGCTCCACATGACAGCTCTTCAGCAATGCATACATCAGTCCTCCTTTTCAAAAGGAAATAAAGGACGTGAAGCCAGGCAAGTCTACCAGGAAACTTTGGGGGACTTACAGCCAAATTGCTGTCTTACAACACTGACTTGCAAAAAACTCAGTGCGGACTGTTAAGTAAAACCAGACACAAGTTGTGTTTACACCGAAACGCTGTGGTCTCGGTCCCATGTGCATCAGATCTTTGTTCTGTGTCCTATAGTGGAAAAATCTAAAGGGGAGGTGGAACCACCAAGGCACAGATTCATAGCTACAGACATTTTCATGTGGTCCAAGTGCTTCAGCTTGTGAGAGTGAGCCCTAATTACAGCCATTAGCTTTTACTGCAGCTGTGGCTCATCAGCCCCAGGGCTGCTCTAGGGAGCAGCTGCATGGTCAAACCTGCATTTTGCTGTGCTGGGGCAGCGCTGCGAGCAGCTCGTTCCGTGCGGCTCGGCTCCGGTGGGTGGAGTGCGGGGAGCGCTCCCTGCAGCGGGAGGAGAGCGAGGAGAGCCATCTGCGAGGGGCAGAGGGAGTTCAGTGCAGTCCTGTGCTGCGCTGGCTCTGCCGCATGCCGGACTGCACTTCCAGAAGTACCTGGAATTCACTGCAATGGCAGAGCAGCAGCAATCTCCTGATGCTGAGCTGCTGCGAGTGGCAGAGAGAGAGGCTGCAGTGCCAGCACAGTTCAGTGCAGTCCTGCAGCAGCTGTGCTGCGCTGCCCCTGCCGCATGCCGAACTGTGCTTCCAGAAGTATCTGGAATTCACCGCAATGGCTGAGCAGCAGCAATCTCCTGGTGCTGAGCTGCTGCGAGGGGTAGAGGGAGTTCAGTGCAGTCCTGTGCTGCGCTGGCTCTGCCGCATGCCGGACTGCACTTCCAGAAGTACCTGGAATTCACTGCAATGGCAGAGCAGCAGCCATTCTGCCAGAGCAATTCCTGTGTGACAGGGGATCCTGCACCTTGGGCATTTTCAAAGCCACAGTTACGCAGTTTGGACTGTGTAGGTTGGAACCACTTTGATTTGTGCTGTGCCACAGCTCAGCCTGGCCTTGTGCTGCAGCTGGAATTGTTACTCTGTGTGCAATTTCCATGCAGATGTGTCAGGCACTTCAGCATTTACATGATTATTTACTTGTTCTTTGAGATGCTGCAAAGAAAATCCTGTCATGACTTCATTAGTGTGCTTGCTTTGAGAAAAACCTATTAAATATGGGTAAGTTTGAGCATACATATGGGGTGCACGTGGGTTTGTAAGTTCAAAATGCGTGTATGGATGATTTAGAAAAAGTAAAGTTGAGTTTATTTAAATTGCATTTGGGGACATGAAAAGTGCAAACTGATTGTGTGCAGCATATTTGTTGTCAGAGGCTTCTTACTCTGTCACATTCCTTCAGGACTAAAGGGTGCACCTTTCCTTATTTCTCATTTGACTTCTTGCAACTCAACTTTGAATTACTGGCAGAACATCTATCACTTAAAATATCATAACTTTAATTGATTTCCTTCTTTTACCTTCCTTTCTTTTTTTGTTTTGAGGTCATTCCAAATCAAATATTATTATGCCATTCCCATCACCCCCTAAAAAAGTTAAGTGCAGTGCAGCACATGGCTAAACTTGGGTTGAGGTTGCTTGTGTGTTCCAGATCTTTCCTTGTGTTCTGGTCTGTAATATTGTGTGACTTCTGGCTAAATTCCCTGTGTGTATTTTTAGTGAGTCTTGTCAGGTGTTCAATGAAATAAACATAGGAAAGAATTGTAGGAAGGATATTCTACTATACTTTTAATCTATGCGTGTATCAAAATTGAAGCTTTTTGTGCAGTATTACAAATTTGCCTTTTCAGTGCTGAATTTGTAAGGGTGTGATAAGACTTGTAATCTGAAAAGTCACTTTGTGTTTTATGTTGGGTTTTTTATTTGTTTGTTTTGGGGTGATTTTTTTAAACAAAAAGCTGGAGGAAGGAAAAGTAAGTAGCTGCACTGGCTGGGATCTCAGAACCCCCTGAAATGCCAAGACTAACAATGATTTGGTTTTAAGTTTACAAATACTGGATGACTAAACGCAGCAAAAGGCTGTGGGGTTTTTTTCACTCTAGGTCTGTAAGAGAAGGCTCATCTTTGATAAAACTTCAGAAATTGTTTAATTCCAATGATCCATTTTACAAATTGTATGGGAGTCATCCTCAGTCTCATCATATCTAAAACTCAGAAATGCTTGGAGGCAACGAGTGCTGCTGTATCTCTGAAAACTGAGATGTCTGCCTTTCTTGTATGCCAAGTGCAATGGCATGCTATTTACCAGAATTCTGTTCTATTTTCTCTGCTTTGATACTATTAAAGGATTTTTGTGTCATTATTTACTGTGCTCTGACTGTGACAAGAAGGTTATTTGCATGTCTGCCGGGTGGATTAGGCTGTCATTCCCCCAGGGGAACACTTCATTTGATGTACTAAGCACCTTCTGTCTGAGTCAGCCTTCCTAAATGTTGATTATTTTTTTTGTCTTTTCTTCTTTTTTAGGGGCAAAGAAGTCTGTAACTTACAGCATGAAGAAATTGTATAAAATGACAAAAGGAGGGTTAAAGACATCTTGAGTCTTTACATACTGTGTATGGGTAAATAAATGGTACTTTTTCTCTAAATATTTTGCAGATGTGACTTGGCATACTTGAGAAGATTACAGTGTATTTAAGAAGTCTGTTCTAATGATTTACGTGCTCAATTTTACTAATGGAATAGGAACTTTTTTTTTAATGGGAGAAGGTTTGTTAGCAATAGGGCAAAGGAATTACACTGTAAATACTGAAACTAATTTTCCTGTATATTGGAGCTTGGCTTTTGAAGAACCCTAAGTAAAAAGGATTGATAGTACAGATGAATGAAAACCCAAAGTCACCCATTTTCTATGTGTTGTTAGCTTTACTTCCCGAAATACCCTCAGAGTCTCTTTCAAAATTATCAGTGCCCCAAATTCAGTTCTTTCAGGGATTTACAGAACTGGAGAATCCACTGAGTGTTAAGTAGATATGGAGCTGTCCTTGGACATTTCTGCACTGGCAAGTTCATCCTCAGAATTCCTCTGAGGATGCTCCCTGGGCACTTGTGCAGGGTAGACCTTGGCAAAAGTAAATTATTTCTCAGATGTGTGACATTCCTGATTCCAAAAAACTGCCCCAGTGACTTTCAGTGTGGGGGAGAGAAATGAGTAGCTTGGCAAGTGACAGATCCTTTAATAAGGATATTATTTAATAATAACAAAATTGTGGTTCTTCTCGTGAGGCTGAGATGAAAATGCCCAACTCATGGCTCAGCATTGTCACAAGTGCCAGAGTTGGAAAGAAAATTATAATTCCATGGATCTGCTTGGGCCAATTTATGAAATAGTTGTTGTTTGGCAGAAGATTCTATTAAAACACTTTAAAATTGGGAATATTATGAACCAAAGCACATATTGTTTGATTCTTTGATTATCTTTTTTCCCCTGAAAATACTGCCCGCAAAGATGAAACTTGAACTCCCTTTAAATCAGCTCAGCTTGAGAAAATTGGAGTTTTACATGACATGTTACATTAATCATGCCATGAAGGAATGGGCATTCCTGGCAGTGTTTCTGTCTGGTGCAATAAATTGGGAGGATCTTTTGTAAATAGAATATTTTTCACACTGACTCGGGTGGGTTTGCTAATTTGGGAAATTCTTCGTAATAGAAATAAACTGAGCCAATATTTCATTTTATTTGTGAGAATGTCAATGATAAAAACAATTTAATGGTAAAAAAGGAAATAAAATGTATCTTTCCTGATTAGCATGTTTGTTTTTTTCTTGTGTATTATGTGATCATTGGGGCCATCTCTTAAGATACATTTGATTTAGTGATCTCAGTTTAAAAAATAAATTATTGCAATGAAGTCTTCTGCTGATTGTTTCCAAGGAGCAGTTCAGAGCATAAATTTAAGAAAGACAATTGAAAATACATTGTTGTATGTAATCTCACTCAGGCAGGCTTGCTTTAAACACAGGTAAACTTTTAAATATGGATTATTTTTAAATATTTGAGTTGGAAATTTTAATCCGGGCTCAGGAAAAAATTACTGTGAAATAGGAAATAAATCACTTTCTAAGGTCAGAGGCAGATTCCTGACACTTAGTATTATCCATTGGTGGTAATGTGTAAAACAAATCCCCTCAAATGTCTCTTTGCTGACGGCAGAACACTGCCTGACCTTTTTATGGAGGCAAAGGATGTTTGTATGGCACAGACATTCTCTGTCCCTGTTAGTAAGAGGCCAAAGTCCCCACTTTGAAAAGTTTATATGATAAAAAATGGAACTAGGGAATTAAAGCCACTTAAATAAGCTTAACTTTGGGGTTTGGCTGGAATTTTTTTTTTTTTCTTGCATGAAGAGGTTCCTTCCTAGATAATCCAGAAGTCTTTTAGGCATAATTTTAAGGTGAATAGTATGTATTAACTTCCTGTGTAGTGAGGACTTGGAGCAGCCATGGCATTTTTTACATTTCAGCATAAGCTTTAGTAAGAAAGCTGAAATCAGGTGTTGACTTGCTTAGGAGAGCCCAGTGGGAAGGTCAAGAACAGAAAATACTGATCCCAGTGATAGAAACAGCCCCGAGAGACCCAAAGCTTTTGGACAAATGGAAAGATTCAGGATGCAGCCCTGACCCTCTGAATGAAACACTCCCAGGTAAGAACTGAGAAGTGCCTGCTTTAGTCACCTAATGAGGGGACAGCTCTGATTTTTGTCCCAAATGAAGGTGTCTGTAGGGGACACTGCTCACAGGCAGCAGCATGCACAGAAGTCTGATTTTTACACCAGCAATTTGCTGTTAGCACTTTTTTATATGTAGTGTTTGGGGAGGGGGAGAAGGAAATCTTCATCTGTGAAAGTCTTGGGATCCAGAAAAATCTAGAAATTGAGAGCACATAATGTGTGCAGGAAATGGGAGGATTTCAAACAGAATCCTTTGCATGTATAGTTAGCAAAATGATTTATTTATTTATTTGTAATTGAATTGAATTGTACATGGTCCAGCCTTTCTTTTGTAGTTGTGTTTATTTTCTTTTAGGGCTGTGTGGGAAGGGGTCTGAGAGAGCCTTCACTCCTTCACTCCTGGTGAGGATCTGTCCTTGGCACATCCAGGAGGATCACTCTTGGTGAAGTTGTGATTTTTTGGGTTAGTTCTGTTCCTGTAGCCAACTTTTGGAACATGAACACTGCAAACAGAAAAAATAGAGTTGTTCTTATGCTTTTAAAAAGTGCCAATTGCTGCAGACTGGATTGTTAAAAATCCATTCCATGTACTGAATATATTACCAGCTAATTAAGGCTAACAACTAAAACGTTATTCCGAATTTTGCCTCATTTCTTTCTTCTCTGTGTCTGTAAATGAGAAGGTAACTGGTGCATTCCTGTGATTCCCATCATTCCCTCAAGGCTGCAGGCTTTCCTAGGTGCTGCACAGAAATGTGCAAAGCTGACAGAAAACAAAGGGCACATCTGTGGTGGACAGATGGAGCTGAAAGTTCTCCACAGGATAAGCAACACGACCAAATTGAAAAAAAAAAAGGCTCAAAACTTGACACTGACATTTTAAGGAGCTCATTCCTTCCTCCTGCAACAGTGTCATGGAGTGAAATTTGCCATCATGAGCCATTTTGGGGAGGAATATCTTTGAGCAACACCATCCTGACCAACCTGTGTGCCTCTTTTTCTTGTTTTCTTAGCACAAAAAGGTGAGATTGGAGCTTTTCAACCTGGTTAAATAACAGCACCAGAGGATATGAAACCTGTTCATAAATTCTGCTTCAAGCCCTGGTTGAGAGAGATCATGTGTCATAAGATTGCCCAACATCTGGTGGAGAAGTCCTATTAGCAGAGCATTTAATCGCATGCGTGACTTAAAATGCAGAAGTTAGTATTGTTCAATGGGGACATCATTCCTTTTGGAGATAATGGCAACAAAAAGCTTGGACTGGAATCTACAAGATTAAAATAAATTGTCCAAATCTGTGACGCTCAGAGTTGTACAGACACAGCAGGGGCTGCCACGTAAGGCAAGCTGGATTCTATCAGCTCCTTCCCTCTGCTGAGCTGTATTTGTTACCTGGAAGCTGCAGCTCTTTTCCCTTTTGTTGAGAGAAGGTGCCTTGGAGAAGTGTGTGTACCAGAACTTGAAATAGAACATCCTGTGGGGATATCTGGTGTCAGAAGAGGCTCAGTGTTTCTCCTTCACTGCAGTTCCTCGCTGTTGGTGAGTTTGGGGATGAGCAGCAGGTAAATCCCGAATGTTTTAATGATGAAATGCAGTTGTTAGCATTTAAAAGAGCAGCTTGCTTTTAAAAACCCTCAGCAATACAGTTAAAGAGAGTGTTCTGAATATTAAAGACACACTTAAAAGTGGGTTTGGTGTTTCAGAAGGTGCTTGCTATTGAAATGGTGGTTCAGAGCATTAGAGGGCAGTGACAAATCAGTCTGTTGTGAGATGAGCTGGCCTCACTCCCGCAGTGAAACACCGATCTTCATTCTGCACCTTGCTGGCTGAGCATTTATCCCAGAAATAATGTTCTTGGGGGTGGGGGAAGTGATGTCCTGCTTGCTGTTTAGCAGCTAATTAACCATTTTTATGTGCAGCAGGGCGTGGGGCCCTGCCCACCTCGGCGCTGTTTGTCACTGTCACTCTGCCAGAGGATCCCTGTCCCTGCACAGGTGTGACTTTACTGCACTTCCCTGTAACCTGAGCCGCCTGTGTTTGCCTTGTGTTGCTGGATACCCGCTGCAAATCTCGATTTGCCTTTATGAACTTTGTGCACAGCACTGTAAGGGCTCGTTCCTTGCTCTTTGGAGAGAGTTTTGCAAATCCCCATTTAACAATTCCTAGTTCCCTCCATCTGTTGATACCCTGCCAGTATCCAAGTCTGTGCACTAAATCTTTGGGAGACGTAAGAAAGTCCTTCCCCCTCATCCATATAGGCTGAAAACTGTATTCTGCTCTGTAAATCATTTATCTTGTGCTTTTTAAAGAGTGGCCTACCTTTCCCCTTGGGGCCACTGGTCTTGAATGTATTTATTTTTCTGGCAGAGAGCCACGAATGAATCATAGCCCTGAGCAGCTTGCTCTGAACTCCTCGCGATTGTTCAGAGAATACTTGGGGCAGTTGTTACAGAGCTTTGCTATGTAAAACTTTTAAGAGAAGAGAGATTGATTTCAGCCTTGTTAGCTGCTTTTGAAGTTCCCCAGCAGTATGTGGAAATGATTTCTGATGGTCATACAGCTGTAATCCACTAAAATAACTGGGGATTGTTGCATGGGAAGTTGCTACATGGGAATATGTTACTGACTCTTTGTCCTAATGAGGTGTATTTGTTCTTTCACAAAAGAAAAAGGCGCTTTAGCTTTTCATTCCATTTGTAACTTTCCTGTTTATACCTTCCTGCTCCATTTCCATGCTGTTTTATTGTTTCTCTTCTTGACTTAATTCTCAAGTCTTTCATTCTGTTCTTCAGACATCCCTCATTTCTGCCTTGGCTGTTCCACCATCGATATTGTTTCATGCTCCCTCCCCCTTTTTCCTGTGTAACAGAGCTTTCATTAAAGGCAACCAGGCAGATGATTTATTTCTGATGTCTTAAAAGGCTTCTTTGTAATGAAGAGCCTGGACCCAATCAAAGTGCTCAGGGTTTGTGTAGGTGAGTCAGCAGCATGGGCCCTTGCTGCTCTGACACTCACACACCAGTGGAGTGTGGAACAGCCTCCTGCTCCAGAGGGAATGAGCTAGAAGACACAGAAGAAGGGGAAATCCAAATTTGACTGGATACATTATCATTTGGCTGCTCCTAAACTCAATCTGGGGAGCGCACAAAGCTGAACCGCACAGGTCGCTGACCTCCATCAGCACACCTACGTGTTCCTCACATGGCTTGCACATTTCCCCTTTCTCCAAGTGCTGGGGCAGGGAGTTTGTCCAGGTGCCTGGCTGTAAGACCTCCCAATTCCACCCCTCTCTGTAGGTGCAGAGCCTGTATTTCCCACCTGTGCTTCCCTGAGGCTTCTCTTTAGATTGTGTTGACCTTCGCTGTCAGCAAGTTGGAGTACCAATGGGGAGTAGCAGCTGCAACCTGAGCATAAGAAAGGTGCCCAGAGGCAGCAGACAGCTGAGCCAGTGGGATCCCTTTCTGACAGAAACATGTTTGCAACAGACATCTGGGCCAAAATTGGGAAGATCAAGATGGATATAGAGGCCAGTGGTCCTGGGTTGGTCAGGGAAGGGAACCTTGTTCTTCACACTGAGGTGGGAATGCAAGAGCCTGTTCTGACTTGGGAAACTTCAGAGTAAACTCAGCCCTTGGTGAGTGTCCAGAGCAGGGGGATCCAACAGGGTTGTGACTCATGCCTTTTCCCAGCAATTCATTTAAAAATAGAATTGAAGTTGAAATATGCTCTTGAAGGTCAGAATATCAGCTCAGTGTGTGTCTGGTAGCTTTTCATGGATAAGGTGTTGACATAGGACGAAGTATTCTTCATTTTCAAAGTCATTTTGCTGGCCATAGAGTCTGTGTAGAAAATGAATTTTCTTTGCATTGCCTACTGCAATAGGAGAGACATTACCTCTACACAGCTATTTCCTGCTATGGTTTTTGTTTGAGGCAGCAGCTGCTCTGTCACTTTTGATACTGTGGTTTCAGAAAGTTTTGGAGTGACCTTATTTACCTGTTTTTTCCAGATAAAAATCTCCACCACAGTTGCTAACTGATCCTGAACTTAATGAGTGCCTTAGGGAGAGGCAGTAATCACTTTATTCCTGCATGTTTTAAGCTCTTACTCTGCCTGGTTCAGTCAGAAATGTTTAGAAATGGATTAAGTTTTAGGACATGAACAGGAAGCTTCAGGCTATGCGTTCTGAAATTATTCATGAAAACTCCAAATATTTTAGTTACATCTTTAGTCTAAGAACTTCCATGTCATTTTTGCCTTCATAATCTGGCATTCTGCCAAATCCTTTCCAGTAGTGGTGGGGACTGTTTTGATGGTTATACACTTTTTTTTTTCCCTGAGAAACAGAAGGTCTTGCAGCTGCAAAGACAATACTCAGATCTGATTGAAAATCTGTGCAAGTGTAGTGGGTATAGAGGGTTCTTCCTGGTTTTAAATTTGAACAATTTGATTTTCAGGAGTTTGCAGCCACAAGCGACTGTCTTTAAAAACAAAACAAACCAAAAACTGATCATAACACTCTGTGTTTTGGTTCCTTCACTTCCCTTTCTTGTACTGTGAGACCTTCTTTGAAAGCCTTGAACCTGATATTTAAGATACCTCCCATATTTAATTAAATAAGCCAAGTAAATAGTAAAACATCTCATTTATTGAGTTAATTTGTATTACTTCTCTACATGGGATCTATTTAGCTCCGAGGTGCACCTGGTAAATTTGAAAGGTTGTGTTCCCACACAGTGATTATTTGCTTAACCTCTGCCTCCTGCCAAAGTTTCTCCAAACCCCCTATTTTAAAATTCATAGTGAAGCATGAGAGCAGAGCATTCGGTGGGGTTTTTTTTGGTTTTGCTTGTGGTTTTGGTTTTATCTTTTAACGTTGCCATCCTCAAGTTGTCTTGCTCTTAGCAGTGGTGAGAAGTTTGCCTAACTCCAACAGCGAGAGCCAAGCAGTTTGTGCCTTCAAGAAGTGCTGCAGGAGAGGGGAAGGGCTGCCACAGAGCAGCTCCCAATGTCTGCCTCATGATGCTGTCACACTGCTTTGCCTCCACAGCCTGGGGCAAAGCTTTTCAAAACCAAATCATTTGCACAAGAAATTCTAGACAATCTCTTTTCTTTTTTTCCCTCTCAGTTTCTTTCCCCTCGTTGCCTCCCAGGTCTGGTGTTGGGTCACAGATGGTGAGATTGTGCACATTCTGCACGCTGCTGTTAACTCTGTCCCTGCATCCTGGGTTAGACTTGACAAGGACCAGACTGAGTCAGCAGCACTTTGGCAGTTTGAAGGTGAGTTCCCTGCAGAGAAAAGCAGATGATGAAATTCATCACTGCACTTTAAATTCTTACAACATTTTAAAGTGGATTATATCTAAGGGTTGTGCTCGCACAGCTGCTTTTAAAGCAAAGATCTGTTTTATTTTGCTTTATGCTTTTGTTCTTTAAAGAATGTCTCCTCTGATTTTTGTATGCTTTACCTGGGACTCATTTTAGCAGGATTCCCTTTCCAGTATAGAATTGAAAATTACTGTGCTATTTGTCTTATGGAATCATAGGATCATTGAGGTTGGAAAAGTCTTCCCAGAGTGAGCCCAGCCTGTGCCTGATCCCCACCTTGTCCCCAGCTCAAAACACTGAGTGCCACCTGCCTCCAAACCTCCCTGGGCAGCCCCTGCCAGGGCCTGACTACGCTTTCCATGCAGAAATTCCTGCTGATGTCCACCCTGAGCCTCCCTTGAGGCCATTCCCTCTCTCCTGTCCCCGTTCCCTGGGAGCAGAGCCCGACCTGCCCCCATGAGGCATTTGGAAAAACTCTGGAAAGGGCACAGCTGGAAAGCTGAGGAGAAGGAGAGAGGCCACTTGTCCTGATGAGATAACTGACCTCAGTCTGGCAATCCCCAGCCAGGAAGGATTGTAAGCCCTCAGCAGTTACCCAGATCAGGCTGTAAGAGCTCTGAAGCTGCCCCGCAGGAACAGAGTGGAAGTTGGTGTGGGTGTTCTCATCCAGCAAATGGGACTGAACTTGGTTCTTCCTGAGAGATTCCACAACACATCCTTGAGCTGATAGATGGATATTCCAAGGATATTTATACAGTCTTTTGGTGCCTTCTGTCCAGTGATCTCCTGCTGGTGGCTTTGGTTTAGAGGAAATCCTGGTGACCGAAGAACTTATTCTTACAGCCTGCAAATGTATGTAAATTATGTAGCTTACCATGAATTCATATGGAATCTCTGAAAATAATTTTGCATCTGATCTTCAGCTGCAACCTGTTCTTGATTTAATTATGCCAGTGGGATTAAAGTTCATCTTGTCCTGTGTGAGAGATAGGATACAAATCAAATAGGGAGTCAAATCTGTTATGTGGATGTGTTTACTGCATAAGAAAAAAGTGCATAATAAAGAGGTTGCTCTGAATCCCTTCAGCTGTGGATCACTGACTGTACTGACCTCTCTTTTACACTAAATTTGCCATTTAGAGTTTTGCTGTGAACCATTTGTGGTCTTTTTAGCAGTGTATAACAAAACCTTAACAAATTAAAACCAGTGGGTTGTGGCCAAGGGTTGATTTTAATTTGTTAACCTGACACTTCTTTTGCATTTAATTTTTTTTCAGCTATCTTGTCTGTCTTCATCTTATGGGAACCTCCATGGGGTGAAATCCTTTATAGAACAAAGCAAGCAAAAAGTAGCTGTGGTTAAATGTTCTGAAAGAGCAGAGTTAGTGGTGTTCATGTTTCTGTTTGAGCCTGAAAGTCTCTCATTGTTTGCTTGAAGATTCTGCTGCTGTTATGACCCTGCTCCAACTGAAATTATACTGTCTCTTTTCATCTTCCTTTGGATGATGGGGCAGACAATTATGAAGAGGACAAGCTTTGTCTTGAAGTAGGTAGTAAATAACCATCTCCATCAGCTTACAGTTTGGATCAACTTGTCTGGCTGGAATTACTGCAATTTAACACATTGTGGGGTAATGAAATAATAAACTATCTTCAAAAAAATTTAAATCTTACGTGCCACGGTGTTTTGAATTCTGGGTGTGTTTTTCTATAAGGCAGCTTTGAGATGCAGTGCAGATGAATCTGGATTTTTGCAAGGAACAGTTTGAGATTCAGAGCTTAGGAGTGTTAACGTGGCTGAAAAGACATTTGCTTCTGAGGCTACAGAATTTGTGTGTGATAAATCGTGTTTCGAGATCGCTTTCAAAAGCTGCTGTCATTTGGTGTAAAAGCACCCAGCTTTATTCCAAGAAGGTGTGGAGAGCTGGGAGCATGCATTGTAACTGGGCTGACAGAGATGGCAAAGCAATGACATTCCTTATTTAACCTGGGACAAATAGTGGTGTTTTGTGATGGCTTAGAGAGAAGGGTTTGCTTTTGGCACCAGCTTCCTCATCTTTGCACAGAGTTTAGTACACATTGGGCTTCTCTGCACACTCCAGGGAACTTCAGGCGTTCCTGGCTGTTGGAAAAGAAGCATCTGTATTGTTGTTCTTTGAAAAATAGAATGGATGGCAGTAAGAAAGTGGAAGAACTTCCATAAACTCCCTTTTTTTACATGCATTGATACCAGCTGACAATTACTTGCTAAGATGGGCGCCTAAAGAAAACAGAGCTGTCTTTTTGCACTGTTGATTGAAGCCACACACAGCAAATTGCTCTTCTTACAAATCCCTGAAATCACTCACAAAGAGCTCAGCAGGCCAGGTTTGGGTCCCTTTGCACAGGGTGCTGGGGAAGGCTGCAGTCTGCCACAGAGACTTGCCCAAGGCATTTTTAACCAACTCTTACTAGAGTGGAAATGCTTTATTTTCTTGCTTGCTCATGGAACAGATGGCAGGTTTCATTTCAATAATAATTACAGGGTTAATGGGTGAGTAGGGTCTGTGGGACTGTGCCGTGGGACCTCCCTACAGACTGCAACTGCATTTGCTAGAATATGGGGTTTCCTCCTCTGGCTTCAGGTCCTTTCCTGCCTCTATACTGAAAAAAAACCCCAAAAAGTCTTAAAACACTGATCCTGAGGCAGCTGAGATCCATGGACAGCCATAATCCTGTGTGCCTCACGCAGGAGTTAAACCTTGTGTTGCATTGGCCATAGTGTGTGGGGAATGGGACTGATTTGGGGTGGTTAATGCACATTTGGAACAGGAGTGGCAGCTGGAGTCTGTCCTGGGATTCACATCATCCCTTGGGTGCCTTACCTGGCTGCTGAAGCACTATTGGTTTCAGTTCAGCTGCTAACCCTCAGCTATCTCAGGCAGTTTTTGGGTTTCAGCAAAGTAAATTTTTGCTGGTGTCTGAGTCAGAGGGGCTTTGACACCATTGGGTTAGAAAGCACGTGCTAAATGAAAACCAAATTTTAACACCCCAGCAAAACAAAATACACTTCATCACCCAAGATTGGTTTTGCTTTCCTAATCTGTGAATTTGCCTGGTGAGCAGCACATGTTGAGCTCAGCAGCTCCGACAAGGCTTTCTTACGCCATGTTAAGATTTGTTTTCTAAGATTCCCAATGTTTGACAAGTCGCGGTTGGTATGTTTGGTTTCTACAGATGTTGACACCTCGCTGCAGTGGGAAATCTGTCTGTAGGGGAATGCACGGGGTCACTGTTCCCAGCCAGCTGATGTTCCTCAGGCTCCTTAGATGTTTAATAAATATCCTGTTCCAAAATTCTGCTGGGAGCTGGAATAGCAGATCCAAAGGATCAAAAGCTGTTTTGACCTCTCCTTTCTCAAGCTCCTCCTCATCCCAGGAGCTCTGTCTGGTTAAACAAAGAAACCCTTCCCACCTCTTCCCTCCAGCAGTTATAAACAGGAGTGGCAGACTTTTTTTCTCTAAGATACATATTAAAAAGTCTTGTAATTAGTTGGCAGCAATTAATTCTTGTGATATGTACCAATGTCTAGTTCAGATCTTTTCTCAGTGCCTGTGGTTTTGTTTTCCATATTTCATGGTATTTTTCTTGTCCGGTATCTTGTTTTCTCAAACAAGTTTTATATTACTATTTTGACTACTTTTTTTTCCAAATATTAGATCATCAAACTCCTCTTCTTGCTTGCTGGTAATGAAAATAATCCACAGTAGTTTATTAATACAATATCAATTTTAAAAAATATAACTATGTTATAGATGTCATAGATGATGGGTTTGCAACATCTATGAAATTATGTTCATGGTTGTTCTGAGACTACATGCATTTCACTTTTTTAGCAACTGAAGTGTTTCTATTAGATATACTGAGCGTGTGGAGTCTAAATCTGGATTTAATTTAGGTTTGGAATGTGCTTTTGGCTTGCTTTTGGTGGCCCCAAGATCTCATGACCTGTCCTTGCAAGGATATGAAAATACTTCAGTGTCAGCTATTCTTGCATGATGTTGATAGACTTTTAAATGGGAACTGGACAGCACAGAGCCTTCCTGGGCTCTGGATCTTTCAAGGAATCCAAGTGCAGGGTGTGTGGGTTCATCCCCGGCCATTCCCTTCCCTGCACCTCCCACACCGCCTGGCCGGGCTGCTGCTTTGGCTGCACCTCTGGCTCCGTGTGGGAGCTCTGCTGCCTCCATTCCATACAGAAATCCCACTTTTAAGGTCTGAAATAATGCCTGCTGCGCCTTGGTGCTTTTTTCCCTTGAGAAAACACAGACAGTTGTGGTGCTTTTTCTATAGTTGTGCATTTGTTGTGTCAGTGTGTGTCTGTCACACTGAGGGAGGAGGAGCTGGACAGGAGAAATGCCATGAGCAGAATTCCATGGAGACATTCTGTTTCTGCTGCCCTGTGCTCTTTTTGGGTTCCACCACAAATCTGCAACCCTAAGGCTCGTGGTGGGACTCAGGTTCATTTATTGTCCCTTTCTTTCCCTTTGCAACAAATTCCAAGAGCTGCCTGAGGCAGCTCAGATCCCTGTGAGGATAAAATGTTCTGGGACCTGTTTGGTGATGACTGATGTTCAGTGTGGGCACCAAAAGATCAGTGCAGCGCTTTTTCACATCCTCTCCTGCTCTCTGAGGAACTTCTGCCAGCCTGTTGCTGGGCACAGCACTCCCAGGTCCTTCAGAATGCGCTGGAGAAGCCTGAGCTCGGCTTTTGGGAAGCGCCTCTTGCAGATGCATAGGCTGCCTGCAGCTCGGTTTGATACCATTGCTGAAACCACGCCAAGAGCTCTAGCAAGGCGTGCTCCGAAACCGCTGGGTCTTGGAAATGGCACCCTGGGAATGAACGCTGCTGCCAGGCCGGGGAGTGCCCGGGGATGTGCTGGGCAGTGCTGGCATGGTGAGAACGGGTGAGCTCCTTTGGCAGCACTCGGTGCTCGGGGATGGCATCGCTCCGGCAGATGTTGCTGCGGTGGTGCACAGGAGCTCCTGCCCCGCACTCCGAAGCGCCGGGGAGCGCTTTGTGCCCGTGGCAGGGCTCGGCTGTGCTGCCACACGAGCCTGGCTGCCGGCAGCTCCGAGTGAGTCACACCAGCAGCAAGGATTCCGTAAACCGCGCCGCAGTGCGAGCAGTAAACAGGAAACACGGTGACGGACCCGCTCCGATCCATTACCGGCACAGCGCGGGGAGCGCGTGCATGTGGCCCCCGACCGCCAGCGAGCCACGTCAGCCTCCGAAACACTTGCTCCTCGTCACTCGTGCGTGTTTCAGTGTGCCTGCGGCTCCCGAGCCACTTCGGCAGATGCTGAGCGACAGCGTGCTTTCATTCGAAACGCACATTTCTGCTTTTCAAAAGTGCTGCTTTGTTCTTGAGAGGAACTTTTTTTTGTTGTTTTCCTGTAGTTTCAGTTTAGATTTGATTGATACCCTGCAGCTTTTCCTGCGGAGGAGGAACAGGTTTAGGGTTAGAGCAGGGTGGGAGAGAAACAGCCCCCGTGTGGCTCCCGGCCCGCCCGGGACTCGAACCCGCGTCCCTACGCCCGCGGCCCCTCCAGCCCCTCCCCCGGGGCGGGGCCCGGCCCGCGCTCCCTACCTGCGAGGATGTGACGTCAGCGCCTCATTAGCCTAATTGCGCTGACGTCAGGGCGGCGCCGGCCAATGGGGGCGGGCGGCGCTCCCCACCTGCTCGCGGCAGAATTCCATCATTCCTGGGATTCCTCGGCGGGCCCGCGCAGCGAGCGGGGCCAGCGGCGCCGGCC
>VZRL01003367.1:78904-114432 GCA_013397895.1 Origma solitaria
CAGCGTCACCGGGCTGTCCCCAGCATCGCCGGTCTGTCCCCAGCGTCACCGGGCTGTCCCCAGCATCACCGGGCTGTCCCCAGCATCACCGGTCTGTCCCCAGCACCACCGGTCTGTCCCCAGCACCACCGGGCTGTCCCCAGCATCACCCGGGGTCCCCAGCACCACCGAGCTGTCCCCGGCATCACCCGGGGTCCCCAGCACCACCGGGCTGTCCCCAGCATCACCGGGCTGTCCCCAGCATCACCGGGTGTCCCCAGCATCACCGGGACGCGCTGCCGCCTGCGGTTCGCAGCTGGGCTCCCGCCGAGCGTGTTCTTCCTGCAGGGAAAATCCCCGGCACCGTATCCATAGCGGAGGTGAAACCTTCCAGAACGAGTCCCAGGGGCGCTGTGAAGGCTTTTGGCGCTGCTCTATTGCATTTGCAGGGATTTTTCTGTAGGCTGTAGGAGTGCGGGGTCGGGCTGGCTGTGTGCTCCCCAGATGTGATCAGCAGTAATTAATTCCCTGAGTTAAGCTGTCCACACTGATCCTTTCTGAGAATAGATGGATGGGAATTTTAACAACCTTTTCCACTGACACTGGAGAATCCATAAACCCAGCTCATTTCCCTTCTGCTGTGTTGGTGCTTCAGGATTGCCAGGAACCAGAAACAATGGACATTTTTAAAATTAAACCAAAGAGGACTGGCTGATCAAGAGTTACAAGATTTCTCCTGTAGGGCAATTTCTCTGATTAGATTTTCTCTGACTTTGGAACGGGGAGTTTAAAGAGATTCCTTGCAGAGAAACAAACTGCAAGTTGTGAAGCTCTTTGCAGGCAGTGATGCTGAGAACCCTTGGATCCAAAACTGTATAAAACTGGGCAGTGATCTCCCTCTCCTGCCTTAATAATAAACCTTTCTAAGGCTCTTCTTCAGATATTAAGGTCATTATTTGTATTTTCCTATCTGTGAACTCATGAGGAGATTTCTAATATAGAGTGTGTTTTGCTTAAATTTCCTACCTCTCTTCTTGTTGATATCATTATAATCTTGATATTTGGGATCAGGCTCTGAGGCTTTTTGGGATCAGTTACAAGAACTGCTTTGACTCCCAGGTAAGATACAGCTCTGACCTGTTAACTCAGTGGAATTTGGGCCTGCCCGTTGTACATTCCCATTTCCCTGGTGGAATGGCTGGGCTGGAGCAGTGGCTGCTGGATCCCCAGCATTCCCAGCTCGCTGTGGGGAGCGGGCACAGGGCTTTCGGTGCAGGATGCTGTTCTGTTCACTGCTCAGGAACCCCTCTGGGATGGGGCTCAGCTTTTACACCCACCCCAGAGCAGGAGCTGGGCCAGAGCTGCAGTGATGAGCGCCCAGAGTGGTGCTGAGAGGGGCACCTCTGACAGTCTGCTGGCATTGAATAAGCCTGGCAGCTAAAATAGGATAGAAAATATTCATACAGACCTTTGGGGCATGTTAATTAAGAGCACTCACATCATAAACCATCAGTTTCTTATTTACATATGAGCAGCTTTGCTAACTTTCTCAGCATCTGCATATCGCCGTGGTTAATTGGTTTGTTTGCAGAGACACCTGAGAGTTTTCTGCTGGAAAAGGCAGCTTTGGTTCAGTTCTCCTTCCCGTGGCTCCGTGTTTTATAATGTGTTTGCAGCAGATTGGGTAACACAGAGGATGCACTGGGCGATCTTGTAGGTAAAAGACAAGGTCAGCTTGGACTTTTCCACTTTAAATTTCTTGGCTTTGTTAGATTTCAATTCAAATAGCATTGCTAACAGATTTCTTCTTAAAATGTTGCCTCGTTAAGGGGGATTTATGCAGCAAGACAACAAAAAGCACAAGGTAAAACAGCAAAGCTCTCCTTTAAGCTTATAATTTTCTGTGTGATGAGTTCAATCGTTGCTTCTGTTTGAAGATTTGCCTGTTCAAACACATTTTCCACATGCATAACGAGCATGGTTTAAAAACCCCCAAAGTAGGGAATAAATACATTTAAAAAATGTATTTTAAAAAAGAAAAAGTGGTATTTAGCCAAATAGCCTGAACTTACTCTCAAGAGTGTGAGTTGTAATGAAGGGGATGATCAGTGCTACTTGGTAATCATGACCTAAAGGGAGCACTTATTTCACGTTTGACCTTTTCACGTGGGTATCTAAACACAGGATTTTTCTGTCCACAAGGAGAAGCCCTGGTCTAAGCATAGCTGAAGAAATTTAAATGTATTGTGACTATTTCAGAAAATTACTGAATACAATGTGCTTATCATTATTCTCATTTATTGGGCAAATATGCTTTACTCTCTCCTATCATTAAAAAAAACCTATATTTACTTATTTCGCACCAAACTTCTGCTTTATCTGCCTTTCCTGTGTGAACGAACAGATTGTGCTGATCAGCTGTGTGTGGATTTCCTCTTCAGTTTCACTTTCTTCCATTGAAATCAGCAGAGTCTCTCTCTGGGCACTTCTGGGGATGAGTTGGGGCAGCTCTGTGCCTGTATCTCCCCAGGTGGGAGCTGCTTTTGGCCTGTTTGACCACACTTTGCAATTAATCTTGTTTTCCCTGTAATTGTGTTTATCTGCACTTTAGTCTTGATGGTTTCTCAAGTGCCTTGTCATTCTGGAATCACTTTTTCATTGTTCTAATGGGCTTTGTTTATCAGTCCTCCTCTTCTCCCTCTGGCCTTATCTCTGTCATTTCTCCAGACTTTGCCATTCCCCTTTTTTTAAAAATCAAATGCCAAGTTCTTCTCTTTGTCTCCCATCTCTCCTGCCATACCTCACTGTGAACATTAACTTGGGTGGGATTGAATATTTGTTTGGCTCTGTGTTCGGGCTCAGTGAGTGGTGCTGGTTGCTCCGGTGCCTGTTTGCTGAATTTCAAACAAGCAACCGCAGGGTTTTTCCCCTGCATGCCCTTCCTGATGCTTGGAGGGTGCTGTTTAAATCATGAAATCACTTAACTGTTCATTTGCAAAAGCTTTAACTTCTTTATAACCTTCAAAAAGAAAAAAAAAAATTAAAACCCCACATTTACAGACACTGGCAAAGCTGAGAGTACTCCCTACGTCTCTAGAACTTGCAAAAATGTGAGAAGGAGAGGGAAAATACACATTTTTCATTATCCATTTCATTACACTAACAGATACTGCGTCCTTCAAGTGTTGCATAAAGGAATTACAGGTGGATCAATGTTCAGATCAGTCTGTCAGACTGAAATCTCTGATTTCACACTCTGTTTTCCAGAATGTTTCCTTGCTGCTGTGTAGGTGAGAGGACAGAATAGGGCAATGTTGAGTGGGAGCAGTAAACGATAAATAAGAGCACTGAGCAAGATATTAAACTAACATTTGCTATTAAAGGAGATAAAAATATCTTGAATGCTTGTAAAAGTGCTTTTTGGCTCATGGCTCTTAAATCTAACAGTGAAGACTTTGTAGCCAGGGAGATCTATGGGGAAACTGTGGGGTTTAAATCACATGGAGCCAAGGGAAATCCGTTTGTGTCTTGGGTTTCAGTCCTTGCTTGCTTTCTCTCACCAAGGACTTGCAGAGGGTTGGGTTTCCATGGGGACACTTCTGAAAATTCCAGGTTGGTTTTTGCTGCGTGGACACATTTGTGTCACCCTGAGAAATGGCTGGATTGGGTCGGGAGTCTCCTTTGTAACTGTTGTTAAGGTTTTTTTGTTTGGTTTTTGGGGTTTTGTTGTTGTTGTTTTTTGGTTTTTGTGTAGTTTTGTTTGGGTTTTGGGGTTTTGTTTTTATTTTTGATTTTCAGTTGTTTTTTTTGTTGTTGTTTTGGTTTTTATTTTTGTTTTGGTTTTGTTTGGGTTTTGGGGTTTTTTTGTTTGGTTTGGTTTGGTTTTTTGGGGGTTTCCTTTTCGGGGTTTTTTAAAATTTCTTGGAACCTTGGGAAGTGGCTTGTCCTTTCCTTTCTGAACCAGGATCCCCCCAGGATGGCTGAGCTGCTCTCTAAGTGCAGCCCCTGCTGACCTCGCCCAGATCAAATTTGGGTTTCAAACTTGGGCCCAAGAGCAGATCCCTCCTCCCTTCCTCTCCTTTATTTCTTTCCCGAACTCTTACCACTGACTTGTTAGTCTGATGCAGAACCAGAGCGATACAGAACGATATTTGAAAAATAATCTGGAATTTTGTCGCTCCTTGCAGGTAATTGTTTCAATCCGTTTATTAAACCACAGAATATCTCTTGTGGATCTGCGGTTTTTGAATGAACACAAAGTCCTCCCCAGGCCGTGATGAACACCTCAGCAGCTCTGCCATCCTCTGAGCTCTCATCATCCGCAGAGCTGCGAAACTGCAGCGGGGCTGCTTTCAGTCAAGTTGTTTTTCAAGAGTCTAATTTCCTGAGTGGAATTAAGACTTGGTTCCTGTTTCCTTCTCTCGGTGTGGATTTCTGTCACCAGTTCATTCTCTTACTGGGAGCGTATTCCGGAAAGGGATTGGGCATCTGCTACTCCCATTATTTAAAAATTACTGGAAAGCTTAAAGAAAAAGGGCAATTTGTTTTTAATGAGATGTTTTACTATCCTTTACATCGTGGGGTTTTTTTTTCCTGAAGAGCTGACCAAAAATATTTGTATTACTGTCCTTGAAATGCAGGACAGAGCACTGAGTCCTGAGCTACCCTTTATTGGTGTAGCTGCACCCCCTGATCAGACAAAGTTGAATCACTTTTCCAACTGAATTTTCCCTCTGTTAGAGGGATTTGTGTGAGAGGGTCAGTAATCAACAATCTGCTATTTTAAACTCCAAGAAAACAGAAAAACCCTCATGAACCAAGCACCAGGGTCTGAGGGATCCCAGTGGATGATGCTGAAAGCTTTTCAGGGAACACCCTCTGCCAAATCTTTGCTTTGGTTTGGAGGAGAACGTGGCCAGGTGTGATATGAATAAATATTTAACAAAGACAAACTCAGTAAAATAAGCTAAGAGCTTGTTTTCTGAAACCTCTTGCCCACAGGTATTGCCTTTAAATGAAAGGGTTAATTGACTTTATCAGTTAAGATATTCTTCTCGAGCAAAAGCTGATTGTGGCAGGGAGGGAGAAGGATGTTTTAATCCTCAATACACTTGGTTATTTCAACTTTGTCTCCTCTTCTTGCATAATTCTATGGAAATCTGCCTGGATTTCATGATTTAAACTTAAAAATATATGCTTTAAGCTTAAACATACATTTTTTAAACTTACAAACACTTGAAAATCCTTTCTCTTATGCTTTAAAGTCTGATTAGTTTAAAGTCTTTGACTTATTTAGGCAGAGGGAGGGAGGATGGTGAGGTTTATTGTTTTAGTGCAAAGGCAAGGAAATTGCTTCCCAAACATGTGCTTGTTGTTAAGTCAATGTACACGTTAGACATGTGTTTGAGATTTCTGCTGTTGCCACCACCTTTTTTTTTTAACATCATACTGTAAAGTCAGTTACAGTAAACAGTTCTTATGAGAGAAGTTTTTGCTAAGTTTTTTGTGGAAAACCCTCAACAGGACCATTAGCTGTTCTGGGTTTTTTCTTTCTCCATTTTTTTTTTTTTTCCTTAACAGTTCCGCCTGTGCTGCTTCCTTTTTATTTGAAAACATATAGATGTTGTTGGCCACATAATAAAAGCACCGTGACAAGATGTTATTCTCTTCGTAGTTATGGAATTTCATATTGGAACTTTGTTTTTCTTTAGTTTTGAAGCTATTCCTGTGAAACTTTGAGAAGCTTCTGGAAGCTGCAATACAATCATTGGCCTTACAGGAGTTTGTTGCTTGGTGTAGTGCTGGAATTAGGCATTTTTAGCATGGTGGGGTTAGTTTTTCGTGGATGGGAATTGTATGTTGCAAGGGGCAAAACGCAGGGAAAAGCACCTGCTGGAGTGTGATTGTGATTATACAAATTACAGTTCTGTGTGTGGTTGTACGTACACAAACCCAGAGTTCAGTTGTATGTTTATTAGTTAAAAAAAAGCCTTAGTAAAATTATAATTATAATAAATAATGTAATTATAATCAAATGATAAAATTAATAAAATTTGGATGATTCTACTTTGGGCATAGGAGAGAGTATGGAGAGGAAGTTTCTGGAATGCTGTGTATCCAAAGCTCCATAAAGGGTATGGAGGGGAAGTTTCTGGAATGTTCTGGATCCAAAGCTCCATAAAGGGTATGGAGGGGAAGTTTCTGGGATGTTCTGGATCCAAAGCTCCATAGAGGGTACGGAGGGGAAGTTTCTGGAATGTTCTGGATCTGAAGCTCCATGCCAGTGCAGGCAGCCAGGCCAGCTGTCCTGCAGTGCAGGGGAGTTGCCTTTGGCCATTGTCTCCAGGAGCTGTTTCTTGGGATGGCAGCAAAGCTTCTTACCTTCCTTTGTTTCGTATATATTTTTGAAAATGGTTAGCCTTGAATGTTGAATAAAGTAATTGGTTTGCTGCTGTAAATCTGCCTTATAATGAGTGTTGGGTTTGCTGTTCTTGCATGTTCACTTTGCTGCTGGATAAGTACGGAATTTTAGTGGTGCCACTACAGAGGGCTGATTTGGTTGATTATCACAGTTGTTGACAGTTTTTGGGAAAATGGGTGCTAGCAAACCTTTTTACACCATGTGTGAGCAGTGGTGCTCAGCCCCAGCCCTTGGGAATTTGTTGCTCTGCTTTGTTTGGTGGGAAAGCCAATCCAGTGTTTCCTTGTTCTCAGCAGTGACAATTTTGACAAGTCCTGAGCTGGTATAACATGAAAAGATCAGCAGAAATTTGGATTTTTGATTCCTTTTGCTGTCACGCTCCCGTTGTTCATTTCTGCTTGCTGGTGTGTGTGTGTGCTCTGCACAGCTGGCACAGCACCCACTGTTGTCCTAAATCTACTCTCTGAAACCTTGGTTCTGAATCTTGCAGGATCCAGAGAGGAATGGAGACTCCCTTGGATGTTCTGTCGAGAGCAGCATCTCTGGTGCATGCTGACGATGAGAAACGTAAGTCCTGTGCTTCCTTGGCTCCACGTGCTTCGTGTTTGCCCTGTGGATCGGCCTGAACGCCGCTTTTATGGAATTTTTATTTTCATTTTACTGAGTCTGAGATGTATAGAAAACTCTTCAGGGTCATGTGAATGTACAGAAATCCCTTCAGAGGTTGTTTTCCTCAGATGCAAAACCAATGCCTTGAATTTCAGTTGCTCACTGGGCAGGAGAGAATCACTGCTGTTATTATTTTAAAATGTCCTTAACAATTCCTGTGAAGGTGCCCCTCGTTTCCCAATTGTATTTGCACTGTAACAATAAGTAATATAATTATAATCAAATGATAAAATTAATAAAATTTGGATGATTCTACTTTGGGCATAGGAGAGAGTATGGAGGGGAAGGTTCTGGAATGCTGTGAATCCAAAGCTCCATGAGAGAGTATGTAGCAGAAGTTTCTGGATTATTATTTATTATTTTAAATAATTGTTATTATTTTTAAATGTCCTTAACAATTCCTGTGAAGGTGCCCCTGTTTTCCCAATTGTATTTGCACTGTTAGCAGACAAAAAGCTGTGATGGAGCTGCTGATGGCCTCAAGCTGAGGCCGCTTTGAGAACTCAGGCTCCCTGGTCATTTTGGACAGACCTGTTCTCATTTCAGAGCACAGAACTGGGATTCCAGTTCATAAAAGCTCTCAGACTGACTGTGGTCATTAGCAATGAGCTCTTCATTTGCCTTTCACTTCAGTAAAAGGTAATTACAGCATTGTAGCATAGGCAGTGATGGCAGAGGCGAGTGTTGCCCTTTATTTGGGTAATATTTTTGCTTTTAACATTCCTGGGAAGCGTTTCAGGTGGGTTAGCTAATGTTGGAGTAATATTTTCAGTTCTGCCAAGCTGCAGTGCCACTTTGCGGATCAGATTGTTGCTCAGGAATAGATGTTCTCAGTGCTTTCTGAAGAGTGTGTGCCCTTGGGGTATCAGCCTCAGGAGGTGCTGACTAGAGCAATGGGATTTTGGATTTCAAACTGATTTTGCATGTTGCTTCTGTGCAGAAAATCACCTTTTAAGATGAGTGCAGCTGTTCTTCTTTGGCTACTTTGTTCTGCATATATTTTTGAAAATGGCTAGCCTTGAATGTTGAATAAAATAATTGCTTTACTGCTGTAAATCTGCATTATAATGAGTGTTGGGTTTGCTGTTCTTGCATGTTCACTTTGCTACGGGATAAGTACGGAGTTTTTTTAGTGGTGCCACTATAGAGGGATGATTTGGTTGATTGTCACAGTTGTTGACTGGTTTTGGGAAAATGAACAGCAGTGGAACTTTTTGAGGAAATAATTTCAACCGCGATTTTGGCCTGGGGGGGATTTCTTTTGGCTGAGTTTAAAAAAAAAAAAATTAAAAAAATTGAATATATATTCTCAATTTTCTTGAGCTTAAACGCATTCTTTTTTGTTAAGTATTGCCTAAGACTGCAGTTTGATTTCGAGCTGCACGGGATGGGAATGCTGGGCTGGATTTAGGGAATGCAGAGGAGGTCTGATGCAGTGCAGTGTGCATGTGAAGGAGCTGCTGTGTGTCTGCTCCTAATTGCCATTCCTGCAGTGTCACCACTCAGCCTTAATTAGATCTGTGCCATGTGCAGCTCCCAGCTCTGCTGTCTGCAGCCTGCCCTGCTGTGGGGCACACCCCAGAGAGCAGCCCTGAGCCTGCACCTTTCTGTGCCAGCTTTGGATTCACTCTCCCTCACAGAGCTGCTCTTAATCTTGAATTTTGCAGTTCTGTTTGAGCTTTCATGAGCCTATAGCACTGCATTTCTCTATCCCCACTCACTTTGTCCCAAACAGAATTCTGCAGAGTTTCCAAGATTCCAGTCATGAGCAGGAGTGCAGGAATAGCACCAGAATTTGTTAATTTAATGCTTTGAAATGTGAAGGGTCCTCTTATCTCTGTGGGGGCCAATAATACTGAAGTGTCTTAGTGTATATACAAGTCCTGGACTGTTTAAAACAAATACTTTTAAACTTACCAGCACTTAAAGAAATGAGTTCAACCTCGGCCAGCGACCAAGTACCGCACAGCTGCTCACTCCCATGTCCCCAGCCCTGCTGGGATGGGGAGAAGGATCAGAAAAAAGGGTAAAACATCTCTGGTTTAGCTCAGGAACTGTGCTTAAATCATCCTGCTTAAATCATCCTGCACTTGTTAGCAGTGAAAATTTATGAACCACATTTGTTTGACTACTGTGTCATGGAAAAGATTAATTATGGAGAAGAAATGGATACTGCAATTTGGTATTTTAACTCTTGCCGTGGAGATGGAAGCAGTTATTTGGGTTTATGGTACAGTGGAGCTGTACTTAAAAAATAAAGAGAGGGCTGAACAAAAGACAGGCAATGATGTCTTTATTAGCCAGACATGGTAAAGGATTGGCACTGATTTCTGACCTGTCAGTAGTGAAGGAGAGGCCACAGAACGTCTGTTCCCCTGGTGAGGAGCTGTGGGTAATGTGTATTTATCTCTAAGTGGCACCTGCAAGGTTTTGCTGGGGTTTTTTTAGAGCCTCAGAAATGGGATTTGGATGAAGTGACCATCTCTGTGCTGGTTTTTTATCGTTCCCACAGTCCTGAACCTTATTGAATATGGGTTATTGTAAAGTTGATTTTTGTGATTTCCAGTGAGGTGCTTGCTACTCCTTACTCTCGTGTCCTTCTTCTTTCCCTGGGCTGTCCTTTCTGCAGTGGCACTGATTTCCATCTGCTTGGGGTTGAATTTGGCTGGTTTTGGAGAGCACAGGATAAGCTGGCAGGGTTTAAGCAAGTACTCAAGCAGCAAGGAGGATTAGCATGTCGTATTTATCTGCTATCAGGGGTTTGGAACTGGTCTTTCAGTTATAAACAGAGTTTTAAAAGCATAATCTGGTTATTGAGAGAACAGCGAAGGAAAACATGAGAAGGATTTGTGCCTACAGTGTGTTGTGAGCCCTGTGAAATCAGTGTTATATTAACATTTTACTTACTCTTCCCTCCAATATGTAAAGCCAGTGTAAAAATATGGGAAAGAATGAGAAAAATCCATGTATTTTCTCACTGTCTGAGGGTAACACAGTGAAAAGTCTGCTGAGGGCAAGCAGGAGAAAATGTACTTCCATAAGGAAATGGAAAGTTTGGAAACAGCTCATTAATGGCACCAGCAAGTAACAACTTTGTATTTTAATGCCTTCAGCCAAACCCATACCTGTTGAGTCTTGATTTATGTTTTGAAAAACTGATAGAGAACTATATTAAAAAAAAAAAAAAAGATTTTTTGATCAAGCCATGCTCCTCGCACATGTGCCATCAGTCACATGTGTGCAGGGACGCCTGGAAGGGCCATTCCTCACTTCTTGCCTGTGAACACTGTGATTGTTTGGCAACAGTTTCTTTTATGTGGTTTAGTCTAATCCACTTCAAATAATTAAGCCAGCCCATACAGTTGATATTTCTAGTACAGAAGAATTATTGTGCTTTAAAATCCCTGCCCTAATCCGCTTTGTAATAAAATCCTCGTGTAGACAGGAGCTACCAATCAGTTTGTGCTGTTCTTCGTGGTATCAGGAGTTCATTAGGAGCATGAATTTTGTGTTGGCTACCACTCCTCGTGAATAAATATGCAATGATTTGGTGTTTTGAATAGCTGATCCCAAAAAAATACTACTTCAAGGCTGAGTGAGAAGACTCTATTATTTTTTAACACTGTTGTAGAAGATGATGACCCTGTAAGCTCATTGTTATAAATAAAAACAAACAGTGTTTAGAGCAGAATTGGACTTGAGTGTTGTTATTTGTGTAGAAGATATTAATGATGAAATATTTCCAGCATCACAGGGACTTTCCACCCACACTGCTCCTGTTTGTTGTGTAAATTTATGGCAAATGATGGGCAGTGAGCCTGGGGCAGGTTTGAATATCAGCGTTTGCAGAATTTAAAGTTCGTTAATTCTTTTTTTCTAATTCTCTAATTTAGTTCTCTTTAAAGAGCTTCCATCCCCCTGTGTGAACAGTGACATCAGCACTGAAAATGCCTCAGCTCCTGGAGCTGTTCTGGCTGATTAAAAGGGAGGAATTGCGTGGAATTTGCTCTGTGAGTGCAGTTGGTGCAAAGAAAGTCTTGAGGATTATTTGAAGTTTGTTTTTGGGAGGATTTTGGGCTTTTTCCAGCATTGGTTTGGCTGAGTGGGGTTTGTTTGTTTGTTTGTTTTCCTTTTTTTCTAGAGATTCATCTGCTTCAGAAAATGGGAAACAAGACAGCATTTCATGTCAGAACCCTTGTTTATTTTCTATTCAAGTTCACCCCATTCTGAGTAGACGTGGGAGGAATTGCAGTGCTTGTAGTAATGACAATAAATATTCTATAGCGAAATATTACCCAAAATAATGAAATATTTCCAATAGTGAACATAATCTTATCATGTGACTTGCCCTCTGTACTTTCGCTTTCACATATACGTCCAAAAGAGCAAATCTCGTAACAAAGAAATAAATGGAAAAAGTCTTGGCTGCCTTCTGAATGAAGAGATATTTCAATATTGCTTCTCATTTATGGAACTTTCGCTTCAGGGGTGGAAGGGAAATCAAACTGGTTTAGTAAGGAAATCCTGAAGCATATTTAGAGTTCTTTGGGCATCTAAAATATGTTTGTGTCCCTGAGAAATGCTGTGCTCTGAGGAGTGTTGGGTTCTGTTCCTTTACCTTGAGGTGGCACTGCCAGACTCAATCCCTGTCTTGATCTTCCCCCAATTTAGCCTAAATAAGAATGTACCTTTAATGAAAAGGTTGTTTGTGATGCTTCTACTAAAAATCTTCCTTCCTGTGACTCTCTGGTAATAAAATTGTTTGTTTGTAGGACAATACTTGATGCAGTCCTGCTTGGTTCAGGGCAACACAGCCACTTGTACTCAGATTTTTATTTTGCATTTTGTAAATAAATTTAACAGGATTTTGAATGTGTGGGTTTTTTCAGCGCTTTCAGAGTTTGGGGGATTTTAATCAGGATTTGTCAGCCCTTATTAACCAACCCAACAGAAACTTTTCATTTCAAGCTTGACAATTTCTTCAGAACCTTTCTCTTGTTTGGCTGAGACACTTCTCATATGAATATAAATGAATTCACCACATGGGTATTTTTTTCTTCTTTTCTTCTTTTCTTATTCTTTTTCTTCTTTCCTTCTTTTTTCTTCTTTATTCAAACATTGATTAGGTTGTCTTTTTGCCGGGTTGGTGATTGGATGAATTGTGTCTTGGCTCAGAGAGGAGGCAGATATTTGATACACACACAGAGTTGGTCTTAAAAATTAGAGGTGTGATCAGACTGTGGTGTTCTGCAGCTCACCTTAATACCCTGGATTCTTTAATTGCAGAAATTAATGTTTAATTAAATAACTGAATCGTTTTTATGATTTAGCAGCTGTGCTTGTGGTTAGAGCTTATCTGTGCTGTCCAACAAAAGAGAAAGTGAAGGTTTCTGATGGAAAAGCTCCAATTTCTAAGGAGCAGTGTCAGCAAAAATGGACATTCGTAATCCCTTAACAGCTCTGAGAGGTGTTAAAAGTACATTTGTCACTTTGTCATTTAAGTGATGCTCAATCAATGGTGGAGGAAGTCCTGTTAGTTTTGGAGTGGCATTTGTGACATAAATCATCCTTTTTTTTTTTTTTAATGGAAGGGGGAGAATTATGGAAATGTGATGTCTCAGCTGAGTAATAATGTGATGGAAAAACATAAGTGGTTCAATCCTTGAGATGCAGCCTGAATCATCTGTTGTTGTATGAATACCAAAAGCTTGAAATAATAAAACTCTGAGTAATAACATGCCAAGTATTCTGCTTTTAAATCGATGAGCCATACAGAAAATACCAATATCTGCTCTGTTTTAAATATCAGTAAATCTGGTTTTTAGTAAAATATCTGAATGGCTGAAGTCCTGACCTTCTGCTTTTTGTCTTTCCAAAACCTTTAGCGGTTTGTATTACTCAGTACCTCCCAGAGCAGCCTCCTGTGAGTGGTGTCAGGGCCATCCCATTAATTTTAGGATTTTCTTGGGAGGAGGAGTGTTACGTAGGACAACTGCTTCTTTGGGTTGTTTTGTTTGAAAAAAACAATGAATTATTCTTACCCCCAGAAAGTTTCACCCTCTTTTTCTCTGAGTTTATCGTAACAGGAAAATAAAAGAATGAGCAGAGTTGTGTTTTCAGCTTGTTAAATAGGCTGGAAAATGGGGCAATTGTGTGCCTGGCGCCTCGACGTGTTTCAGGAGCAGGGGAACCCCATTAGCAGAGCCAGTGCAGGGATGGAAATTCCTGCAGGAACAAAGGGCCTGCGTGTCCCTTGGGGATTCATTTTTCCAAGCTCAGCTGCCTGCAGTTTGTAAACACATTGGTTGTAGCATCCTTCAGTGTCCCAGATGTTCCTGCGCGGAGCTCCTGAGCAGTGGCAGCCTCACAAAGTGCCTTTTCTTCCTTCCTTCCAGCCAACTGGGGATAAATCTGGGGGCTGGTGGCATTCCCCCCAGGAAAAGCTGTTTGCTGAAACACCATCTCTTTAAAAGTTATCTGGTCCGTGGATGGGGAGAAATCTCCTTGCTTTTCTTCCTTCTTTCCAGCTAGCTGGGGACAAAATCCGGGAGGCGTTCCCCCCCGGAAATGCTGTTTGCTGGAACGTCATCTCTTTAAAAGTTATCTGGTCCATGGAGGGAGGGATCTCCTTGCTTTTCTTCCTTCCTTCCAGCTAACTGGGGATAAAATACGGGGGCTGCTGGCATTGTCCCCCAGGAAATGCTGTTTGCTGAAACACCATCTCTTTAAAAGTTGTCTAGCCCATGGAGGGAGAGGAATCTCCTTGCTTTTCTTCCTTCTTTCCAGCTAACTGCAGGTAAAATCTGGGGGCTGGTGGCATTCCCCCCAGGAAAAGGCATTTGCTGAAACCCCATCTCTCGGAAAGCTGTCTGGCCTATGGAGGGAGGGAATCTCCTTGCTGGAGTGGAATTTGTCACCAGGTCCCGAGCAGTGCTGTGAGGATCACAGCTGGCGCAAGGCACATCCCATATGGAACCTGTCCTTGCTCAAATGCTGGGCTCTGAGCTCTGTGCTCAACTTGTTTTACCAGAACTCGTGTTTGTTACAGCCTGAATTCCCCAGCAGTGCAGAGAAATTATTCCCTGATTGGGTTTTGCCCGTGAAGTTTTGTGGTGGGGATGGAAACTGCAGGAATGGACTGGGATTTACAATTGGAATGTACTGGGATGTGAATTTATATTCATATGAGAAATGTCTCAACCAAACAAGGGAAAGGTCCTGAGGAAGCTGTCAAGTTCAAAATGAAAGATTCTGTTGGGTTGGTTAGTAAGGGCTGGCAAATCCTGTGCTGGGATGTTCTGGAAATCTGGCCGTTCTTCCCATGGCACATAGTATTTGGCTTGTTTAATTTGGTATCAAAAAGCAAAAAAAAAAGTTCTCTGTTAATTAGAAGTACTCCAGGCTGCCTAGAAAAATGCAGGGTGCTCTCCAGGATGTCCTTTGCCATTTTCAGAGCACAGAGCACACACAGTGTGGGAATGGCCCTGCCACACATGAAAAGGCACTGAGGCAGAAGTGGTGAGAGGAAAGGAGTTAAAATATTTCAGCAGCACTTTGGATTTGGTATATTTACTACTTTCTCTAGGGTTTTTTAATGTACTAATTTCTGTAGGTACTTATTTCAGCACTTTATCGAGTGTCTGGAGGGGCTGGAACAGAGCACGTTGCAACTTCCCTGTTGCCTCTGTGACACCATGCCTTAAACCTGTCTCAGCATTATAAACCCATTTCTTTAAAGCTGTTAAAATTGCCTAAAAATTGAGGTGGTCCTACACAACCTTTACTCCTTTTTTAGTCTGGAGTGAAATGATCATAGAATTTTTACAGTTCTGTTGTAAAAAGCAACATGCAAGTTCTCAGTTAATGAGCATCTGTTTGGAATTTTTCTTTTCCCTGGCTGGGAACCCAGACTTTATTTATGGTATGCCATTCAAATTCTGACCTCAAGGAGGAGGGATCTGAACATGGCTTTTCCAGTCCAAGGTAAGTGTCCTGATTGAATGGCTTGTGGAACAAAAAAAGGATGCAGTCAATTAACACACTGCTTTACTAACTTCTGCTTTTTGTTCTGTTCAAAAGAAAAACAACACTGAAAAACACTGAAGCAGTGCTTTGCTTCAGCCTGCAGAGAACATATTTTTTCCCCAAAATTACTTGCTTTTATTTTTCCCCACTCTTCTGCTGCTGACTCAAAACTCAATTACTTATGAAAGCAAAATTCTGGCTACAAATCTGCAGTGCAGCTATAAACAATGTCACTGCAGAAACTTCTGTCATCCATAAGCTTAAAAGGAGAAATGCTTCTTATTTAGCAAATTGAAGAGTGAAGAGTGATTTATTCCCCTCCTCTGATTTTTTTTTTCCCTTTCTGCCCTGACTTTAAGCTTAATGAGATGTTCATTGAAAGTTGCCCCAAAACACTCCCCTGCATTACCAGACTATTTTTGTGCATCCACTGCAGCAGGATGATGCACCTAGGTGATGATAATTCCAAAGCACTGGAATAAATTTGCTTTAGATACACATTTATTGCTCTGTAAGGCAGAGAAATTCTAAGCAGCAGTTGGACAGAAAAGTCCCTTTGTGTGTTTTCTTGTTTTAAAGGGAACAATTTCAGTCCCTGCACTGGGGCTGGATTTTGCTGGAGCTGTGCCAAGAGCAGTAACTGCTTTTATTTTCTGGGTCATGCCCACGTTGTCTGTTTGGTTTGTGTGAAAACATCTGTGTGTTACAACTGGAACTTTATTACTGGAAATCTGCTGCCTTTATTTGCTTTCCTTGGAGCCGGGTGGGTCTGGCTCTGAGCAGAGGGACCAACTCATCCACGGCTCCATCTGTGCCTCTGCCCCTGTCTGCATCTCACTGCACCTCTTGCTTAGCCTGACCCGCAATAATATTGATTACAGAAACATGTAAAACTTCTGTTTTCCCATTTGAGATCACCTCTTTCTTTATCCTTAGATTTACCTCATCACTTGACGATATAATGGTTTTCCAGTAGTGCCCTGGAATTCCAACGTGTTCAGGTTGAGCAGTGTTGAAATCTGTGATCTTGCTGTGCAAGGATCTGTCTATGGGAGAATTTCAGAACATATTTATTTCCGAATATATTTATTTCCGAATATATGTATTCCAGAATATATTTATTCCAGAATATATGTATTGCAGAATGTTGGCACTTATATCCTCTTACCTACTCAGCTACTGACCTACTCAATAGGTAGGTAGGTAATAGTTTACCTAGTCAAACTATTCTTTTATTTCAAAATTATGAACTCAAATTTTAGAAGTATATTTGAATATACTTAAAAATTGGAATATGTAGTAACTAGTATATTGAATATACTAGTTACTACATATTCCAATTTAGGAGTATATTCAATATATATATTCAGTATATCAAATATATATATTCAATATATTTTGACTATATATATAGTCCATATCTATAGAAAATATATATATTGAAAATATATATATTGAATATATATCAATAGATATTCAGTATATTGAATATACTAGTTATCTAGCTTTAAACGCATTAACACTTACAGTAGTCCTTAATAAAATTGTTATCAACCAATAATTAATATGTTAAATAAAATATGTGCACAGCTTACTAAGGACGTCGTTTGTCAGTGTTTGAATACGAAGGGAAGTAATGTCTTCTGTGGAAAGGAGAAGGAATTTGGAAAATTTTTAAAAATAGAGATGTGTTTGCTGCATTTTTGGAGCAGAATTCCAGTTGCTGACCTGAGTGGAAGGCTCTGAGCTGTGGGACTCTCCCGCTGGCTCTGGGTGAGCTCTGGGCAGGATCTGCTCCCCGCGAGCCCCGTGGCTGCCCCAGCTCCCTGGTCCTGCGGGCTGAGCTTCTCATGGCTCCCGACAGATGTTTTGCCTTTAAAGGTCACCTCAGCTCCGTGTCCAGGCTGGCTCCTCGCTTCCCAGAGCGTGCCAGCGGAGTTCACAGCTGGAATGTGCTTTGACAGCAGGAACGACATCTCACGAATTTCTCGTTCGCTTCCTCAACCAAATCTCACCATAGCCGCTCTGGTACCAGCGGGCAGAGCGTGTTGTGAAAGGGTGATGCCATGTCAGAACAAAAAGATTCTCTAATTATTAATTTTTGGGGTTCTGAATGGCTTGAGACTCAATCATTGGAGTTCTAAGTGTTGCATTTTTGTAAGGCTTCAAGATTAAATGTATCCGTGCCTATAGGTAGAGCAGACCAGCAAACCTGGGCTGTCATGTTGGAATAAAAACTTAAAATTATTATCTGCCCCGGCTCTGATGAGCTCCCAGTCCAGATCTCCCTGCCTCGACTCTTTTTTATGCTCATCTGTTCATATTTGCCTGCATATGTCTGCCTGATCATCTGGCAGCTCTATCCTGAAATGATTTTCCTTTCTGCTCCTCACAAATAGGGCACTGTGGCATTAGGAGCTGCTCCACTGACCTGACTGCAGTCACATTAATGCCTCTGCCTTGCTGCTCTCATCATACTCAAATATTAATCAGTGACCAGAGGAAGGCTGACTACAGAAAAATGGAGATTTTCACTGCTGCTTGTGGCTGTTCCCTCCTGAGGATCTGTTCCCACGTGTGCCCTCGTGCCCCCCTGGCAATTTCAGTTTTTGATAATTCCTGGTAGCACTGCAGTAATTTCAATTAACATGTGTAAAGTACCGAACAGAGTTTGTGGAAGACCTTGTATTTATTTCTCAGATTAGATTCTTTCCTGGGTTTGGCTGGGACAGAGGGTTTTTTTTCATTCTGCCATGACAGATCCCAAGTATATTTGTAGAAACTCTCTGTTTCCTTTTCCTCTTTGGATTCCCGTTCTTTGTTAAGTTGGAAAGGGGTTATCATTTTCCTTTTTTATTGGCTGAAATTCCATGTTCGTTGAAGTTAGAGGGAAATATTTATACAAATGATGCTACTTGTTGACTTCTTTTGAGTGTTAAAACATGGAAAAGATAATTTCTCCAATAGCCATAGAATAACCGACGTTTCCTTTGAGAAACAGAAACTATAAATGAGGATTTTTTAAAAGTCTCTTTCAATTTGCTCTGCATTCTCTGAGGTCTTATTTTCATTTTCTTTCTATCTTCTGTTATGGAGGCAGTGGTGAGTGGGTAATAGATTGGAGGCTGCAAATGAGTGTGCAACTTATTGCTGGAATTAAATTCCATGGGGCAACTATTTAATGAAGTGTTCCATGTGAATTGGTGTCCTTCGTTTTGTATGGCTGGAAGGAGATCCACATAATGTCATTTGTTAAACAACTGCGATTATTTTGATTGCTGAGAAATTAATTGCGTTAACATAATGAAACATTTAAAATATTTAATGCTTTTAAGCAATAGTTATTTTTTTAAAATGAGGGTTTCTTTTGCATTTTGCTGAAATAGCAAGAAATAAGTGGAAGGGACTTTTGTTTCTGTTGAGAAGCTGGAGCAGAGGTTTGTGTCATCAGCTTTAACTGCAAAGTGCCTCTGCAATTTGATAGCTGCTCTTCTAAAGGTGGAAAATCCTAACAGTGAGTGAAAGATGAGGTGAGAAATGGTGAAAATGGGGCTGAAGGAAGGACAAGGCTGCCCCAGGTTAGAACATTCTTAACACGATTTTTTTGCCATGATGTGAATTGTTTTAGCCCATAATTCATAAGAGTTTAGATATCAAAGTGTTTTACAAGGTCTAATAGCCAGGGCATTCTGAAGTAAAGGTATAAGAAGGAAACTGGAAAAGCATAGGGAATTCTATAGGGAATGAAGCTGGATGTTGGGGAGAAAGGAACTGACAACTTAAAAGATCCTTTAAGAGCTGCACCATTATTTCTCAGTCTGCTACAATCATATTTTAGCCCATAACTGGTTTTTTCAGACTGGGGGGTTTGCTTTTGTCACTGGACTGAGAAGCAGGCATTGAACCTGTTGGGCTTGAAATCCGTGACAACAGTTTGTGCTGGGGCAGTGTCAGGGAGAAAATAATCCTATGGGGGATGAAATAACAGCAGGACTGTGCTCAGCGAGTGTTCAGTCCCTGCAGGTTTGAGACATGGGCTGGGATTCCCTTTTTTATACACGGACTGGGATTTTCCCTCTTTATACACACGGACTGGGATTCCCTCTTTATACACAAACTGGGATTCCCTCTTTTATACGCAAACTGGGATTTGCTATTTTATACACGGACTGGGATTGATTCTGTTTCTTTACACACGGACTGGGATTCCCTCTCTTTATACACGGAGTGGGATTCCCTCTTTATACATGGACTGGGATTCCCTCTCTTTATACACAGACTGGGATTTTCCCTCTTTATACACAGATTGGGATTCGCTTTTTTATATATGGACTGGGATTCCCTTTTTTTATACATGGGCTGGGATTCCCTTATTTTATGCACAGACTGGGATTCTCTTTTTTTATACACAGACTGGGATTCCCTCTTTTTAGACATGGACAGTGATTCTCCCTTTTTATCCCCGGCCAGACTCCAGCCAGCTCTGGCCCCAGTGCTCACTGCATTAAAGAATTGCCCCTATTTCTTGCAGCCCTTTGAGGTGCACACAGATGTGGCACATCCAGCTTCATTCCCAAGGGATAATCCTGTGGGAAAACCTCAGGTGAGGTACAGCCATGCTTTTAACAGGAATTGTCTGGGTGGCGACAGGCTTTGGGCTAAGCTTCCAGCGAGGTTGATTCCCCTCTGGCAGGATGGATTTTGGGGTGTTTGCTGCAGAGGGAAGGTTGCTGGAAGGCGGTGGATGGGCTCCTGGCCCTCCTGGTGGCTGCAGCTCATGGGTTCAGGGATGCTCACCTCCCAAAAGTGGTGCCCACTCAGCTCTTCTGCTGAGGATTATTATTATTATTCTGAATTAGTTCTGGTTGTTGTTATTATCCTGGTTATTATTATACTGATTATTATTATTTTGGTTATTCCCGAGTCCTTTTCTTGCCCACTGAGGAAACTGGGATCCTCCACAACTGCAGAGGAACCAGAGTTTGGTAATTTAAACAAATACAAGTGTTATCAATCCATTCCCCCCAGTTTGCTCTCAGTCTTAGGCTATGTGCAGATGTTTTATCAAATTTACTTGGAAACTAATACAGGAAACCAGCTTGGTGAAACCAGACCTCTGTCATGACACAGTGGCATCAGTTTAGTGAATTTGCTGATGTGATTAACATGTGCTATATCAATACACAACATTTTAATTGACTCCAGTCTTCAGTGGGATCGAACTGCAGTTCAGTCAGATCAGACCAAGAACAAACTTTGTAACTGGAATATTAAAGGAGTGGACATGTGAGTGTGTAAAGATGAGAACTTGCTGCTCCTGGTGGGTTTTGTGTGTGCTGATGGCACTGAGCTGCTACCAGCCTGCACTCCGACCTGTTTGTCTGCAGTCACTGCTGTGTGAGCTTACCCCAATCAGCATTGCACAATTCTGCCCCTGCCAGCCCAAGGTGCAGCATTTATTTTCAACCTTTGTTATGCAACGCAGCAAAGCGAGCTGTATCACTATTTTGTGGTATTTCTTTTTCCTCCAAACTCTGCAAGCTGCTGGATATTTGATAACCTCTGGCAGTGCTCAGCGGTCCCTCCTGATGCTGAATTCCAAGCCAGCTGCTGTGGCTAATTGGTTTCTTTGGGATTGTCTTCACTGCACAGACATTCCTGACACAAATTCAATCTTCAAGCAAGCAAAGGAATCCTGAGTTGAGGAGGCTTAAGGCTGAGCTGGTTGGCTGTCTGGGAGTACAAAACAAAGCCTAAATTAGCACAACAGGAATGGTGTTGTTCAAATATCATTCTGTAGTGTGATGGTATATTTGAATAGTTATCTAGCTTTAAACACATTAACACTTACAGTAGTCCTTAATAAAATTGTTATCAACAAATAATTTATTAATATGTTAAATAAAATATGTGCACAGCTTATTAAGGATGTAATTTGTTAATGTTTGACTACGAAGGGAAGTAATGGGCTTTCCACTGTTGTCTTCTGTGGAAAGGAAAAGGAATTTGGAAAATTAAAAAAAAATTGAGATGTGTTTGTTGCATTTTTGGAGCAGAATCCCAGTTGCTGATCTCAGTGGAAAGCTCTGAACTGTGGGACTCTCCCACTGGCTCTGGGTGAGCTCCTGGCAGGATCTGCTCCCCGAGAGCCCTGTGGCTGCCCCAGGCTCAGCTCCTGGGTCCTGGATTGTGTTGGTCTGACTGCAGGGAAGCTTCAGCACAGTTTCCCAACACTTCTGAAGCTGGCACAGCTCTGAGGGCTTGGGATTTGTTCAGGATGTGGAAAGCCTGAGGAGAACGTGGGGTATGAAAATCAATCTGTCACTGCCTGGCGTGGAGAGGAATGAGCTGAGTGGAGCTGCCAGTGTGGGAAAGCTGTGTTAAAAGTTTAAAATCCATGTTCCACATGTACACATTTGTGTTCCGAGGAAAACAAGGAGGAATGTTGAGGAATCTGAGGAATGTTGAGGTGTTACACAGCTCACCAGAGATGGATTCTCTTGGTGTTGTACAATTCAATAAAAACAAGAATTTGGCCAGAAGCTTTGGCAGGGGTGACGTGTGAGTGTTGTTATACACTGGCAGCACAGCAGATTGACTATTTTACATTATTAGTGACGGGAATTAATTTGTGGCAAATCTGCTGCAGCCTGACAAAATAGAAAGGACTGACTGGTTTTGAGCTGGGAGGATTATTTGTTTAGGAAAATCAACAGGCACAGCTTCAACACCTGGTTTATGTTCTTTTGGTGGCCCCACGAAGGTCCTGTTCCCTGTGGCAGCGATGTGTGCACAAGGAGAATTTGTTGGAATATCTGATGGAAGTGATGGCATTTCCCTTTGTAGCTGCATCCTGCTGCTGATAACTCCGTGAGGTGATCTTTGATCCTGGGCTCATCTGCACTGCAGATTTCTTACCGAGCCTGCTGCCCTGCCAGGGTTTATTCCCATGAATCCTAATTATTGTGAGGTGTGTGGCCGTGGAGTCCTCATTGTTGTATTTGATCTGGGTGTGTTTGTACCCAGAGAAACTGAAGAGACGAGTCAGGCTCTGGGGCTTTTTAGCTGAAGTGAAGAAGCAGATTGAGCTCACTGAGATGTGTGAAGGGTCCCAAGGATCCAGGAATGGCAGAGATACTTAATTCAAGCCCTGTCCACGGCAGCTTTTTGGTTGCTGCAGTGCTGGGATTGCAAACCAGGATGGACAGGCAGGAATTGGCTGCTTTACCCTCATGTAGAGGATAAATGCTTCACTTTCTTGTGAGAGCAAACCTTCCCCGTGCTCCCTGGGAGAATGTGAATTGGTATCCCCAGCAGTAAAGCTAAAGAGAGGAGTTTGCAGCGAGGAGAAGGAGGTGGGTGCTGCACAAGAAATGTGCTTTAATAAAGCTTCTCCCCGGGCTGCCTGGTGGCTTTTTAATCCATTGTCAGTGCATCAACAGGTCAGACAGGTTCTGCCTGAAAGGAATATCCAGACCAAGAGTTCTTTTATTTGTAATTACAAGAGTGGATGAAAGCAAGGTGTGGTCCTTGGCCCGGTGAGGAGAGTCAGGATCTGACTGGCTTCTGTGCCTCCAGGGAAATCTCATCTTCCTGCCTGGATTTCTCCAGCTGCCAGAGAGGTGGATACTTGCCTCAGGTGAAAACTGAATATATTCATGTTTGCAAGGTTCCTTGCAGATAGAAATTCTGTGCACGTAAGATTTCCAATCTGTTGTCTGTGTTAGATTTTAGAAAATTCACCTTTTCAAAAATAAAAACAATAGCTTCAGTTTAGGTGCATTCTTCTCTTTGTGGAAAGTAACTGGAAAATACAATAATTTCTTCAATGGTGTTATGGATGTCTAAGTATCTGACCTCAGAGAAAGCTTAAGATAGTGAATTTGTTCTGAGACAGAAGATATCTGCATGGCTGAGCGCATCTGATGAATGAGACACCTAAGAAGAAAATGTATTTTGACAGTCTTTATCCATCTACACTTCTTTAAAGTTATTGTGTTCTGCCCAAACCAAATATTTTGGCACTTCACAATTGGCCTTCAAAAATGTTCAGTTAAAAAGTTTTCATTGATTTCTAGTCCTGAGCTTGTGGATTCATGTGGAGGCCTAATTTACATGATTCTTTTTTATCTGTTAAATTTAAAAGCTGGGGGGGAAAAAAATAGTGTGCAATATCTTCAGATGCCCATGGGAGAAATGGGCCTTTAAGAAAAGCATCAGTATTGCAAAACTTTGCAATATTATGGAGTTGCAACAGAAAGAACATGGGGGAAAAGAGGGGCAAGGTCACTGCTGGGTTCTGGTTTTCACTACTGGAGTCTCCTTATTTCACTTGCTTTACGTGGTCTGTTGTCATATATTTTAAATTTGAAAATGAAGAATGTTCTGGGCCTGTCAGGATTCCGATCTGTCAGCGCTGTGCTGCCTCTGCTGCACTTGGGTTTTCCTTCAGACACATGTATGGGATACTCGGGTTTGAATCGTTCATTATTCACTGAAATCTCCGGGATTTGCAGTCTGTGGGACGGCAGGGTGGGCAGGAGGGGATGGTGCAGGGGCAGAAGGTGGGAATATCCCTGTGGGATGGGCAGGAGGTGGGAATATCCCTGTGGGATGGGCAGGAGGTGGGAATATCCCTGCGGGATGGACAAGGCTGGGTGCTGTCCCTGCGGGATGGGCAGGAGGAGATGATCTCCATGCAGAGGAGCAGCAGTGCTGTTTCCATCTGTGCAACTCCCTGCCCTCCAGCTCTGCAGCCCCCCCAGCTGTGCAGCTCCCCCAGCTGTGCAGCTCCCCTCCAGCAGTGCAGCTCTCCCCCACCTGTGCAGCTCCCCTCCAGCTGTGCAGCTCCCCCCCAGCTGTGCAGCTCCCCCAGCTGTGCAGCTCCCCCAGCTATGCAGCTCCTCTCCAGCTGTGCAGCTCTCCCCCACCTGTGCAGCTCCCCCAGCTGTGCAGTTCCTCTCCAGCTGTGCAGCTCTTCTCCAGCTGTGCAGCTCTTCTCCAGCTGTGCAGTTCCTCTCCATGGGGACACCTCAGGGATGTTGGAACCCCTGGCAAAGGGGCTCAGAGGGACAAACCGCCGGGAAAAGGAGCTGTACGTGGCTTTTGGTGTGTTTCTCATTGAATTGCAAATAGTTGTTGTACTCTGTTCCCTAAATCGTGTATAGGGTTCACTTGGGTGGCAATATTTGCTTTGCATCCTTTGGTAGGTTCTTGACATCGTTTTGTAGAGGATTTGATGGACATATATGTAGATGGGAAATAGGAATAATTCGATTTTTTGTTGTTTTAAGCACTTCTAACATTTCCTCTTCTTACTCCACCGAGTACCATTGTCAGAAGTGTATTTTAAAATATTTCTAAGAATGTGGAATGATTCACTAGGTGTATCTACTCGAATAAGATGTGTGATGAAGGAAATTGGGCATTTCCAAAAAGGAAAGGAAAACAGGTCATCCACTCTCCTCAAGCTGTATATTGCTCAGATTTTATGTATTTAATTGTTTTTAATAATGCACGGAGAAATGGATTTCACATCAGTTTTATTTTAATAAATGGAGCAATCATGGTATTGAGGAAAATGAGCCTGGTTTTACAAGTCATTATGGATACACATATGCAAATATAAATGTATGTTCAGAACCTGTAACTTCACCCCAAATAACAGTGAAGATGGGGAATAATGCAGGAAATAACAGGAAAAAAAAAACAGGAATTATTTTCTTCATATTTAATAAACCTCCAGGTTAATTTTGGTGACCTGTTTTAGAGGTGGGGTTTGAAGTCTGACCTTTGGGTACTTTCTACCGCCCCTGTAAAAATCCCTTTAAGCCAAGGAGAAGCCCAGAGGCGCTGGCACCCGGATTTGGGATGGCTCTGGCTGTGCTGGATGCTCTGCACAGATCCCAGAGGTGCTGGCCCCGGATTTGGGATGGCTCTGGCTGTGCTGGGTGCTCTGTGCACAGATCCCAGAGGTGCTGGCCCCGGATTTGGGATGGCTCTGGCTGTGCTGGATGCTCTGCACAGATCCCAGGGGTGCTGGCCCTGGATTTGGGATGGCTCTGGCTGTGCTGGGTGCTCCGTGCACAGATCCCAGGCTGGAGCAGGAGCTGCTGGGCTGGGGGGCTCCGAGGCTGGGGCAGCTCTGAGCTGTCCGAGCAAGCTTTGGGATCCAGCCGCGCATGTTGGCAGCAGAACTGAGCTGGGGCTGGTTGGGCGAGAGTTTGGGGCGAGCAGGGACTAGCCCAGGATTGGGAGTTGCACAGGAGTGTGGAGTTTGGCTGGTGGGACCAGCACAGGGCCGGAGCCCAGGCAGGGAGGACAATGGGGTGAGCAGGAAGGGCTGGAGAGCCTTTTTCCCTCTTGGAGGATATATGGAATTCAGATTTGCTTGTAATCCCTGTGGGTACCAGTTTTGGAGAGTAGTGCTGGGGGGAGGTTCTTTTCTTTGCAGTTTTCCCCATTAGCGAAATCATTTATACTGAAGTTCTGTGTTGACGTTTTGATATTTAGAATATAATGATAAAGTTCATCTTCTGGGTTCAAAATGCCTGGAATAGGACACTCCCGACCATAAGCTAATTTTTCCATAAGGCTTTAACCCCACTTGCTAATCAAGAATTATTTGATATTTGGGTGTTCTTTTCCGCATTGCTTAACGTGGAACCTAAACTTTATTTTCTGCCTACTGTTCAAACAGAGCTCAGGAGGGAGGATTGTTCAGTTCCTTGTAGGGCTTTTGCATGGCACCTGTCACTGTGCTGCCACAAAACTTCACAAACCTTAATTCATCTTCACAGCACCTTTTTGGTAGGATTCAATTCAATCATTATTCGGGACCAGAGTCGGCAAATCTTTCTCTGCACTAAATGAGCTGAGGTCCTGCAAGGCACTCAGGTGTGATTGTGCAGTGCAGCTGTGTGAGGGTGGCAAAGCAGGGCTGCCCCAAAAAATCCCTTATCTGGCACTTTTCATGCCAGTGGTTGAATTTTACAAGCATTGTGATACTGTTTGAACTTTTTTTTTTTATGTTAAGAATCATATATTACGTTATTTATCCTGAAAATGGCTTCCTAACGCATGTCATGGTAAAGAATAGAACGTCTCCAGCTCAGGATTTTTAACTTTTTGTTCAATTATGGTTTGTAACCTTCTTGCTGCTGCTTCTTTTTAAAAATAAACACTGCAGATCAGCTCAGCAGGGAATGCCGGGAGCCCCAGGCTCCTCCTGGGTGTGTTGGGGCATTTTGGAGCTCCCGAGCAGCGACTCAGGGCTGCTCACACCCCTGGCAGCCAGCCCCGCTCCAGACCCATCACCAAGGCTGACATAAACTCAATATTAAGGTTGTAAACCAGGAGCCTTTGAGGCTCCACCATGGCACTTTCCTGCCCGGCTGGGCTGCCTGTCGGTGCACGTTGTGTCTGTGCCTCTTGGTTTATCACCACTTCAGCAAATCGGGGCTGTGACTCCTCACTTAATTGTCAGCCCAGCCCGAGCTCTCATTTCCATATGACACTGCCATTTCTCCAACTTCTGGAAATGACAAGCCCAGGATTTTTGGCACTAACCTGACTTACGTCATTAGCCCAGCTCACCACCTACAGCTGATTTTTTTTTCTTTGCTTGGGAGCTGGGATCTGTCTATAAGGGAATTTTGTCTCGGTGGAGTCTTTATCAGAAGGAGCTGCTGGGACCATTAGGACCTCTTTAGTCCTGTCACAAAATAATGCATTTTTGACCTTTTCCTCTGCAAGGAGGAGTCTGTGGACTCCAGCATACCCAGGATAGCACTGTGTTTTTCCAGCACTTCAGGAAGAAGATGGAATATCACTGAGTTAGAGAGAAAACATTGCTCATCTTGAGTTCCTGAGAGCACCTGCAGCTCAAGAGAAGGGAAATAAAAGGTCAAGCGGAAAAGGACCAAGACAGGAGAGATAAGGAGGTGCTCTGAGAGTGGGATCTGTCCCTTCATTTTTGGGATCTGTCCCTTCATTTTTGGGATCTCAGCATCCATGGCTGAGGATCTTTAGGTGCTGTGTGTGCCTTGGCCTCTGCTGTGGCTCTATGGCTGGCAGGAGCCAGAGGGGCTGAGCAGCTGGGGCTGGTCCCAGGGAAATAGGGAATTTTAAAGCCTGGCTTAGGAAGATTTAAGTCTTTGATTGGGAAATTGTGGTGAGACAGGACGGGGGCTCTGGGTAAGGTGGGACTGAGGAGGAATATTCTTTTTTCAGGAAGAGAGGGGTGGGATTTAGGTAGGCTGGAGAATGGCTTGAGGAAGGATGTTGAGATTGGTGGAAGGAGAGAGAGAGAGGAGCTTGTAGGTAAGTGAGAGGGGATGTTTAGATGGGAAACACTTTAAAAGGCTGAGGGAATTTTGGGGACCTTGTGGAATATTTGTCATCTTTGGGAAACACTGAATTTCAGGAAGTGAAGGGGTGGTGGATGCGAGCCTTGGGAAAACACCTGATGTGTACCCATAAATCTGTACACCCACTTTTTTTTTTTTTTTTTTTTTTTTTTCTCCTTTTTTTTGCTCTTTTTTTGTTAAAATCTGGTAGTTCTGATCCTCCCCTCTCTGCCTCTGGGTCAAAACCAAGCAAGGGCTAAAACATGACCAAGCTCAGGTTGTGGTCACTGCAAATTCCTGCAGCACTTGTGCTTCCTCACAGCCTCGAGTGCACCCCGTGGCGTGGGCAGTGCTCATCAGAGGAGATTTTAATCACTGTACGGTAATGAAAAGCCAACATCTGGGCTGAAAGGGATGTTTTTGGCACTGTTACACTTTCTGTGCTGGGTCCCTTCGGGTAAAGGTGGGGAGTGAGGGGTGTGAGATCCTGAAAGAAAATCTGGGTAGAGCTGGCAGAGGGGAAATGTAAATATAGACTTCACTGTTTTGTCAGAAAGCTGGAACTTAATAACCATTCAATAAGTGTCTTTTGTAATGCAGAACATGAAAAAACACTTCCTGTTTCCATGGGGTTTTTTGGTGTGAAAACAGCAAAAGCGCAATAAGAAAAGCTAGTGTTGATTACAGTGAAAAATAGTTTTGGTGGAGAATTTTCAACATTCTCTAGGTTTCATTTTGGAAGGAAAATGTCTTGCCTTGTGTACCTGTACACATCCACGAGTGTGTAAATTGTATACAGTTAAAACTTGCTCTTTCTTGTATTAATACTTTAAACAACGCAAGGGCAACACTTCATTGTCCCTTTTTCTTGTTTGTTCCATTGATCCAGAGGGCATCCATCAGCATCCTGAGCAAAGGTGCTGGGGTTTGTGAACACTGCAGTTTGGGATAAGTGTGTTTAAGTTTGGGGTTGTTTTCCTTGGTGTGGCAAAACAATTTATTAAGGTCAAATACTTTTGAAATAATAGAGAACAAGACCCTCAATGGGAAAGGAATAGCCTTAGAGCTTGAATGAAATTACATTTTAATATAATGAAGCAGCCTGAAAGTTATGTAATTGGGTTTTGCAATAGGTACTTATTAATATTTCCATCCTAACATTTAGGGTAAGCAATTGCTTTGATGTGTAGAAGCCAAAATTAATACATTTCGTAAGAAAAGTTGTGATTGATTTTACTGCATGGGACAGCATTGGGACTCCTAGCTTTATCTCATTTATAAGGTACTTTATTTATAAGGAATCCTGGCTTTATCTTGTTCATAAGGTACTTTATTTAGAAGGAATCCTGGTTTTATCTCATTTATTAAGTAGTTCATTTATAAGGAATCCTGGTTTTATCTCATTTATGAGGTAGTTAGCTGTGATAATGGAATATTCAGTCTGTGTGCAAGCAAGGTCAGCTCCACAGATGTACATATGTTGACATCTAAGTTCAATTAGGCCCTGTATATATATATATATTTATATATAAAAAGGTATATTTTATGTCTTGCCAAGTGAGCTATAAGGGGAAATGTTTTCAAAGACTTTAGCAATCTTGGAGCTCTCTGCTTTATTTCTAAACCCTGTAATTAGTGGCTGCTGGAAACTGGATTTGCTTCTTCCCAAAGCTGAGGGATGTGCACGGTAATTTTGAAATCTAACCTCTAAACATGGTCTGGCTCCTGACTTTCCTCAGATAAAAGTGGTGTAGATGCCTGAGCATCAAGCTGACTTAAAATCGGCTTTTTTCTTTAGTATTTTTTTTTTTTAAAAATTTATTTTATCCTCTCATTTCTTACATTGGAAGAATATGAAGTAATTTCTCTGCCCTGCTCCCACAGTGTCAGGGCACTTCACTGTTTGCTCTGGTGGAGTTTGAGACTCTTTGTAGTTCAAGTTGAATTACGTTTGTGATTATCATCAACCCTTCAGAAATTCAAATTAGCATGCAAATACCAGGAAAGATTATCAAGTTTTTAATTAGCACACAACAATTTTTTCCACCCAGATAAACTAGATTTATCTGTTGTGGCAACAAGCAGGAGTGGCACTTTTTGTGTCCCAGCCAGAGAGCAGGAGGTGACTGAAGGACATGGCTCAAATCCCCAATTCCGCAGCTCCAGCTGCTGCCAGAGGTCTCACACAGCACCTCTGGGCCTGTTTGATATATTCACCCATGCTTAAATCGCCAAAGAAACCCCACCTTCCCATTTGGGAAGGTCTGTCTGTGCCCTGCTTTGGCTGTCCTGCCCCAATTGCCATGAGCAAATGAGCTCTGCAAGGACAGCACTTTGGGGTGGCAGACAAAGGGGTCTTGCTGATGAGGGCAGGCTTTAATTAACCAAAAGCTTTTGGAGTTGTTAAATACCTTGGATAAATACCTTTTTTGCTCTGGTATGAAATAGCTGGTCCTAAATCGCTAAATAATTACAAACAAGTGATCTGAAATTTGATTTACAAGCACAGTGATGTGCTGTTTAAAATCTCTGTGTCTTTAAAAAAGTGAGTAGTACAGAATAGGATCTGCAGTACAGCAAGGCATTTTTTAAAAAGAACAAAAAAAGAAATTAAAAACTCCATCTGCCAGCCCAGACAAGCCATTACCATCTATTCTTGGGCCCTACAAGTGCTTGCAATTCTAGACATTCTTAGGCATCGCTATATTTTTGGTTTCCCTGGCATTTTGTTCAGTGGGAACTGAAGCCAGGATATCTGGAATTCCTAACCTGAGTTCCCCAGCAGTTTGTCACACACACACAGAGTCATAAACAGATTTCTTCCCTAGATAACGCTGCCTTTGGATTTTTTTTAAGCAGCACTGCCTAAGTTTAGGGTATGACAAGAATGATAGAATATACAAATCATTTTGTTACAAGTCAATATTGGGTGAGGGCTGACTATTTCAGTCTTGAGACGTTCCAGTGATAATTAGAAATGCTTCTTTTGTGTTCTATAATGTCTGGCACGTTGTTGAAACCTTTAACTAGAGGACAGGTAAAACAGGACCAGCTTTAGCTCAGAGATGCTCTACCTGGTGGGGCTTTTAAAAATGATTTCTTTTTTTTAAGGAAATGAGTAGTTTGGTGTGATTAAAATAATTTGCAATGCAACTTTATAATTAGAAAAAAAAGGGGGGGAAGAATCCCCATCAGGAAGAATGTGTGTTTTGGTATCTTCTGTTCAGTGGTGCAGTTGTGAGTACTTAATGCTCTGTAAGAAGCGTGTAAAGTTATGTTTTGTGGTGTTTGATTCACTGAAGGAAGAGGGGAATTGTGTTTTTCTCCCTGTGGATCTCATGGGCACAGCTTGCAAGGAACTTGAAATGTGATTTTCTTTATGCATTTCTGGACTTGCTGCATGTTCATTTTAACAATCCATTTTAACTGTGTTTCCTCATCACATCCGAATGGATTTCAAAGCAAAAAGGAGAATTTTTGTTCTCCCTTTTCCCTGTGAAATACATCCTAACAGAACCATCAGAACTGCGGTGCTTCAGTGGAGCATGCGGGAAAAGAAAAGCCTTTTCCTTCAGGCACATCGCCACCTAGCAGCCCTCCACTCGAATTTGCTCCTTTCTTAGCTAAAGAAAAAAGGTAAAACCTGGTTTTAAATGTCCCTTAATTCTCCACCTCCTCCTTGGTGTGGAGAAGTAGGTGCCTGTCTGACCCCAGATAATTATCCACTCAAAACTGGAATTATACTGAGCAGTGGCCACACAGACATATCAGAGGTGTCTCACTGCTAGAAGGACTATTTTTTCTCTCCGTTTCCAATCTGAACAGTGTTTCAATAGTTGCTCTCTGCTGATGATCCGTCCAGGTGAAATTCCAATTTTCCCCATCCGTGGTGTTGATCCCTGGCCAGTGTTGCCCATTTTCTCCCTGGAAGATGCTGTGGAGTGCAGGCACCAAAGGCATTTATTTTCTCAGGCTCTTCAGCACTGCCTGAGCAGCAGCACATGGGAGAGGAGAGGGAGGGTAGAGCTGAGGAGGGCAGAGGAAAAGCAGACAGCAGAGCTCTGGTAGCTTGCTTGGAAAAAACCAGCTCCCTGTATGTTTGTAATGTTCTGAAGCAGCTCAGTGTATGTTTAAATGCTCTAAACCCCATTAAATCTGATATTATAGACTTGATGTATTAAGAAATTTTTCCCTACAAAAATTCAGGTAAAGAGATAATGCACTATTGTAAGGATTTGTTTTTATATTGAGCCCTATTATTGTTCAGATAAGCCAGGACTGGATGTTTTTATTCTGGAGAACTTTTATCAGCTTTAGGGACCAGTGACACAGCAACCTTCTACATTCAGAGCTCCTCAAAAAATGGAGGTTTCTCCAGCTCTTTTCAATCCTGGAAAAGGCTCTGTTGTTCTCCTCAGTGCTGTAGTGGGGGCTGATGTTTGATTTCAATCCATGGGGTGCCCCTGCCCAGGGAGAGGGGTTGGAACCAGGTGACCTTTCAGGTCCTTTTCAACCCAAACCATTCTCTGACCTTGGCAAAATCCACCTTTAGCCTCCTGGCTCTGACAGTGCTGATTTCCCTGCTCTTCTTGCTTTCCTTACTTTGCTTTCCGTGCCTCAGAACACTTCTGCGGTTAGACACTGTTGTGTGAAAGCTGAATTTGCTTTCTGTACTGCAAATGCGATCCCCGAGAGGCTGAAATCCCCCCCTGCTCTGTGGGGCGGTTGGAATCCAGTCCCATAAATGAATGCCTTTCCCGTTCCCTCTAGAGGCTGCTGTTGTGTTGAAGTTCAGGGCTCACCCTGCATCCCAGAGCTGCGGTGTGCAGCCTGCCAGGAGGAAGGAGTGTGCAATCCTGGAGGAAGTGCTGCAGACAATGTGAGCAGAGCCACCGCAGCACGGAGCTGGGTTTAAAGCTGCCAATATGTAGGAGGGAGTAAGGAAAAAGAGCCTTTTTTTCTGACCCACTGATGCATTGATCATTGGTTTCAGGTCAGTGGAAGGTCTCTCAGGCAGGGGAAGTGTTTGATGAGCAGCAATCTGAATCGAGAATTTGCTGACAGGAACCAAGTGCTTTACAGTGACCCTGTCAGTATTTGAGGTTAATGTCTGCTGGACTTGGATTTGTTGAGTTGATAAATTTTCTTTCAAAAAAAGGTTTCCTGTGAATGGATTTTGGGTGTAAAATGTAATATAAGAGAACATTTACATTGATAACTTTCCCCCATTCTTTCACTATGCTTTTCTTACTTTCAACATAGATATTTTAATTTAGAAACTCATAAAGCTCCCCATGTTTGGTACCAGTTTATTACTATTTCTTGTGAAGCTTGTTCATTATGCAACATTTGACAAGTCCAATCAGAGTGTGCATTGAAATGCTGAAAGCCATTCACTTAACAGAGATCATTACTGCCTAAAACCTGCACACCAGAGGCAGCTGGTCTAATAAAGAGCAATTAACTTCTTTATTAGTGTCTGGACAGCACCACTGAGTAGTCAGTGGTTTGTGGACAACACCCAAGCATGCTTTTCAAACAGCTTGAAGAAATAGGTATCTTTGAATATAGAGGAGAATTTATATTGGACTTGGAACTGTGATGCCCATGTGCACACCCTGTCTTGTAGACCCCTGCTCTAAAGGAGCTCAAATAGTGCTTTCTTTTCTTCCTCATCACGTGCGCTTCCCACAAAAATTTAAGTATTTTAAAGTGAAAAAAATTAAATACTTATCACCTCTTATCGTTCCTAACCATCCCATAAATGTGTTGTGCTAATGTAAATTCGGGGATGCTCTCTGTTAAAAAGTGTACATATCAAAATATTGTCCCCATACTTCTGTAAGGAACTTGCATTTCATGGTGGAGAAATATGACTCTCTTTTCTTAATGTTGTAGGTGTGGATTTTTATTGCAGTTTGTATTCTAAAGGGCTCAGGCTTCTCTTGATGTCTTTATTAGATGTTTTAATTTGATGCATTGGCGTAGAAAATCTCTGAGTATGCACAATATACAAAACTTCTAGTCCCCTACTTAAAGACCACAATCCACTTCTCTTTATGAAAGATATTTCTCTTTCTAGGAAGTATCACGGGCTCCTTTGGTCTGTGTGGTTGCAACTTTTGCAAAACATCTTCAACTTTTTATTAGACAGCATTCCAGAAATGTGCTGTTACCTCAGCATTAAGCGCCTGAACGTTTTTACACCATGTTAAAGTTGTACAGATTAATGGCACTTCCAGTTAGGAGAGTGCCCCTTTTGCATACAAATAATCAATCAAACTTCTTGGCTTTCACCTTCCCAGCCAAGCAGAACGGTTTTCAGGGGATTTGTTGCTTTCTGGGCTGAATTCAGCGCTGTTAGCATTCTCCTTCAGCTGAAGCACCCAGTGGGTAACACACAGCACTGCTTTGTGTGTCTGAAGTGAGCAGAAACATTTTTTAGGTTCTAGGCAGTCTTCCTTAGGATATTCAGTAGATACCAGCAGTAAATTTAAACTACCTGTTCTCACTGAAATACCCAGAGCATTCAAACTGCAACTCTCACAATGCCATCACAAAACGCCACTGTGTGAGTTGCTTCTGTCATGTCACACCTTGCCCTTCTCTAGCAGAGGGGGGAAGTTCTCGGGGTGGAAATCAAAGTGTTTTCACTGGTTCTCACTGTCTGCTCCTGTGTGTATTGTGATTATTCCCTATCCCAGACACGCCGGCATGAGCTGTGCTCCAAGCTGAAGAGGGCAGAGGGAAGATTAGGACTCCATTAGCTCTTTTTGTTTGTCTTGGAGCAAACGTCCCCAGTGTTTATTTCTGTTTGTATCAGCCCCAGACTCCGGGTGCTGATGAGCCGCAGCAAATGCAAACCCATGCCCATTAGGTTCGCACATGCTGTGACACCCTCCCAGATGTTGTGCCCTCCCGGGATGTCACACACATCTGTCTGAGCCACACACATCTGTGTGAGCAGCCAGAGCCTTTGCGATCAGGTTGGACTGCACAAGGGCAGCCACATCCTGAGATGAGAGGCTGCAGCACCAGGCTCCATCACTGCTGTCATCTCCACTGAGCTTTGGCAGCTGCTGGAGATCCAGAGCCCACAGCGTTTAAACGCTAACAGCCCTTAAAAAATCCGATCTGGCTGCGCCCTGATGGAATTGTGGCAATGTGTGCAATGCCTGTTCATATGCACAGAAGCCTTTCCAAACTATCTATAAATATATAAACTATATACATGGGGCAATAGCCACTACCTCACCTCTTTTATTGTAATTATCTGTCTCATTCCTGTGATTCCATTTATCATTCCTGTGATTCCATTTATCATTCCTGCGATACCATTCTGTAATTCCATGGCTGCTGCTCTGTCCTATTGCCGCAGAACCACATTACTTCTCTCTGCAAGGCGCTGGGGTGTACCAGACCATGCTAGGGAGTGAAACAGCGCTGAAGAATAAGAATTAGTTTTAAACAGAAGGATCAGCATCCGACCCCGAGGGTGCCGTGTGCCCGGAGGAGGCCCCTCGGCGCCGCTTCCTCCCCTCGCAGCCTCCTCCTCCTCCTCCTCCTCCTCCAGCTCCTGCTCCCGCTCTCGCTGCCGGGCGGTGTTTCCTGTGCGAGCGCCTGTGACGCGGCCGTGCCCTGCCTCCTTCCCTCCTTCCCTCGCTCGCTGCTTCCCTCCCTCGCTTGCCGCCGCCCCCCGCTCGCTCGGGCTGCTCGGGTGCACAAAGCATCCCCGCCATCGCAGCGCCTGCGCGGGAGGCGGGCCGGGCGCGGGGCCGGGATCGGGAGCGGGGCCGGGATTGGGATCGGGATCGGCGGGGCCCCGGCGGGCAGTGCCGGGCACTGCCGCTGTCAGCGCCGGCGCTCGCAGCGGGCTGCGCCCGCGGTCCTGCCCTCCCTCCCCTCCCTGCCCTGCCCTGCCCCGCCGCCTCTTCCCGCCGGGTTCGCTTTGCTTTTACGCTCTTCTTTTTGAATTATTATTATTTTTGCTTTTTTTTTAAACCTTGGAAGAAGCCTTGGGAAGCCCCCGCACGGCCCCCCCGCCCCGCAGCGCGTTCCCTCGGCGGGCTGGCAGGGGAGCGGGAGCG
>VZRL01003367.1:115597-220356 GCA_013397895.1 Origma solitaria
TTTTTTTTTTCTGATTCAGCAGGAACGTTTTCCATGTTCGTTTGGAAAGTAAACTTGCTGTAGTTGTCAGGAAAGAAACAATGAGGAGCGTGCACAGGCCAAGGAGAGATGTGTTCTCAGGGCTCAGGAAAAGGCCAGGCCAGAACACGGAGCTGAATCTCACTTTGGAAATTACAGTCTTTTCTACCCCTAAACCAGCATGGCCACATTTCCTCCCTTCAGGAAGTGGAGGGGCTCCCTGTTGGACTGTTCGTATCTTTGTTTCTCCTTTTCCCCTTCTTTTTCTCTCTTGCACAAATATGTATATATTCATTCGAATAAAGCTCTTTCACAGAAGATTGAGCTGAATAATATGGAGCTGGGGTTCAGTGGAGTTCAATTCCCAACCTCTTTCTTACCCTGTGCTTTCTTTATTAGAGCAAGAAAACTAGTTTAAAAGAAAAAAGAAGGAAGAACAACTTTAAGGATCCTTTAACTTTTTAATTTCAGGATCTTTTCAGTTTTTCACTGCTCTCTGCAGTGTTTTATTCGGAAGCAATTGATAACTTCTGATGAAGACCATGGAATTTTATGCAAAACTTCATTTACGTAATACATCTTTCTAAGTGTTTTGTTGACTAAGTTTTGTTGAGCTGTAGTTTTGGCTCATTAGTTCAATTCATTGTAATTATGCCTAATATTTATGGAAGATTCTTTCCAGCCCCCTTTTTTTTTCCCCACCCTCTTCTCCAGTAATTGTTATTTAACCAGATCTTAGCTTTAATAGTTCAAAAGCAAAAGAAGAGCTTAAGGAATACACTCTACTGGAGCAGTTTTTGTTTAGTTTAAACATCTGTTGCTATTTTCCTTGTTCTGCAAGTTAACATTTTTAACACTAAAATAAACACACACAAAATGAAGAAAAGAAAAGCAAAACTTCAGTGGTGTTTATAGTGAGGTGTTTATATCCCAATGGTTTAAAAAGTATAAACACTGGCAACATCTGCTCTGAACTCAAAGGGTGTTTTAGAGATGCCTACAGATATTCCAGGCCTCTGCCACACTATTTATTTTATAAGTGACTTGTGTCAGCAGTGATGGATCTTGTCTTTCCAGGGACACTGTGGCAGTAGTAACTGTATTGACAACAAAATACCCTTTCAAATTAACTTAATTAGGATTTACTGAAGGTCACACTTGAACTACTTATAAATTGATGCCTTCCTGAAAAGTACTTTTGAAGACATAGGATAAGATACAAATCCATTGTGTGATGGGAAAATAGGTTTGAAATTCCAGAGGAAGAAGGAATGATGGGCCTATAGGCTACAGGAAGTAGATGGATTCCTTATTCCTTTAGAGTCTCTCTTGAAACATTTGGTTTTTAAGATGATTGTGGTGCTGGTGAGATGTGTCAGTAGTGTTTTGTGAAGCTTCCTGGTGGTTTTGCTCCCCGGCATTAATGGGCAGCTGCAGCCTGTGGATGAATGAGAGATGTGCAGGGACCTCAGGAACAGGAAAAGTTCCTCCACCGAGTGCATTTGGCAAGCCTTGAGTTCAGCACGGAGCAGAGGAGTGTGATTTGCATCCCGAGAGGAGTCCTGCTTTTTCTTGCCCGGCAAGAGCAGATAGCAGTTTGTTATCTGTGAGCTCCAGGCTGCTGAGCTGATGCCAGCCCTGGATAGTCCTCCCTGGCTGGGAGGGGCAGGAACCTCCCAAGAACCACAGCTGTGTCTTCATCTCAGTCTGCCCCTAAATGGTGCCATCCGTGGTCACGCTCCAGCCGTGGAGTTTCCAGCATGGAAACATTGTCCAGAAAACACATTTCTGATTTGGGGGAAGAGAGCAAATGGGGATAACATGGATGGGATCTGCCTTGTGGGCAGGAAAGTGTCCTTCTGCTGGGGCTGGGCTGGGAGTGGGAGATCTGGAAGTTGTCCCATGAGCTGTTCAGAAGGGAGGCTGTGCTGCAGATTTAGCTCTGCAGGATGAACTTGGCCTGAGGTTGGCTGATTGCTCAGACATGGAGTGATTTCTCTTATTTCTCTTGGTGAGGTTGGTATAACACTGACACAGCTTCTCCAGAGAGGCTGAGGAGTCTCCACCTTTGGAGATGCTAAAATCCCACCTGGAGCCCTGAACATCTCACCCTGGCTGAGGCTGGCTTGGAGCAGGAGGTTTGTGAGTGATCTCTAGAGGTGCCTCTGCAGCCTCTTGAAAATTTCTGCACACTCATGTAATTAAAACAGCCACAGCCGGGAAAGGATTATAACCAGAGATGAGGGGAAGGAGTTTTTGAAAGGGGATTCATAACTCTGAAGCACAGAATAAAGCCATTTCCGTTCCTGGAGGTTGTTTGTTTTACACTGATAATTTGTGTGCTTTTGAGGGTTTTCTTAATCTCATTACTAGCTTTGAGCCCCCCATCATGCCCCATGATAATCTCAACTCCAACTGATGCTTTTGGAGGAAAATCTGAATTTCAATGAGTTGGTGGTTTTTTTAACAAGTTGCATAAGAAAGACATTTGAGTTTTGTCTCCCTCTCCAGTGAAAGAAAATTTTTAAATTATTCAAATAGGAATGCTTAGTCCTCCCCAATGGAAAATGACAGTTACATTAGTGATGATCAACCATTTCAAGCAATTTATTGTAATATATTTGGTGCAACAGGAAAGAAAAGAAGAAATAATTAGAGAATTGTTGCCTTGGCATCTGGATGCTCATCTTCATGTGAATACATGTGATATTCTCCTACTAAACATTTGCTGCCAGTGATCAACAATGGCCAGTTTAATGAGTAGTGCTTTCATATCATTGTTTTCCTCCTAATGAGCTCAGGGACATCAGCAAACTCCTGGGATTGTGCTGGGGAGCAGAACCATTCTGAGGCAGGCTGGCATTCCCAGTGCTTCCTATCCATCACCAGGCACTTTGTCCAGGCAGGTATTCTGGGCTCCAACATCTGCATCTTGCTTTGGGCTGGAATCTCACCCAACTCCAGCTCAATATTCCTTCTCAGCCTTGTGTGTGAGGTAATGGAGTTTGCAGAGTTAAAGAGCACAGATCCCAGGTGATCCTGCTGACTGCAGGGCTGTCCAGCCAGTTCTGGCTGCTGCTTTCCCACGGAATATGCATGAGAAGGTGCAGTCTCCAGGCAGATTTGTTTCATTCTGCTGTGTGTCCGAGGGAGCGCACAGATGGTGCTGTGTTGGAAGGCAGATTTCTGCCTTCCTTCCTCTCTCTCTCCCGGTTTCAGATGCTCTGGGTTATTGCTGCATTCTCAGGGCTGGAACTGCTGTGCTGGGAAAGGTATAAAGAAATGCAATAAGATGCTGAGAAATCCCCCAGGCATGTTACGAGACTTGGAGCGCTCCAAATAGTTATGCAGAGTTCTCTGGACAGTCCAGAAGACTGGGATTTTTTTTGGTTTTTTGGGTTTTTTTTAATGAAGAAAATTGGATCCAGATTTCTAGAAAAACACCCCTTTTCGGTTTCAGGACAGCTTTCATTAGTTAGTGGCATATTACATAATTATTTCACTGACTTCCTGTAAGGCTGGAGCGTTCCTTGGCTTGCAGGGCTGAGTGTCCTCTCAGGGCACTGAGGCATCCTGAATATGTGTCTGTCTTCCCCAAAAGGCCACTTCAGATGTTTGCTATCACAGACAAGGGCCCTGACACACATTCTGCTAACTTCATTTGCTTTTTAATGCAACACTGCGTGTTTTCTTAAGTTCTGAAGGAGAGTTTCCATCAGCTCTCTCTGCTGACCTTGCATTTTTCCCTGCATTTGTAACATCAGTTTCTCCTATTAGCTCCAAAGTTTGGGTTAGTTTCTAAATATATAAAATGACTTTAGCACTGTTCTGCTAAGAATTGGATAAGAATCTCCTTCACAGCAAATTAAGTGTTCTTATTTGTAATGCAGTGTAAAATTTCTGTTCAAAGCCATGTAAATTAAGATGCACCTACTGAAAGCTCCCCATTTATAGAACACTCTGTGGGTTTTGCTTTTTCAATCTCTTTCATCTTCAGGAAAAAAACAAAGAGCCCCAACTTCACAGTTGGGCTTTTCTTACTCATTTCCTCCTAGAATGAAGTTGGGAATATCCTCTTCAGTACTGACATCAAAATTCAGTTTATTTTCTTCGTTCATCAAAGGCAGGATAGATTTAGGTCATACTTAACCTTTTTTTTTTTCCCCCTGGAGTTCTGTTGTTCTCACCCTGGATGCTAGTTCAGCATTTGTACTGAGAACTCAAACAAGGAAATTAAAAACCCAGATATAATAGAGTGTTATCCCACAGCTTTCAGTAGATAAGATAGGCAGCATATTTTTTTTTCTGAGATAAAAGGTAGCGAGGTTTGTAGCAGTAAGTTGAATTCTGTGTTAATGAGCAATTTGCTTAAAGGCTGTAACTTGTTACTCACAAGTCAAATTTGTTACAGTGCCAGGTCTCTTTGGATATAAATCCAGGGATTTTAGGAGACATTGAAAAAGCTTAAATTGCTCCAGAGTTCGAACAATGCACGGTATTGTATGGAGAGCTGTTAGAGAAAAAATAAAGCTTAAACAACAGTCTTCATTGTGTGGCATCTAAAATTATGAATGAAAATGTTCATCCATATGTATTGGGTTTGCCTTTTTTAAATATCTGCTTTGCATGAAAATGGTTGTCTATTAATTTCTTCTTGAGCTTTAATACAGATGGGCCTTTATATTTGATTTTGGCTGAATAGACTGCAGAGTTTGAACATGCTGCATGCAGACAGAGCGCCAAGCAATTTAGCAAAGTTGTTTACAATAATTCAGCAGGACGGAGCCTAGGATTTCTCCCTGATAATAGTGTGAGGTGGTGGTGAACACGAGCTCCTGGAGGAGTGTTTACAAAAATGCCTTTATACTTCCTCGGTGTTAAAGAATCGTGAGGAGTTTGGGGCTGAATTCCTTCTTTAAAGGCAGCCAGTTTTCCCTGCAGCCTGGATCATCTCCCTGGAAATTGCTGCCCAGCCCAGCACCGAGAGCTGCAGACACAGAGCCATTGTGTGCTCTGCCTTTGGGGACACTGTGCCATGGGGCTGGGGGCAGGAATAGCCACTATGAGTGCCACCAGGCTCCCTCTGCGTTCCTGGAGGCAGGCTGCCCCTGGTGCAGCATCTCCCATCCTTTTTAATCCCTCTGGCTTTCCTGGAGGCACATTGCCCTTGGTGTTCCATCTCCCAGCCTTTTTAATCCCTCTGGCTTTCCTGGAGGCACATTGCCCTTGGTGTTCCATCTCCCAGCCTTTTTAATCCCTCTGGGTTCCTGGAGGCACATTGCCCTTGGTGTTCCATCTCCCATATTTTTTAATCCCTCTGGCTTTCCTGGAGGCACATTGCCCCTGGTGTTGCATCTCCCATCTTTTTTAATCCCTCTGGGTCTCTTGGAGGCAGATTGCCCCTCACGCAGCATCTCCCAGTTTTTTTAATCCCTCTGGATTCCTAGAGTCAGATTGCCCCTGGTGTTCCATCTCCCATCTTTTTTACTCCCTCTGGGTCTCCTGGAGGAAGATTGCCCCTGGTGTTCCATCTCCCAGCTTTGTGAAGAGCTGTTCTCATTCTCAGCCTGTCTCTCAGGTGGGCTCAGGGAGCTGGGGGAGCACTGGGGTGTGTCTGGGCTGGGGGAGATGGATGGATCACCCAGGGCACTGAAATTAGGGTTATCTGTGTCCCACTGTGAACCTCCTGTCACACATGGGTGCAGTTGGAAGAGGGTTGGTCTCAATACCTGAGGTACTCTGGCTCTGATTGTTGTAGGGCAAGGTGAGCTTGGGGGACTTAGGTTCACAGAATCCCAGAATCTCCTGAGCTGGAGGGACCCACAGGGATCACTGATGAACCCCAACAATCCCACCCTGAGCATCCCTGGCAGTGCTGTCCAAACGCTCCTGGAGCTGTGGCAGCCTCGGGGCCGTGCCCATTCCCTGGGGAGGCTGGGCAGTGCCCAGCACCCTCTGGGGAAGAACCTTTCCCTGACATCCACCCTAACCCTCCCCTGATGCAACTTCAGGCCATTCCCTTGGAAAAGGTCATTCCTTGTTAAGAAATATCTCAGTACAGCGTCTTGTGCAACCTCGGTGAGGCTGAGGTACCCAGCACCACCACAGCCTTGGTTCCAGCCAAAGAAAAGTCATCCTGAAACCTCAGTGAGGACGTGAGACTTCACCAGAGATCTTCAGAGATCGAGTTTTAATAGGAATGGCAGTCCTTAAATCCCAGGGTAATGTGGGTGTGAGACGGAGGTTACAATCATTCCTTATCTAAGTTTCACAGCCCTGTTCAGTATCAGATTTTTTTAAAAATACAAGTTTAGAATGTTCCCTTGCCTCAATTTCATGGCACTGTTTGGTATCAGATTTTTTTAAGTAACGCTCCTCTTTCTTTGCTTTTAAACTTTGTTGTTGCTAGTGTTAAAAGCAAGAACTTGTTAAACATAGCAGCACTTAGTGCAGTCCAGCTTTCCCCTGAAAATGTGTGTGATCCTTTGTGCCTCATTTTGGTTTTGGAGGAAAAGCTCATCCACCATGTGATGTTCAGGGATGGAGGTAGATAATATTTGGGATAAAGTGGAATGGTACAGCCTTTGTGGCACCCAGGGAGGAAGGGAGGTTGCCTTCAGCAGGTTGGTGCCAGCTCAGTTCCCTCACCAAACCCATGGCTCCTGTCCTTTCATAATCCACGCTGTTACAAGGTCCCTGATTATTTAAAGACATGTTCCTTTTCACTCCTCATCAGTTTGGAGTGTTCCCTGTCAGCTGTGAGAACCAGCCATTGTAGTGTATAACTTTCCTCCTATTCTTCCAAATGCTGCTAGCAGGTTCCAGGAAATATATTTGCTCTCCCAGGAAAAGTTTGGAACCGGTTGTGTTTAAAAAACAGTTTTTCCTGGAAATTGTACAGGGCAGGCATGGAAACCTCTCAGCATTGCACTTTCCTGGTTTGTGAGGCTTAATATTGATTCCTCAGCTTGCCAAAGTAGGGGTTTTTGTTGTTTTTTTTTTCTTTAAACATGGGTTGTAGTTAGATGCAAGGGAGATTTAGTAAATAAGCTTTTTTTTTTTCTTTTTCTTTTTTGCTCAGGGTGGGAATGGCACTGCTGTATGGGAATACAAACCAGTTTGGAACATTTATTATGCTTTGTTTTAACTAAAAATCCCTGAACACCAGATTGGCAATAGCCTTTGTAGTTACAATCTACAAAGTGCCCAGCCCAGCCTTTTTTTGCATAAGAAAAGTGAAACCCAAAGCTGCCAAATGGATCTTTTTGAGCAGCTGTTGTTCTTTTGGGAATGAGTGGGTCTTTACTTCTTTTACAAATGGCATCAACACACTGGGGTTGCGCTTTAGAGATGCTATTGAGACTTCCAATTTTGTTACTTAATTACTAATGTTTAGTAGTCTCATTTCTGAAAGTAAATTTAGTGAATTTGTGAAAGTAGCAGGTTTGGACACTTTCAGAGCAGAACCTTTCAGAAAATTACGGTTTCTTGGCTCCAGATTACAACATTGGAGCTATTTTCTCTGTGATACTCTGCTAATTGTAATTAAATGGCCGTATAAAGAAAATTAAAGGTGTCCAGGCAAAAGAAAACCATTTCTATGACTCTAAATGATGTAGGAAGTTCAGTAAACGCCACACAAGAGCCAGCCAAGTAAAACAGGACTATTTAGTTGTTCTGTTTATGTTCTTTGGAAAGCAGCATCTCGTGAAGCAGCTCTACAAAAAGTGCTCTCACCATATAGAAAAGAAGCTGACACAAGCATGGCACCTCCTTTGTGGTGCTTTTATCCAGAACTCACGGAATGGAGAAGGGCTGAGGGAAGTGCTGTATGATTCACATAGGACAAGTTTGAACTCAGCCAGTTCCTTGGATTTAATATAAATATTTATGGCACTGAAGGGGGATTTTTTTTTTTTTAATATTCTTCCTCGCGCTCTGGATCTCTTTAGCTGTCCTCCTCAGCCATGTGGTGTGGCCTGGTGCTTGTTTAACCCCAGCCTGCAGTTCTCCTGCCATGGCATCTCAGGGCTCTCACACTTTTCCTGCTGAACACTCCAACCCCAGAGGTGAACACTCTGCTCTTGTTTTGCCATAGGCATCACACGGAGCTGTTTACCAAAGGTGGCAAAAATAGCAATTCCAGCATGAGCAGGGAGGTTTGCAGAGCCTTGGCTGGGTTCTGGATCTTCGAAAAGGCATCTCTCACTGATGTTACATAATCCATGTATTTAACTCAACTCATGATAAAAAAAAGTTATCTTTTTAAAAAATCCTTCGAAGTCCAAGTATGTCAGACTGTGACTGCTTTGTGATACATTATGTTTGCCTGAACAGTTTTAATTTTAGTTTGTAGTTGAACACAGCCCTGTTTGATTGCAAGTGTTTCTCAGTTGGTGCGTTTAGTAACAAGTATGATAACAAATGTTTAAATACTCTTGCATATATTTGTAATCCTCTCTGCAGAATCCTTGTTCTCACAGAAGCCCACTTAATTCAACTTTTAGCCACCCCTGTGACATAAACAGTGAATGTTATCCTTATTTACAGTGGGGAATAAAGAGCTGGAATTGGTTGAATTTGCAGAAGTCTGGGATAAAGCTGACAGCAGCATTCCAAGTGCTTCAGTTGGAATATTTTGCCATAGCTGCTAAACCTTACCGTGACCTCTTACTAAAGAAAATTGCTTTTACCTGCTTGTTTTGAGACGTGCAAATAAAAATTGTAATTATTCCGCTAAGCAGTGAAACAATGAAACTAGGACTGATGCTGTCTGGACTTGATCAGCAGTCATGGAGGGGAAAGAGAAGCTTTTAGACCAAAATATTGTGACTGTGGACCCCACCCCAACTGGAATCTCCCTCAGTGGTAGTCTTTTAAGCTGATAGAAGGAATGAGCCCTTCCAGACAATGCTGGGAAGAATCTGAAGTTGCTCTCTGTGAGCCACAGGAGCAGCCCAGGTCTGTTCCTTTTGGTTAGAGCCTGTTGATCTGGATCAAAGGAATGTGCCCTGGATGGCAGCAGTTCATTTTTATCTTCTCCTTGGAGGATGAGTTGGGCTAAGAGACTTAATGAAATTGCAGTCCAGCTGTGATCACGCAGGGCAAGCCAGGCTGAGCCCATTTGTGACCTGAAGCCGTGCTTGCAAAGCCTTTAATTAATAATGCAGTGGCTCAGTGCCCCCAGCACTGCTGCTTGGTTCCATTAAAAGCTTCACACTTAACACAGCACCTGCTTAACTACGGGGTGGAACATCTTTAACGTGTGATGGGGGCATAGAGATGTGCAGAAATGTTTAGCATGTGTGTTGTTCAGATTTACCAGGTCACTCACTGGGGAGTGATACCATAATAGTGCAGTGAGAGGTTTCATGTCTGGCTCCTGTGGGAGTAGTGTGGTGTGAGGGGTGGGTCACAAACACACAAATGACATTTTTTGTTTTACCAACCCATCTGCCCTTCCCTGTCTTTCTGGGTTTTGTCAGGATTGAATTGCATCTGCAGCTCTGAAATAAACAGAGAAGGAGCCTGGAGCTGTTGTCAAAAGGAGATTCAGCCAAGGACTTGTAGGTATAGGGGGAGGCAGACAAAGCCCTAAAAGGGCTTTAGCTCTTTGAACAGCAGAGTGCAACTTTGGTACTGCTCACCCCTTCCAGCCCCATGACTGTCAAGATAACTTCAAAAATAAGAACCTCTGCTTGTTCTTGCTTTTCCAAGAGCTCTGGAAAACCTGTCCTCAGTGCCCAGAAAACTGTGAGAAAGGCTGCCCGGGCAGCATGTAATTTCTTGGTAGCAAACACAATCCCTCCCTCTATCTTCCCTTCCCCTTGGAGAGAACATTGATTTGAGTGACCCTGCAGCTTGGCCCCATCAAGCACCCTCCTGCTTGTGAAATAAACAGCCTGAGCTAGCCAGTGCTGCCATCCATCCCCTGGCACCAGGGCTGGCTCCCTTTTATCGCCGGGACAGCCTCCAGCCATTGCAGCACTGCTGCTGGGCTGGGTGCGAGTGTTTGAATTGCCGAGCGCTGCCTCCAGTCCTTTTGGGGAGCAGTTCATTCTCTGCTGACAGCTTTTTCACGGTGTACCTTACAGTGGAACAGCACTGCTAAAGCTTTTGTACGCCCTGGTTACCTAAAATTCTTCCGTACGCCTCTTCATAGCCATTTTTCCCCCGCAGTAAAATTAATAGAGTTGTGTGTCATGAACCCAAGATTAAAAACTGATGTGTCAGAGGCACAGAATTCATCTCTTTTTCTGTAGTGGTGGTGTGTGCCTGTTTGCTTTGGAAGGCAGTCCTGTCAGGAACAATGGTGGTATTTTATGTTTTATATGTTTCTTTATAGCAGCACCCATAACCCTGGAGAAATTCTATGGAATCCTTTCCTCTGAATCTCATGAGCTGCACTGTTCTCTGGGCTCTCCCAAGAAGCCTTCACAAGTTCTTGGTTATTGAAACACTGCATGAGAGCAGCACCTGAGGGAGTGCTGAGTTGTGTCTCACAATAACCCAAATTCAGAGGGCTGAAGGCTCACTGTTACTCACCCGATTATTATCAATTCTTGTTCTTCCCCACCCTGAGGAGCCTGTGCTGAGCTGATCCTGCTCTCTCTGCTGGCTGAGGCCATGGCTGGGTCCCCTCTCAGCCCCAGCACATCAGAACTGGCCGGGCTGGCACGTCCTGCTCATTTTCCATGTGCAGAGCATGGTCCAAAGCTGATCTTGTTCCCTCTGAAAGGCTCCCGTGGTCCTCTGTGGATTCCTGCCTGCCCTGAACAGTTGTCACTGCTCTCGCTGTCCCTCTGCACAAGGGATTTTGGAGCCGTCCTGAAGGACAAAGGGATTTTGTTCTCCACAATGGATTCTTTGTGGGAGATGGGTTGGAATTGTTGTGCCACTCAGTGGATGAAAATATTGGGTCTCGTGGCCAAAGGGGCTCTGCGTCCCTCCCACTTTGCTCACAGGTTGCCAGCAGGTAGCAAAACCCACGTGGAAATCCAAGTTTTTCCTATGTTCGCGGGGCCAAATGCAATTTTCTTGTTTCACTGTGGTTTAGGAAGAGAATTTGGTCACTTGGGTGCAAGTCCCAGGGATCCCTTGAGGGAATGGCACTGAGGAATTGCACCCAGAGTGCCCTGGGCAGTGACCCTCCTTTATTCCGAATTCATCCCAAAGGGAACACCCCCCATCCATGTCTTTTAGTAACGCTTGGAATACATCTGCTTTTCTGTTCGTGTTTTGAAGCATTTCTATCCTCTCTCGAGGCCATTTTACCTTCCAGGTAGGGAATTTGGGGGAAAAATAAAGTCGGAATCAAAGAAACACTGCTTGAAAGTGCAGTATCAGATTTCACAGCTTTTTTAAAAAGCTCTTTTTCTTGATGCTCCCAATTTTTCCAGATGTAGCAAAGGAGAATAATGTGAGAAAAGGTGTTCAGAGCATGTTTATTTTAAACTGCAATAAAAGCTTGTAGTATTTCTAAAAATAGGCTCCAGTTGGAATAAGTGGAATATTTTTTTTTACCTTTCTATTGCACCTTTTGCTTCAAATCCTTATGTAGGAAAGAATGCACAATTTATTGGATTTACTTCTAATATGATCCCATTGCAAGTGAACATCTCAGAATGAATGTTTTAAGGATGGTTGCTGTAGAACACAGTGACTGTTCATATCCACAAGGGACACTGAATACTCAGAATTTAATTTGTGCTGCAGGATCACATCCATGAAATATCAGCCACGGGAGCAGAGGGGTTGTTTTAAACCTGAGTATCCACTAATAGAAACAGCATCCAAAAAACCCCCAAAAACAAACGGAGAGTAGCAAATGTTTTCTGTCTCCAAATCTGAGCTTTCACAAATTGAATTTGTCTCTCTTTGCCATCACATGAAAATACAGCTGTAAGGTACAATATAATGCATTGAAACACTGCTTCAGCCCTCAGTGTAACAATTCCCTCTGTTGTGACCTTGCTGTGACTTTGATTTACCTTTGGAATAGATGGCAGGAGTTGCAGCTTTGATTGTTTCAGCTGAAAGACAGGCTGGGCTTGATCAGTTTGGCTTTGGCATCTTTTATGTCACAAAGTCATTTAGCAGGGTGCCGAAAGGAAGCACACCTCGAGCTGAAACCACCATGGGTTTGGAAAGCAACATCTTCAACATGTTGCCTTAATTACATTTCATTCGCCGTTTTTTATTGATAGCATTTTTGCATTTCCAATAAAATCACATTATCGCACCAGTAAAAGTAAATATTCTTGTCTGGCAGCTTTAAAATCCACTTCTCTGAAGTGTGAGAGGATGCTGTATAATTGTCCTGCAAATAGATGAAAGGAAGCTGCATTCTGATGCTACGGTTATTATTTGAATTTTGCATGGTGATATTTGCGTGTGAATTTTGCATCACATATTCTGGAATTATATCCTATATTAGGGTTACTGCAGCCCTCCCATGGTGTTTGTTGCCCACTTTCTCATGTGTGTCTGTGTGTCCCGTGGGCATTCCCAGCAGGACACAAAGTGGAAATGCAGCGTCTCACCTTTCTTCCTGGGGATAGTCCACACATCCTTCCCGGGAATCTGCAGAGACTTCAAATGCCCAGAGGAGAAGCCATGAGGCAGCCCTGGAGAAAACGCAGTGCTGAATTTCAGTGTCCCTGGGCACAGAGGGATACTGGCCATGTGTCCTGCCAGGGAATCTCATGGTTCACATGTCCTTTGCTGCCCAGGAAAGAGGAATGTCATGTTTGCTAAGCAAAAAGAATATGAAATTCACTGTTTTCTGCAGAAAATGTTGGTGATTCCTCTCCCTTTGTCTGCCCTTATCCCCTGCTGTGGTTGGGATGCCCAAAGTGCCGCCCTGGGCTGTACTCGGTCTGGCTTGACCCAGAGCTTGGTTCTTCCTGAGCCTCTGGAGAGCACTGAGCAAACACAAAATGAGAATTGGGCTCATTGTTACTCCCTCCAGACTGACTTCAGATGTTGATAGAGGTTTTTCCTGGGAGAGCTGGCAGAAAGCTCCAAGGAGTGCTGCTGGGAGCAGCCCTGCTCCGTGGGCACAAACCCATGCTCTGGCTGGAGCACAGGAATCCTCTTCTTACACTGATGATAACAAGTCTTGTAGGCAGCCCTGGTGCTGGTTATCTGCAGATCAGTGTCGTTTAGCCTTGATTACATCGAAATCTTGCCTGCCAGGTAATTGCAATCTTGTTTTAGCCACAGACTGCCTCAGCACAGGTACTCTAAGCAGAAGGAAGTTTTTTCCAGAGTTTTGTAAGAGTTACCTAAATGGGACATGATCTTAGAGTGAGAGCTGGAAATTTATGAAGGAATCCCATGCTCTAAAGTCAGACCCAAGCCTGAGTTCATTGTTGGGTTGGAACTGAACACAGCCCCACAGTCACAACTCCTGAGGTGTGAAAGCTGCAGTTTGACAGAGGAAATATTAAGGAGCTCTGCCAGACCAGAGCAGTAAAATTTATTCCATCCTGCTTTCTTTGTGGCAAATCTGCTGCCCTTCTCCTTTCCATGCCAATTCTTGCCTCCTTACCAAGGAGACTCCCTCAGCTGCTACCTGGTCAGCAGAGCACAGAGAATGTTTCAGTCATTGCTGAAGGGTTCAGCAAAAACTTTTGATTTATTTTATGTATTTGTGGAATAGTTTGTGGAACTGAAGCAGTTCCCCATCCAAGGCAGTTGATGTAGCAGTGCCGTTTTGTACGGCTATGCTTTTATGATGTGATGAGAGAGAATTTAAGATAAATAGTCAGTTTTTCACAGTACCTTTAAAGGAGCAAATGTGGTCATTTTGGCTTGGGGGAGGCAAATTTGCCATTTTCTGCCTGTTGCACTGCAGTGTCTGGTACATAACCCAGCATTTTCAAGACCTATGAAGCAGAAATCATTTCTAATTTTGATTAATGATGTATTTTTGGATGGATCCTCAGGCAACCCTGCTGCAGCCTGCCAGTGAGGCTGCTGTACCAAATCCTGGCTCTTTTGGGAGCCTTCTGAAGGCAAGAGGAGGACAGTGGGTGGAGGTGATAGAAGGCAGAGGTCACTATTTTCTGCCCCTGCCTGCAGTGTCAGGCAGAACATGTCCCTCCTTGGCAGCACGGGCAGCTGCAGGAGCCAGCCCAGAGCAGCCACTTTAATCACTGTATTTTGGGTTTGGCCATGGGTTTTCTGGCACGCAAATCCCTGCACAGTGGTAGCCAGAGCTTGGTTCCAGGAGTAAGTGCTTTTCATATGTTTTGTAAACGGAGGAGAAGAGGCTTTTGTCCAATTTTTCTCTACATGTGTATGTGACTTTCTGGTTTCCTAAATTAGCTTTTTGTTATCTTAGCAGAGAGTCAGTAAAATATGTGCCAGATAAAGGAACCAGTAAGTTGGCTGCTGAAAGAAATCTATCAATTATAATAAAAAGTATTTCCAAGATCTGATTCCACAGCAGCGTTTTTTAATCAGGCTGTTGCCATTAATACTTAATTCTGTGTTGTTCTGCAATTTGCTGTTTTATTATGCTCTCCAGATAGGCCTGTTTAATGTACTCTAAAGGAAATACAGACTACTGTGACTCTGTTTACAGTGCTTGATGTACGACTTCCCAGAATCAAGTCTTATTTAAGCTCATCTTAAATCATATCTTCTGTAGAAGCAGCCCAGAAATAAAGGAGTGGCACAGAACACTGGGTTTTGGGATGAGGGGTTTTGTTTGTTTGTCTGAGTGGGGCTTGCAGAAGTGCTCAGCAATTGTATAAATAATATAATTTGCAATTGCTTCTTGGGATGATCTTGGGTGAGCAAAGGTTTCCTTCTGAGGAGACTGAATGGATTCATTCCTTGTCTTTGGTCAAGCGAGTGAAGCAAATCTGTATTAAATTACAGATTTCGATGATGGTTTGTAGTCTGTTTCACCCAGATCTGGTTTCTGGGGAATTTCCCACTTCCAGGGCTATCAGTCCTTTCCCTCTGTACCGTGTGAGGTGAAATGACACCCAGAGCAGGCAGCTGGCAACATCTGCACAGGGGCTCTGGTGCTGCACTGCAATTCTGTGCTGATAACTTGTTTTGATGACTTTTTGAATTGAGTAATTTGTGGTGACTTCCCTGCTTGGTATTTGATATCTCAAATCACATGATTTTCTTTTTTTTTCTTTTTTTTTGTGTGGATGAATTGGAATTTTTATGCCATTTAACCCAATTTATGTTGGCACAGACTGATTCTGTGTTTGCCACAGTGGAATAAAACATGCAGTAGTTCATAAATTCATTCCAATCTGTTTGTTATTTAATCTCCTAATGATTTTTAGAATATAGGAATAGAAAGTAAAATGTATTTTATTTTATAGTGTCCTTTTCACATCTGTATTGCATTTGTGAATATCTTGGCTTTTTAGCTTGGAGGCAAATTTTGATCTTGAATCAATAGAAAAAGTACCCTTGAAGATCTTCATGTACTACTCATTCCTGGGAATTTAACCTTAAGAACGAGAGGCAACTCCTTCCACTAATGAGAGTTTGTCTGCAGGTATTGAGAAAGGTAATTAAAGGTGTGATGCCCGTTAATTAAAGTCTTTGGGTTTTTTTAATTAATAGAGTGGCCTGAGGTCATGGTAATTCAATCCAAGACCTTAAAGGTAAGGACCCTGATGACAAACACCACAACTGAGGAATTTTAAATGGTTTTTTTTTTCCTAAAAGTTAAGAAACTTGTCAGGAATTCACTTTCGTGGATAAATCCATTTGTCAGATGCAGAACAGAACAGTAAAACAGGCAAGGGCAGTGCCGGGATTTTCTTTGGAGGAGTTCTATTTTATAAAGTCTGTCTCATGTCAGTCTTCAGCTGGAAAGACAAAGCCTTTCATTTCTGGGCTGTAATTAATGCTCAGCATTTGTGCATTAGCAGCAGCCAGCGGGAGAGAGGAAATGGGGAGCGGGGATAGGATATGGTGGCCCTGTCCACACCGAGCTGCCGGGTCAGAGGAAGGAAGCTCACTGCCACAGCAGTGGATATTTTTTTTTTTCCCAGTCTTTGGTAGCTCCTGGAGCTCTCAGACATCTCTGAGCCTTCCCTGGTGTGTCTCTATCAAACTTGTCCAAACACGGCTTTGCCGTTGCGGTGCTCGTGCTGAGCAGAGCAGGGCAAACAGAGCTGGACATCCCCTGTGTGCACAGCGCTGTCCTGGGGCTGCACAGGGCCCTCAAACACTGACTTTGCATCTGTTCATTGCGAGCATTTCCCCTTTAGGCTCCCAAGCAGTTCAAATAGAGCACATTCCTGCTGACTGCACGGGCTGGTGTCAAGCGAGAGCAGAGCCGCTCTATAGGCAGACACTACGTCACGGTGTTATCTTTGTTTAGCTTGTCTGTGCTTTATCATGTTGCCCAACAGTTTTAATAAAAAAAAGAGAAGGAGGAGGGGTAAAAAAAAAAAAAAAAAAGGGCTAGTATGAATAGTTTAAGTAGAACTATCTGAAAGCAGCAGATCTGGAGTGCCTTCCACCAGCTGCTGAGCGGAACAAAGAGGAGCTTTATGAGAGGCACAGTAAATGTGTTTGCTATCTCTGCTCTCCCTTGCAGGGCAGACACAAACCGTCACAGTAATGAATTTTGAAGGCTGGAGTTTGGACCCGGGGAATTTATAAAACACAGTTGTTTTATCAGAGTGTTGTCTTGCCAGCTGTGTGATGCGAGTCTGGTTTCCATGGAGTGTGGTCAGCTGGGGCAGACAAATCGAGGCCCTAAAACAGCATTTGGGGCCGTAGGCTCCTCTGTGGTTTCTCTCTCTCTGCTTTAAATTCACGTTTGGGAAGGAGGAAAGTAGTGGGGAAGGAATTTGAGTTAAATGAAGAGCAGTTTTAGTCCTAATCAAATGTACAGGCCCCATGAGAACTCAGGGTGCTGTACAAAACCAGTGCAGGGATATGCATTTTATCCCTCTAAAGAGATTTTTCCTCTTGATTTTCCCTGGTATTTGGACTCTTGTTTGGCATTGTTCTCTTGCCTGGTGTGGGCAGGATGGGCTGTACAAATGGAACTGTCCTGTCTGTCCTGTAAGGGACTCTCACTGCTCCCACCTGTCCAAATTTTGGTTAATTTGATTAATTTTGGCCAAATGGCCCAGATTCTGGTATGTTCAGCTGAGGGTCTTGGTGTTCCCTGCATAATTGGGAAAATGTATTACCAAATTGGACAGGCTTTAATTAGAAGCCCTTCCTTTCTTTGCTGAATTTCTTTAAAATGGTTTTTTTCCAGTGTACAATAGCATTTGTACCAGATTTTGTACTCAATCTGGATGTTAATACATAAATGCTGTATAGAAAAAAAATTTTTTAATTTATTTTGAAATTTTAAAAAAATCATTGTGTTAACTGTATAGTGTCAGGTTCTGTTTGGGGAAAAAAGGAAAGTTTCTAATTTACTGAATTGAACAACGTCTAGGGATTTTTGGGGTTTTGTAAACACCCAAGTCAGCTCTACCTGGATGTTTAAACTGCCCGTGTATGGGAACAGGCAGCAGGAGTTAGGTGCTTCCATGGAATTTGTAAGTGCTGCTGTGGAATTTTGTGTTGGAGTCCTCAGAAGTGCTGGGAGATCCTGCAGGGAGAGGAGAGACTGTGCATGGGGGGGAGGACACAACCCCCAGCCTTAGGTGCTGAAAGCTTTATCTTTTGACATTGGCCTTAAATGATTCCTTTTTCAAAGGCAGAAGGGAGGGAGATTCCTCACGGGGAGGAACTGGTGTGATGTGGTTTGCTTTGAAAGTTTAGAATGTGAACATTATTGGCCAAATACAAAGGCTGAAGGAAAAATGCACAAATTTACTGCTGTGAAGACAATTCCCATGAGAGGCTGTGCTGATGAAAGCTGCTCTCGTGGCACTGGGGTGGTTGTGGGGGCTCCTCAATTCATGTTTGGCTGTTTGGAGCAGGACAGCTCTGCATGTCTGTCCCAGAGCATTTGCAGCAGGGCACAGTTTTTGCTATTTAGAGCTGAGATGGAAAGTTCCTATTTAGATTTGGTGCCAGAGTCTTTAATAGAAATCATGGCTTGTGGTGTATTATAGGTCAGTGTATATTTGCTAGTTTATATTATGCTGACTAAATTGGCAAAACGCTTATTTTTACTGGTAAACATTCAGGAGGTTTTCTCCTCACTCCTTCTTTTTCCAACAAAATGTTATTTGTCGTGTGTGGAATTAAGGCAGCATTTTATAAATCATCTGCCTCGGTGATGATGTGAAAATGTGTGGTGGCACACAAAGATTTCCATTGTCAGGTACCTCAGGGCTCTAGATGGAGTTAACTTGGGCCTAATTTTAGGTCTGGAAATTATGGCTGTGTAGAAAACAGAATGCTTCTGGCAGTGTAGGAAAAATACAAATTCTAAACTCTAGCAAAAGCAGCTATTTCAGGGATATTACCAGAAGAGGTAACCCTGGTTAATTTAGCTCCTCTCCAAGCCCCTGTTGGAGCCCCAAAAGCACTTTTTTAACATCTTGAAATCCCTATGAGGTCTAAATACGACCTGTGGCTGTAAGGATGTGAGTTCCAGTAAAGTCCCAAAGTGGTGAAGTGCAGCACTGTGCTTCAGGCTAGAGAAGTAGTGAGACATTTAATTGAAATGGGCCAAGCTGTGGCCATACTTTAATGCCTGCTTAGCAACGATCTGTCCATGTGTTTGTGCACAGCCGACTGGATCCTTGCTGGAATTATTTATACACAGCTCCCATATGCTGGGAAGGGCTTTTTCTGGGAAGTGGTAGATTATATAAAAACTTCCCATCTACTCAGTCTGCCACCAGTTGGCAATTAGCATTTTTCAGCTGAAATTCTGTGATTCCTCTGCTGAAGAATTCGTGGCTCCGAACATAGTTTTAAAGTATAGAGAAAGACATTTAAGGACATATTTTAAACTTGCATCAGCAAGTTCCAATTTTCCCCCCTAATTTTTCCCTTGCATAGTTATACACCAGACAAGCTTGTTTTGGACAGCTTTTTATAAAGGGAATCATCTGAGGAACTGAAGGTTTATTCAGTTTTAGATCTCGAATATTTGGCATAAACGTGAGCTGTAGCCCTGGAATTTATAACCGCGACCATAAGAAGAGGAACAAAGCTTATTTCCCTGTGAATAGGCATGGTTTGCAGAGTGAGGTAATCGCAGCCGGGAGGAGGAATCTGAGTGCAGAACCTGCAAAGATGGGTTAGTCCAGCCGTTCGGATGAGCCGGGGTGAGCTGCCCCTCTGCTCTTCCCCCGCTCGTCCCGCACGGAGCGTGCTTTGGGATGCCTGGCTCGCCGTGCAGCCTCCACGCGTGCCTGTGCACGGAGGGAGATGCCGGGGGGCTCGGGGGGCTGTCCCTCATGTCCCCGCGGCGGTGCTGACTGGCTCTGTGTCTCCCCGGGCAGGTGAAGCGGCGCTGAGAGGGGAGCCCCGAATGCAGCCCTTGCCCGTGTCCCCCGCGCTCAGCAACCACCGCACGGGCCCGCCGCCCATCAGCCCCAGCAAGAGGAAGCTCAGCATGGACCAAGGCGACGAGGAGCTGGACTGTGAAAACGACCACGTCTCGAAAATGAGTCGGATGTTCAACCCGCATCTGTAAGTGCCTCGCGTCTGCTGCCGCGTCACATTCGCTGCCGTGTGCTAAAATCGTGTCCTGGCTCCAACTTTGTGCTCGCTTTTCCCTTTGTTCCAGCTCGTGTGGGAGCTCTGCACAAGAGCCGCCGCGATCAGATGGGTTTTCTGCTTTTCTTTTGTTTTCACGCGGCGTGAAGTAACAGGAATTAGCTCAACGTCGCTATTTATAGCAAACCATACGTGTTCACCTCGCCATTTGTGAGGTATTGTTGCCTTGTTCTTTGTGAGGCGCTGCTTTGGCTGGGCTGTGCTCTGTGCCTGGGGGTGGGGAGGCCGCAGCAGCAGCAGCAGCAGCAGGAGGAGGAGGAGGAGGATCCCGAGTGCTTTGCATTTTTCTGAGGCCAGCAGCTCGGAGCCAGCTGCTCCCAGGGCTGCCTTGACAACTGGGCAAGCTGCAGTTGTTGCTAAACATTCCAGCCGGGATTTCGGCTCTGACAGCCGCATGTGGAATGTGCCGGCCAGGTAAGGGGTGATGAGCCAGGTGCACGCGTTGGGCAATCGGCGAATGCCATTCGTGCCGCGCGGAATGCGAGGCTGGCTGGCAGCGGCGGGAGGATTCCTGTCATTCCTGCCTGGAGGAAGCGATGGAGCAGCGCTGAGCTGCCGTGGCTGCTGCCTCAGCTCCTGCAGCCCCGGCATTCCGCGCATTCCGCGCTGCCTGGCCCGGAGATGGGCCGAGTTTCTGCTCCTGCCATAAATCAGCCCGGCCTTACTCACAGGCTGGGCCCGCAGTCTGCAGCCTTGGAATTTGTTACAAATCGGGAATCCAGCGCTGAAGTAATGCAAAACAATAAAAGCTCACAAGCGGAGGGACTTCTCGTTTACAACATGCCTCCTTCTTTCACCAAAAAACTTAACTATTTATAGCCTTTCTCTGGAGGGTTTGGACAGAGCCGTGCGCTGCGTTTCTGGGGCGCACATGCGTGACACCACTGAGGGGATTTATGGCATTTTTGAAATGTTATGTAACTTTATGGGGGAAAAGTGTGATTTTTATTTTTTTTTTCAGGCTCATTTTCTAGTGATGAAATAAAACACAGCTGGCAGTTACATACATTATAACACTTTATACAGCGGAGGCCATAAAAACAATGAAGTCTGAACCAACAGACTCATGTGCAAGCAAGGTTCAAAACTAAAAGATACAGGCACTTATTTCATGTGATCCCTTAGATATGTGTCAGAGCTGTCTAATATTTTCCAGTATGATACATTTTTATGGTTTTGCTCGATAGATTCTTCCTGTGATTTTGTATATGAAATGTGCAGCTTTTGTTCTTGTTGTAAAAAAGCACTGGTTTTCTGTCCAGGGTTCATGGGACTTAATCTCTTTCAATTAAACCATCTGCTGCAGATTAATTATAATCTAAATAATTAAATAATGCTAATCTAAAGTAGCATCCACGAGGTCATCTCTTTTTCTACTTTATTTTGAAAGTTTGATCTGGCCCTACAAAAATATCCTTTCAACAGAATATTACAAAAACTGAAATGTTTGTGATACTTCTGAAATAGCTGATTATCTATATTTCAGATATATCAGGAAAGTTCATAAACATTGTCTGAATTCTACTCTCATTTCCCTGCTACTGCCTCCAGTAAAGCTTTTTTTGGACTGATTTTCATATTCTCCCTCTTTTTCGGATTCTGACGTTCTGCTTTAACAGTAGAAATGGATTACTCAAACTTTGTGGAACTGTCCTAAGAATTCTGGTTGGGAAATGGGAAGTGTGTTGTAGAAGCTTGACTTGATTGCACCCAAGAAAAGACAGTAGATTTGGAGAAAGAATTATCTTACGGAGTACGATAGTGGCAGTCATTGTAGCGAGTTGGAGGTTCTGGAAGTGTAGGTTTGACAACATTCAGTTTAGAAATCCTGATCTGTGAGAGGTGTGGAGATCAGGTGGCACAGTGTCTGTGGTGACAGCAAAGCCATTTCTGTGATTGGGACTATAAAGATCAGTTTGAGGCTGTGTATTTTGAGCTTTTGAAGGCCAAGTCCCCTGAAAGCACAGGATGAAAGAGTTGGTGATCCAAACCCTGGGCACAGCTGCTGTGGCCAGTCTTGGGGCTCCAGGCTGCACATCCCAGCACAAAGCAGGGTCTAAATCCCTGTTTCTCTGGTGAATGCCTCCAGGGATTCCCAGTGTCCCGATGGACTGATCGTTTCCATTTGGAAGTCAGTGCTTGGGAGACAGAAGTCTTTGTAAGTTCCAGCAGCTCTTGTTCAGGCATTTGGACCCTTGTGGTGGTGCTGCTAGAACTGGGAAGCAGTTGTTCATTCATCCTCTTAACACCAGCATCTTGTGGTTGGAAACATAATTAAACAGGCTGAGAATTGTGTGTTTGGTTCATTATAAATGGTAGAACCTTTTCTTAGCTATTTGATCTTAACTCGGAGGTAGCAGCACCCCGCTGTGCTTCAGTGGGAATGAATCCATTTAAAGGCTTTGGATGTGTTATTAGAAATCCAGTTACGTCAGCCTTTTGTTTGGAAACGGAGAGCTTTGAGACATTCCCTTCTCAGGTGTAATTCCCTGGAGTATCATTTGTGAGCTGTACTCGGGTATGTTTACTTTTATCGTGGAAAAACACGACTATTGGAGAGCAATCTCTGGAGCAGAGTGAATCAAATGCCCTGGCAAGCCTGGCAGGATCCTCAAATGTGTAATGGAATTTCTGTGCAAAGAGCAGTTTATCAAAGGTGGTTTTTCAAAGGAGATAATGCTCAGCTTTAGGATAGTAAAATATACTTGAGAGCTTGTGGATTAATTTTTTTTTAAAAACAGCACAAGACATCGCCTCCCTTTCATATACTTACATAGCTTCTGTGTTTTTGTGGAGATGGAAGTTGTGAACACTCCTAAACTCCTCGGCTGGGAAGAACAAGTACTCCCAAATGAAAACCTAGAGACAGGAATTCTTTTATCTGCATGTCACACTTGCTGGTGTGTCCCTCGGGTGTTTGACTGAAATGCATTCACTGAAGTTCAGTCTTGCTGAAGTTAAAGGTGCTTTTGGCACCGTGGAGCTCTCTGGAGGAGAGGGGAGCTGGTCTGGCGGCTCGGGTTGAAACATGGCACTGTTTTCCCGAGAATTCACTAAAATCACCGTGATTTACAGCAGAGCGATTGGGAGCTAGGATTGTATGGGAATTTTGTGTGTGTGCAAGGGCATGCGGCTCCGTTCTGAGCCCTCGGGGAGCGCTCCTTCCCTCTCTCCTTCCCTCTCTCCCTCCTTCCTGGGCTCCCTCTCCCTCTCCTCTCTGTCCCTGCTGCTCTCCTCCTTCCCTGTCTTCTTCCCTGTCTCCCTTCTCCTCTCCTCCCTCCTTGCCTCTCTCCTTCCCTGTCTCCCTCCTTCCCTCTCCTTCCCTGTCTCCGTCCTGCTCTCCTCCCTCCTTCCTTCTCCTTCCCTGTCTCCTCCTGCTCTCCTTCCTCCCTCCCTCCTTTTCTCCTTCCCTGGCTCCCTCCCTCCCTGGCTCCTTCCCGCTCTCCTCCCCACTTTCCGTGCTCCCTCTCTCCCTTTTGCTCTCCTTCCTCTGTGCCTCTCCCCCCGCGGGTTCTTTGCCTCCCTGCAGGGCTCCCTCCCCGTCCCTCCCGGGATGGTTCTCTGGTTCCCTCTCTCTTCCCTCTCCCCTCCCTCTCCCGTCTCCCCCCGAGTTCCGCAGCCCCGGGCATACAAAGGCTGCCTTGTCCCGGTCCCCCCGCTGCCCTAAGAGTCCCCTCAGAGCGGGCACAGCTCCACTCTCTGCCCAGCCCTTCCAAAGAAATGTCCCTTTGAATTCCTCCGGGGACCATTATTTTTGTTCCCTTGTGTGGAGCACATCAGCCTGCGAGTTGGTGTTTGGGGTTTGGGACGATCAGGCTCGTCGTGCATGGAGGATTTTCCCCTCGTTCCTATTCAGTTTGGTGGCATTAGGATTGCCATGACAATTCATTTCTGTATGAAAATCTTCCTACAGCAAAATGTTTGCAGCTGTTAAGTCTGGGGAGTAATCGTCTCTTGGTTTGTGTGATGTATAATTTGGCTTTTTCTTTTAATACAAGGTCTGCACATGAATGAGGTGTTTCATGTGTTTTACTACATGTAAAATGATGTGTAGTTTCAGACTCTTCAGATTCTGGGCTGTCTTCACTTTTGTTACTCTGAAGGATCATGTCAATCCCGCCCAAAACACTCCTGAAATTGCCCTACACTACAGGTTTTTTACCATGAATATTGAATGGCGTTTGTTTGCTTTAATGACACTGTGGTAGAAATTACTGGGACATCCTTTAGAAAAGCATGCCCTAAAAGTTACCTGCATTTGAAGACCGTGGAATAATTCAGATTAGAGCAGAGCATTTCATCCAGCCTCTGGCTCAGAGCAGCCTCAGCTGCATCTTCATCAAGCTTAGAGTCAGTCAAAGGGAGCGATTTTGAGTAAGATCTGAAGTACTCCATAAACAAAGCTCCTCATGAGAGGAGCGCTCTGTCACCTCCCCGCTTACCATTCCCTGAGCCTGGCTGAGAACGCAGGGGGGAAATGCCCTGCAGAAAATCAGAAAATCCCCATTGTGGAGGAATCTGGCTCCAGCAGGGCTGAAAAGATGCAGAACTGGCTCTCGGAGGTAGCGTAGGAGTTGTCAGTGAAGCTCTTTGCTGCAACTGCTGCTCTCTGGGTTCCAAACTTCATGTGGTATTAGGAAATATGTTTTCACTGTCATTTTATTGTGACAAATTGGAGTTGGGAGAAAATCCCCAGCACACACTGCAGAACACCCAAAGTGTCTCTCAGTCACTGAGTGAAGCATCTTCTCTCCATCCTCAGCACAAATGTGCTCTGGAAGGATTTTAGGGTTCACCTGGGGCTCTCAGAGCAGTCCTGTTGAAGCTGAACTCCTCAGTGGAACTGATGCCATGTGCCTCTTGTTGATTAAGTGGACAAAGTATCACAGAGGAGTTTTCAAACTGCATTTCCTAATTCTTTTTTCTTTTCTTTTACACATTGCTTGAATGATGGAGTGAATCAGATACATTTTCTTATTTATTAATGAAGATCACATGCTGCACAAAATTATTCTTAAATTGTTTTCAAGAAATTTACGTTAAATTGAACCTTCAGAGACAGACTTGAAAGAGACGCTGTATCTGAGTTAATATTTAACACAGAGTTTTGCAGTTCTTAGCCAAGGGGGAATTTCAGAAAGCACTCCAGTCCCTTTCAGTTGAAGCACACGTGAAAGGTTTGTTAGGAACAGTTTCAGGGCTAAAAGCAATTTGATTGATAGCTTATCAGTAGTTCACAAAAAGACCTATCTGTCAAAATTTGGGTATATGTTGAAGTACTTGAAAAACCAGGCAATGTTAGCTCAGGTGTCTCCTCCACTCGCAAACAGAAGGGGTTTGTTAGCCAGCTCCAGATTTCTGCTTTCATATCATGTTTTCCACTTTCATTTTCCATCTTTTGTGGAGGAGCATGACCCTTCCATGATGTGGCAAAGCTCCAAGTTGCCTCTTGAGGGGAAAAGCCCTGTCAGTGTTGCACAGAGGGGTTTGATCGCCCACTCAGGGACAGAATAGGAACCACAGGATCACAGAATATTCTGAGTTGGAAAGGACCACAAGGATCATTGAGTCCAAGTCTTAAGTGAATGGGGAATCCCTCGAGCCCTGGTGTTGAATTTTTTACCCCAGGGTAAAAAGGAAATCTCACATTGTGTGAATCATCCTATATCTGTATGGGGTGAAATTCAACACCAATCCAAAAGCCTGGTGTCTCAGCAAGAGGCAAGAAAAGAAGCAGTAACCTTTGCAAACATACCCTGGATGTATATCCAACCCCATGGAAACAAAGGTTTAATCTCATTTCTTTCTATTTAACCATTTTCCCAGATGTTTCCTGCAGTTTGACAGATGTGCCTTTTACTAGAAAGTTGTGCTCTTGAGAGTTAGAATGTTATGGACACGGTTGCTATAGACAATGACTGTGTGAGGGTAAGGTTTGGAATAAAACCTTACATTAATTTCTCCTTGAACCAGTGGTTTTGTTCCCCAGGCTGGTGCTGAAGAATGGCAGGCACAGCCTGGCAGCTTTAACTCCTTCCTGCAGCACTGCCAGCTGCTGGCACACCAGTGGGATTCCCAAACTGATCTGGGGGAGGAAGCTGAGGGATCTGCTGGCAGATCCCATGGCTGCTCCCAGGGAATCCTTGAGTGACAGAGCAGTGATGCCCGGCTGGGGGCTGTGGGATGCCTGAGTCCGGGCAGTGCCAGGCCAGGCTGGGCTGGTTTAATGTTCATCCCAAAAGAAAGAGGAGGGGAATAAAAGGGCTTTGCTGCCATTGGAGTCTGGAGGGTTTGATCCCAGTGATGGGGTCCCCATCCCCAGAGGGAATGCTGTGGAGATGGATCCCAGTGTGGGTGACACCTGGGTGAGTGGATCCCATGTGGGTGGATCCTGTGTGGGTGGGTCCTGATGTGGATCCTATGAGGATGGATCCTGTGTGGGTGACACATGGGTGAGCAGATCCCATGTGGATGGATGCTGTGTGGGTTACATGTGGGTGAGTGGATCCCATGTGGGTGACACATAGGTGAGTGGATCCCATGTGGGTGGATCGCTGTGTGGGTGACACGTGGCTGAGCAGATCCCATGTAGATGGATCCTGTGTGGGTGACACATGGGTGAGCAGATCCCATGTAGATGGATCCTGTGTGGGTGACACGTGGATGAGTGGATCCCATGTGGGTAACATGTAGGTGAGTGGATCCCAGTGTGCATGACACGTGAGTGAGCAGATCCCATGGGGATGGATCCACTGTGGGTGGGTCCTGGTGTGGATCCCATGTGGATGGATCCCAGTGCAGGTGGATCCCCAAATGGACTGGTCCCAGTGTGGATGAGTGCCAGTGTGGGTGGGCCGCAGAATCCCAGAATATTCTGAGTTGAAAAGGACCCCCAAGGATCATCAAGTCCAGCACTTTAGTGAATGGCCCACACGGGGATGGGACCCACACCTTGGTGTTATTAGGGGTGGTGGGATCCCATGGAGATCGATCCCATATGGATGGATCCCAGTGAGCCGTGTGGACATGACTGACACCACTGACATGACCAAGGTTGTACTGCCGAAATGATGCCTCATAAACCTTTATCACATTTTTAATCATAATGCACAAATACCTTCAAAAGGGGTTGAAATCCCCAAATATTTTTGCTTGTGATCTGCTTTTTTGATGAAGTCTCCCTTAAACCAGCAGCTGCTTTGAGAGGAGACTGCTGATTGCAGAGTGTGGGGTTTTACTGGGGTGCCTGAGCTGCAGAAGTGCCCTCTAAACACTCAGCTGCTGCTGCTGGGGTCCATTTGACTACCAGCTTTTCAAGGGAATATTTTACTATAATGGCCTGAATAGTTGTGCAATATACAATGGAGCTGTTACTGTATTTATGGTGCTTCTAGAGTTTTCGGTAATTCAGGTTTTATTAGCAATTACAAACAGTTTCAATAAACTTTTAATGAAATGTTTATTCCTTCTTTAAAACAGCCTATGAAAAAAGTCTAATTTCTTGAAACCAGTTGTTTAAACACTGCTCTTGGTATAAAGGCCCAAAGAGCCTGGGGTTTTTTGAGAATTTTTGAAATGTCTGGAAGTAAATTATTGTAGTTTCTCAGCTTTTCCTGCTTTGCATCAGCTGATGTTACAGTGTGTATCTGGTGGGTAGAGACCATAATTTATAAGTTTTAAGGATCCCAAGCCCTTTTCTCTGTTTCTCTCAGACCCACTGAAGCTGGAAAAGAAGGCTCTGTAGTCCCATTTTCTCCTGACAATTTGGCACAGGTAATTCCAGCACTGTGACCTTATTTTCAGAGGCTGGCTTGTGTTGTAAAAGCTCTTACTAAATAAACTGGCCATGCTCATGGCTGTTGATGTCTTTTACTTCCCCTTTCATCTATTTGAAGAAAATTATTAATCTGCTCCTCTGCTGTAAGATTCAACCTGATGCAGTTTTTAGGTGATGGTACTTAGTAAAATCCCACAAACTTGTGAGAATTTGGGGTTCATGGATTGATTTAAGATAGTAACCACTTTTACAAAAACAGTTCCACGACAGGCATTGGGTGATGATCAAAAGTATTTTTCTCCAAATAAAAAAAAGCAGAAAATACCATTAGGAACAACCCAGTGAATCATCTAAGAGAGCACAACTGGCATTTTTTAATTTCCTTTACCAGTCCTGCCAGGTTTCACCGCTAAGTTTCACCAGCACCAAGTTTTCCCAGAGCCTGCAGGACAGCCTGCAGGGGCCTGGCGGTGCTGAGTGCATGTGGCTGATGTTGGAGCACTGGGACGTGACCCAGTGCTGCATTTGATGTGCAGCCTTTCCCCTGACATTGGCCCGTGGAGTTCTCTGTGTGATCATAAATAGTTTTTATGGTATTTTCCAGTGACTGGATATAAAAGGCTTCTCGCATGTGCCAAGTTTGACTTCAAAAGGAATTATGAAAGCTGCATGTGACCTCTCTGCTGGATGAGTAGAATGCAGGAGGAGATGTGTGCCAGAGGTGTTTGGGTGGGCTCTGAGTGGGTACAAACAAATCTCTTTCCAGAATCTTTCCCTGTGACCCCTCTGACCTTGGAGCTGTTTCCATGGAAGCCTCTTTGCTCCTTCCCTACACTCAGGTTTTCCTTCCTGCTTGTTAGAAATTTGGAGTGTCTCTTAGTTCATGTTTTTATCATTTGCTCTTCTGAAGTTGTCCCCTCCAAGCATCCTGAGTGCCTTAAGGACTTGAAGCAGCTCAGCCTTCTGCAGGGATAGTTTTAGTTTCCCTTGCAGCAGTGATTTGCTCTTCAGGATCCCATCCTGTTGATCCCAGTGCCTGCAGGATCCTGCCTTGCTCGCCAGGCTGGGCATGGCCAGGCTCCCTGTGCTTCACCAGCTTGGTTGGAGTGCCTCAGGTGCCTCCAAGCACTGGGGTGCTTCCTGCGGAGTTTCCTTTCAGCTAGAAAGGAAACCTTCATTCTGGGCTGGACTGGCAGCCGTAGGATGGAGTTTCTGGCATGCTTTGATATGTCTGAGTTTTGCAGTTTTGCTGAAAGTGCTGTCCAAAAAAGTGCTCTGCAAAGTGCAGTAGCAGCAGCTCCCAGAGACAGACCACATCCTCTGCAGGGCCTTTCTCAGCTTCCCAAACACTCACAGCTTCTGTCATTTGCTCATATTGGCAGAAATAGTTCTTCCATGAAACATTTTTCTGCTGTGTGGTGCAGGATTTTCCAGAGGCAACTGGAGCTACTGTTGTTCTTTGAAGAGAGAATTATGGAGCGGTTCCTGAATCAGATCAATCTCAAGGGGCTGGTTCCTTGTCCTGTCTCCTTTCGAAGAACTGCTCTGTTCCTGGGCAGGAGTTGGGACAAGGAAGCCAGAGATGCCCTGTTGCAGGTTAGAGGATCAGAAGGTTTCTCCTCTTTAACTAAAGGGAGGCTGGAAATTTTTAGTCCTCAGTGCTTGAAAACAAAGTCAGGTGTGACGGGAGCTGAGCTGCTGGTTCCCACCTAGAAAGAGTTAAACAAACCTTAGATGGTGTGGAAAGGGGTTTATGTTTATTCTCCAGAAATCATTGTGCATTTTAGGAAACTTTTTATGATTACTGAAGTATTCAGTTATAGTTAGACATTTGTTATTGTGGTAATACTGAAATGCTGCAGCTTTCTCTTGTTCGAGCTCCACTTTTTGAGCCATTAATGAATTTTAAAATTTTCATAACAGCCTAATTCGTATTTACAGCTACCTCAGCAGAATTAATCACATTGCTTACCACTTCAGAATTTTCCTGGGTATTTATTTTATGTTAAAATTTTGTTGTTTGCATCTTGGGTATGGCCTCACATAAAAACTCTTCCAAAAATGACGGAACTTTAGAATGAGCCATCATGATGTATGCCAGGCAAAAGGAGAGCCTAAACATGGGAGTTGGAGTAGGTTTGGAGCTGAGCAGGGAAGCAGTAATGCAGAGCAGAGACAGTCATTTTTCCCCCTTGTTTTTAAAAATTGAATTGCAGGTAACCTGCAGTCTGTACCTATTGCAGTGAGGTAACTTCATCATTGTTTTCCTGTGAGAATTGTTTTTTTGTTCCAGCAGTGACAGAACTTTAAATTCAATAAATCCTGAGTTTTGCTGTTATAAAGCAACCAGTGCTATCTTTTAAAAAAGTCCTGTGAGTGTTGGAGCAAAGATGGCCAAACATTAAAAAAAAAAAATCCTGTGAGAAAAATGAGTAGGGTCTGAGATTGTGTTAATTGATTTTACTGTACATTAGATTTAGATTTCAGTTTTGTGGGTTTGGCTTTGGACTGAGGTATTACATCATGCGGTTCTCTTGCATTCTTTCATTCTTGTGAATATTAAGGCTTCAGGAAGGGAAATTCATCTGTATCTGAATATTTGTGCTTGGTGCAAACTGTAATGGGACACTCCTGTATACATTTCATAGCTTATTATTGATTTCTTTGTTTTACTGTGAAATCTGTTCTCCTGGTTGATTCCATTTGCAAGTAACTCTCTGGTCCAAGGTTTATCTCTGAAAATCCTGTTTTGGTGAGGATAAATATAGAAAGTCTGACTTCTCTTTGTATATAAGATTATCCTGTTTCTTTTTAGTGTGTTTTCAATGGTTTAGACTTAAGGTCTTTCCTTTGAGGGAGGGTGTTCATCTTCTTTCTCAGGAAACCATATCTGGTGCCCAGGTTATGTGGCAGGAGTGATTCCTGCAAAACTAGGGGTCTCTGCAAGTTGGCTTTTTGGGATGGAGTACTGAGCCAGAAAAGGAAAAGGCTTCTTAAAGGAGCTGGGAAGCACAAAGCTAATAAAGTGGGATGGGAAAGGGTTACGTATGTATTTAGATGACAGTCATTCAAGAGGGCATTGGGCTGCTTGGAGTATTTTGTCATGTTATGAATACTTCAGATAACTGGCTGATACTCAGAGCAAATCATTGCTACTTTCAGGTTTTGTCGGGGGTTTTTTTGTTTGTTAGTTTGTTTTTTTTGGTAGTGAATCTGGCTTGCTTAAAAAATTCTGAGTAAGGAATACATGGGATTTTTCCCTCTGGATATATATAATTGTATTTTGAAATACCATCTTAAATTCTAGTTTTTCCACCTCACAGTAACAGAATTCATGTGTGTGAGTAGATCCTTTGCAGGAAGTGATGCTCATGGAAGTTGATTATAAATCCTTAAGTAGCCCTTAAAGCAGCTGCCCTCTTTCAGACTTAGTGAGTAAAGGCAATAAAAGATGTTAGAAAACAGTGTAAAGATGGTGAGAATATTCGAGTCCTGTTGGAATTAGGTTGCAGAAATGCAAGTTTGCTCTTAAGCAACGTTCTGCATTGTTTCTGTCTGAAGAACAGGGGGTGGTTGTTCTTTAGAGTGAAACATTCTCTGCACAACCATTCCAAGGCAGAGCTCTGGCTCTGCCCAGGGGAGTGTGGAGCGGCTGTGATCCCTTCCCTTGGAGGTACAGCAGTGCTTTTGGCAGCAGTTCCTGCAGGATCCGCAGGCTGGGAGTGAGTGCAGGCAGAGCTGTCCCCTTCCCTGGGCCTCCCTTTTCCCTTTGCCTGCAGCAGCTGGCAGGGCTGCCTGTTGCTGTGGTGTGAATTCCCCGCTCGCCGTGCCAGCAGCACAACTGCCTGGGGTGAAGGCTGTGTGGCACAAAACGCTGGGAACAGAGCTCTGGCTGCCTTGGGGCTGCTCCCAGCAGGGCTGGGACACTGCTGCCCGTGGGATGGAGGGGTGTGGGCTGCTGTGACAGCTACCTCAGCACATGATGCTTGGTAAGTGCTGGGAACGGGCTCTGGTTCACTGCGGAGCTGCAGGAAAGCTGGGGCTGCTTTTCAGGGCTGGGAGGAATTCACTGCAGGTTGGGATCATGTCTGATTTGGCTAGAAGGAGCCTGGAAGCAGCTGGGATACCTGTGCTAGCAGGGAGGGCATGGATCCCGTGGCAATTACTGGGTTTTACGCACTGGAATTGCACTGCTATCTCCCACCACTGCACATGGACTCAGGACTGGTAAAATATACTGATTTTTAAGACAAAGTGGAGTTCCAGGATGGCAAAGCTGTTTGGACAGCTGGATTTGTTTGTAGTATATATTTTTAAGTTCTTTTCCAAGCTTGCTCAGAAATCCTTCTTCCTGATTTTCCACCCTTTTGTTTGACCTGAGAGATGCATCTCTGAACTTGTTCAGGGTGTGTGGAATGTCTGAGTTCATGGACTTCAGTGAAATATGATTTATATTCACACACATGAAGTTCTGATTGCCCCTTCAGATAATAGAATAGCAAAACAAGAATCACCATCATGATAATAACAACAATAACAACAAATTTCCCATAGAAAACTATTTTCAAGTGACATTTTAAACTAAATTACTTAATAATGTGAGATTGATGAATATCCTGTAAATAATCTTATGCCCAGTTGCCTGACAAGTGGAGTCAGGTGTCTGTAGGATTTGCTATTTATGTATGAATAGGAGGGACTCACCAGTGCTGCTGTATTTTCACGAGGACAGAGCTTTCATGTTACACTGGGCTGGAAGTTTTCCAGCTGGGCTCAGAAGAAATAATACCTGATATGGAAAGTAGAAGCTTCAGGTATTTTTCATTTTCTCCAGAGACTGTATGAACTGAAAGTGAATGAATTGAGGAGAGGATTTTTAAGGAGTGGAGTATAACCAGTTCCCTGCCTGGAAGAGGAGTTGTTCTAATTTAGGAAGGGGGAATTATTTGCCTACAGAAAGGCCTGGGGTGTGGTCTGCTGAGATGGCTGAGATAACTCAATAATTTTAGGTGTCTTTAGGGAAGGTTTGCCTGCTGTGCTTGTTCCTGGAGACAAGCTGATCCCATTGCTCAGTGTCTTGGTCTCTTCTTCCAAAAGTCCTTGGGGAGAATTTCTGTTGGGTTTTTCTGCATTATAATTTTTGTTAGGATTGTTTTTTTGTTTGGTTTTTGTTGTTGGCTTGGTGTTATTTTTTGCAGGAAAACTACTAGTTTGATAACATTTAGGGCTGTGACTTTTCATTTAAAGTGAGGTTGAGTGAAATAAGTGCTGTTGTGTAAAATGGAAAATTTATTTTGCTTGGGAATTTCAGTAAGTTTGTTCGTCAGTGGTCACTTGACAGCCCCACGCCCCCAGTAAATACAGCACTAAGTTGTTGAAAAGGGAGTTCTAAGACAAAAAAACCCCAAACCAGTGATGTAGGTACATTTTCTCTTTCATTTCATAAGCATTTTTTGGGGAATAAACAAAGTTTTTCCTTGTGCTTACTAAAACAAAATAGTTCTGAGCAGATCCTTTTTTTCTTTGAGACAGTGAAAAGTAGGAATGTGCTGGAGCTGTAGGTGGTTTGTCAGCCTCCAAATGGTAATTTAAATAGTAGCAGACCAGCTAATACTGAGTTGAAAAATGAGAATTTGGCACACAGCCACCACAGGTTCTGCATTGCAGCACCCAGAAGGAGCATGGGCTGAGCAGTGCTTTCAGCCCTGGGTGCTGCGGTGTCCCAGGACCTGCCAGGCTGTGTGCAGCGCCCAGGCAGAGGCTGTGCTGTTTGTGAGGCTCCCTGCCTGCCCAGGGCTGGCCTGCCATCATTCCTCGTGTCCGGGAGCTGTTTCCGTGCTGTAATCCAAGAGGAGCTACTGTACGTTAAATATAGAGCCCCTCGTGCTGCCATTAACTCGCATTTGCATCGGTCATTAGCTCAGAGTGCTGCAATTCCGAACTTTCCTGCTTGGGCTGCTCCTGCAGTTAGATTCTCCTGGAATTGAACTGGGCCCAGAGCTGGGAGAGCTGCAGGCAGCACTGGGCCACTGAGATTCCTGGGGAATTGGGAGCTGCTGTTCAAATGCAGCCTGGAAAATGGGCTCGGGGAACATGCAGGACCAGCTGGGAAACCTTCAAGGCTGGATTTTACGGTGCATTCTGCTAATCTGCAGTTACTAATTGGTAATTAGTGGAGAGGGCCAAGCCTTGGATGGGGGCAGAGCAGGGATGCAAAGGGTTACTGATGGGATTGTTGTGCTGTTGGCTCTCCCCAGCCTGCCAGGGGAAGGAATTTGGCACAGAGTCCCTGTGTCCTGAGCTTCCCAAGTCACTGGTTGCCTGGCATCATGTTAACCCCAACTTCTACCACGACAAATGAGCTGAGATTCCATTCAGCAGCAGTCATTTCTGTACGTTTCAGAGTCTTGAGCAAGCTGAGGAATAACCACTGAGGAATTGTGAGTGGCTGAGCTAAGGTGCTGTTCCTGAGTGCAGCAGAGATCTGAACCTTATCTCCAGAATGGAGGTCGCTTTTCCAGCTCTTACCTGACAGGGGCCACAGAGATGACAAAGGTGCAGGGAACAGGTTTTATTTGAAGAAAGTGTTACTGGAATAAAACGTTGTTGAAGTGATGAACTTGGGAGTGGCTGCAAGATGATGAGAGCCCGTGGTATTTTCTCTCTCCTAATCCAAGAATTAGGGCAAGAGCAGTCCCAGACGCTGGGTTTTAGGTTAAAAAGATACAAAAAGAGCTCATGAATAAAAGGTACTTTACAAAGTATGGAAACCATGGCCACAGGATGCTGTTGAGGCTGAAGGATTTCAGGCAGGGCAGGATCCAGGGCCAGATCACTGTGGGACATCCCCACGCTTCATGTGGGTGTTTTAGGGGCACCTTATTTCCCTCTATTGGCAGGGCTTTTTTTCCCTCAGTCTTGCTTTTGGAGACGTTTTCTCAGAGTACCTTTTTGGACTTGTAACTTCAACATTGAATACTGGTTCCTTTTCTGTCTCTGTCTTTCATGAAAGAATTTTGAAAGATTGTTCCTGCATATTAATTTAAAAAACAGGAGAAAAAACACCTTGAATTTCTCACACAGTTATAGACAGGACATGTAGGGTACTTCACTGGTACTTCAAGAATGTTCCAAAGACAGGTTTTGTTTTGAATTCCCATAGAGCCAGGTTTCTCCTCTGGTGCTTTCCGCTGGGAAGGACAGATGGATTTGCTGTTCAGTCTCTGCAGTGTGTGAGCCCTTCCAGCACCGCTGACTCCAGGCTGCTGGTGATGCCCACATTTACCTGGTGATGAGTGAAGTCCTTTTCCCCTGAGTTTTGAGGTTTGCCTTTAATGACGATTCTGTTGCTGCATAAGAACTGAAATCCCTCAGACACAGAGACAAACCCAGCTTTATTTTCATTGCAGTGAATGATGGGCTTATTATGTGAGCACATCTACAGGGATTTACTGTTCAGGAGTAGCTGGAAATTACTCTTTTGAAAGAGCAATTGTAATTAAATCATTCTGAGATAAGTGCAGTGTAGTTTGCTTTTCCTTAATTTTCTGCTCGGAAAATTTTGCTTCCTGCCTTGACTCCCTGCATTTGTGCTGATACTAACCATGTCTTTTCAATAAAATAAACTTTCCTTGGGCTTCAGCAATGCCTAGAGGATATTGCAGTGTTAGATGGAGTGGTACTAACAGTATGGTAAATGAGGAGGGGTTTGATCTTAAAAAAAAGTTGTTTCTTTGTGCATCTGGATGAGTATCTAAAGAAATTCTAGGCTGAGGAGAAATGCTGCTGGGCAGAGCTCTTTGGGATATCCCACTGGGGGATTCCACCTAGCACAGTGGTGTTCCTGACAGGGAATGCTGCCTGTCTCGGGCCAGCCTGGACCCCCACTAAGGCCTTTTCCCTGTTTTTTGCCCTGCCAGAAGCAAGACTGCCAACGGGGATTACCGCAAGGAGCACCGGGAGCGGAGCCGCAGCCCCATCGAGCGGGCGGCTGCCCCCACCATGAGCCTCCACGCCAACCACATGTACGCCTCCATCCCCAGCCTGAGCATGGATCAGCCCCTCGCCCTGACCAAAAACAGCATGGATGCAGCCAGGACAGTCGGCATCTCCCCCACCCTGAGCAGCGTGGAGCGGCAGCAGGTACGGGCTGGGCGCGGGGAGGGCTCCCAGGGCAAGCACAACCTGCTGTGAGCTAGAGCTTGTTTGAAAAATCCCCACTGAATGGCACAGCGCGTTGTGATCAGTGGGTAAATGTGGCTGTCGCGGATTTCTCAGCCTTTCTGCTTTTCCTGATGCTCCCTAAACTCGGGAATGCATCTGTTTGAATTGGGAATTTGTGTGTTTGAACTGGGAATTCAGCGTGTGCTCACGGAGGCAATGGCTGGGGGCGTCATCTGTGCCCCTCCTGGTGATCCCTGTGTGCTCCCCTCCCCTCCCCTCTGTCCCAGCTGTCCCCACCCTGAACAAGGGCACCACACAAAGGAAAATTTGATCCTGAATGATGTTTTAGCCAGGCAAAAGCATTTGCTGCATTGTTCAGAGCAATGCTGTATCACTAAACTCACTTTTCCGAAACCCAACTCATGATTTTATACTTTATTTCCATATGCTGGAGTGGTTGTTAAGGTGTTTTTTGTTGCTTGGTTGTTCTTTGGTTTGCCATCCCGCACACTGTATTTGTTTTACTTCAGAAGGGCTGAGGATGAGCCACCTGTGTGCAGGTTAGGCAGGAACAGTTTTCTTATGTGGCAGACTTGTTTTATCGCTCCGCAAGGGGAGAGACAAAGCAAGAGAACTGAGCTGGGATGAGCTGCAGCACTGACAAACTCAGCTGGCCCATGTACCCAAGCTCTTCTTTCCCTGGATCCCTCTTCTGTTATCTTTGACATTTTGAACTAGATTACAGTCATTTTTACTGGGAAAATAGGATATTGAGGCAAGACCTTGCTAAAAGCACAAGAGTAGAAATTTTACAAAGTTAAAAGTGTACTAAAAAAAATCCTAGTTTGATGATTCTGTGCTTTGGGTTTTATTTTTAACCTTAACATGTTGAATGAGATTTCATCTCACTCTGTTTCTTATAAACAGGTGGGAGAAAAATACCTTATTTTCAGCAGGGCAGGGTTATTCAGCTGCTCTAACTGGTCATTGTTACTAAATTCTCAGTGTCTCTCAATATTTTTATAAAAGTTTATATATTCTGTACACACACAACCATAGCAGAGGATTCTACAAGGTGCCTTATCCTGTCCCTTGGGTCTTTCGAGGTGTTGGCACCTGAGACATTATTTCCTTTCTCTCTCTACTTCCCACCTCTTGCATGTCCAAAATACTCTTCTGAAGAGATTAAAATATATTCCTATCTCAAAAATCACTTTAAGAGAGGCACAAAATCTTGGCCCCTACAGAAAATAAATACTCCCACATGTGCACTGCTTACAGAAAAATTAAGTAATTTTTTTTTCTCTTATTTACGTTTTTTATTTTGCTCTAATTGCAGTAAGATGTAAATAATTCCTGTTGGGTCCTGGCAAATAGAGTTAAACTTCCTTGGAAATCTCAGCTTTACTGGTCTTGCTCTTACTCTGCCTAAAGTACCAGCAAGGAAGGAAAATTCCCTAAAATCCCCTCCTTCCTCACTGACCTTGTAGGGGGGTAGGTGATTTTTTTTGTGGGTAAAATTTTGTAAAATGGACAAGAAATTAAATGGCTTCAATTCTGTTAATCTTTTGAACACTTGATAATTAATTTGCATTGAGTATAATGGACTCCTTGCATCATCAAATATATGCAATTTATTCCAATACCTGTGTGGTTTCCCTTCAGCCACCTGGAGAAACTGGGACATGCCTTTTCCTAGGGCCTTGTTTCAGTGTAACATTTCCATAGTAAACAACTCTGAAAAGAGTATTTTACATTTACACTTTGTAAGTATAGATGGTGGAGTTCTGATGTTGTAATGTAGCTGGGAATAGACTAGAAATGCAAATTTTGGAGAATTTGCATGTGCTGAGAATGATACACATTCTTATTCCAATTCTTATTTATTGGAATAAATTTCATACATTTGATGATGCAAGGAGTCCATTATACTCAATGCAAATGAATTATCCAGTGTTCAATTACCATTCATGTAATGATGTTAATTAAGCAGTGCTGGAAAGGCAGGCGAATTACAACAGGAAAGGACTTGTGGTCAAGAGTTCTTCATATTGTACATCCTATGGGATTAGGATGCACTGTGGAATAGAGGCCTAGGAAAACCCAACCTCTGAATGAAAAATGGTAACACTCAGACTTGAGAAACACCTGGACAAAAAATACCTGTAATATCTGCAAAACCCTTCTGAGTCCTGGAGAGACAAAGATGTGTGGCCACAGAATGAAATAAATATTTAATATGTTGGCCTTTAGTGCTGCATATGGAATATCTGTGAAGTTGCAACAATCCCTGTAAAATCACTTTTAAGATTTGCTTTCACGCTGCCCTTTTTCTGTTCACTTAAATAGCAAGAACCGCTGTGGAAATGCGTTGTAGATTTTTATTTTTAATCAGAGAAATAACTGAATATTTGGGGCATTAGTATGAATTGGCTAGTTTATGGGTTTAATTGCCGTGGCTGTGAAGTTGCAACAGTCACTGTAAAATCATGTCTAAAATTTGCTTTCACAGTGCCCTTTTTCTGTTCACTTTTAAATAACAACCGCTGTGGAAATGCGATGTGGATTTTTGTTTTTAATCAAAGAAATAACGGAATGTTTGGGGCTTTAATATGAAATGGGCTAGTTTATGTGTTGAGTTGCTGCTGCTGCTGGCCTGAGTGACCCTTCCCTTGTGTCCCCTGCAGAACCGTCCCTCTGTGATCACCTGTGCTTCAGCCAACAACCGGAACTGCAACCTGTCGCACTGCCCCATCGCCCACAGCGCCTGCTCCGGGGCTGCCTACAGGAGACCCTCCAGCTGTAAGTGCCCAGCTCCAAAGTGCCCTCATTGGCATTCCAGGGGAGCAGCGTGGTCTCAGCTGTGCCCCACGAACAGGGGGAAAGGAGGTGGAACAATAGGCATCTCTTTGTCTCCCGCTTTCTAAGCATCCATCCTGTGCCACAGCAGAAGGGACCAATGCAGAATTAGGGGGACAGAGGTGTTCTTTCTTCTGATTTTGAAAAGCTTCTTGGAAAAAAAAACAACAAACACCCCACAGAGACAGATAAGTCATTATGTTTATTTTAGTCCAGCTGACAAACGGCAGCCAGGGCCAGCAGATCCCACCATGCTCTTATTTTAGGAGCTGTAGTTCCCCTGCTCTTTCAATAGCCAGGAGACTCTTGGGATTCAGCTGCAGTCGCAAAAACCTTTTCCTGCAGCCACAAATTCTCTCCCAAAGCCCATACCCTCCGCCCTGCTCTGCATGGATAACACAAAAAGCTTTGCAGGGCAGTTGCTACAGCAACCCAAGCAGGGAGCTTTAGCTTTCTGCCTTCTGTGCAATTAGTACTTTTCATGAAATCTGTTCAGGCAGCACTTGCTGGGAAACCTGGGGCTGATTCTGTTCGCTCTCACTGCACAGAAGGCACAGGGGAAGCACAGCCCTTTCCTGGCAAGTCCTTTACCTGCTGAGGCAGAGCTTTAACCCTCAGCATTGCCACAAGCTCATGGCAGTGGGGCTCCAGCAGCCAGGATGTGTCCATGGAACAATCCCAGTATGACAAGAGGCACCAGCCTAAAGTCCACAGTAGGGTAGTTATTAGTATTTTTATTAGTAGTAGTGTTTTATTTTTATAAAGATCAGTGTGCTGTTGATAACTAGAACTGGGAGCTGAAGGAGACCCTTAGACTCTTGGAGAAGTCAGTCCTCAGGGGTCTCAAGTGCTACAAGTTTTCTCACAAACTGGCGCAACTGGTCCCAGGAGAGCTGCTGCATTTCCATGGGCTTGGACCAGGGCTGGATGTTTCCAGGAAAGATTTGTCTCCTGTCAGGTGAAGAGGTGTCTGTGCATGACACCCATGTTTATTTTAGGATCAATCAAGCCTTGCTGGAGTATGGAGGCAGTGCAATGGATTCCAACAGTTCTAAGTGTTTTTGGAAAGAGAATTCTCATTGAGACACAAATACTGTTTCTAAATTGTAAAACTGCAGTGCTCTTATATTTAGTCAGAGGAATTATTACTATTCTTGTTCAAAACCTGTATTTTAAGGCTCTTGTAACAGTCTTACAGCGCTTGACCACAGTGGTTATGATTCATTTAGTTCTGACTGCTCCTAGCACAAGTGTGCAGAGTAAGATGAAACCCTGAGCTCAGCTTTTGGCATGCTGCGATTTAGGATGAGGTCTCCTCACACCTGACTGCTATCAGCAGGCTTGGGAGCTGATTTGAAACAACTGTTTACATCATTAATTCCATTTAAGCCTAAATATAAGTTCTGTGTGATTGTTTTGGGAGAAGGTTTCCATAGAATTGGAGCTGGAGCTGTTAGTAGCCTGAGGGAGAAATATAATTATATATAAATGCTCACCTGTTGCAGGTCACAGAAATGCTAAAATACTTAATTCCATTTTACCTTTTTTCATTTTAACTCCTTCTTCCCCACCTTCTTCCCCACCCCTTTGACTCCCAGGTTAAAGAAATGGTATAGGGAAGGCCTTGTAGTGACAGGACAAGTGGCCTTAAACTGAATCCTTCCATTTAAGGTCACTTGTCCTGTCAGTACAAGGCAGAGTTGCGTAGAATATTGGGAAGAAATTCCTCCCTGTGAGGGTGGGCAGGCCCTGGCACAGGTGCCCAGAGCAGCTGTGGCTGCCCCTGGATCCCTGGCAGTGTCCCAGGCCAGGCTGGACAGGGCTTGGAGCAGCCTGGGACAGTGGCAGGTGTCCCTGCCATGGCAGGGGTGGGGTGGGATGAGCTTTAAGGTCCTCCCAACCCAAAGCATTGCAGGCATGTGTGACAGAGCACAGATGCAGTGCAGGCTGCGAGTGCAGCACTCGGTGCCAGGGCTGTAACCCCTCTGCCTCCTGTCCCCACAGCCACCACTGCCTGCGACCCGGTGGTGGAGGAGCACTTCCGCAGGAGCCTCGGCAAGAACTACAAGGAGCCCGAGCCGGTGGCGAACTCGGTGTCCATCACGGGGTCAGTGGATGACCACTTTGCCAAAGCACTGGGGGACACGTGGCTGCAGATCAAGGCTGCCAAGGACGGCGTGGCCGGCAGCCCCGAGTCGGCGTCGCGGCGGGGCCAGGCGTCCCCTTCCTCCCACATGGTCAATCATAATCACTCGCCCTCCGTGGTCTCCTGAGGACAGCGCCCTTCCCGTTGGGAATTTGCATGGTTTGACTGAGCTTTGAACAGTGCTTAAATAGTGGTGGGGGAGGGGAGGTTAGTTTTTCGACACAGGATTTTGTGTACTCACTTTGGTTTTGTTTTTTTTGTAAAAGGGTGCCCTTAAAGACGATAGCAGGAACTATTTCATAAAGATTCAGACGATGTAGCATCCTTTTTTTCCTGCCTCAATTACCAAAGAAACCTCTGATGCAAATCTGCTGCCCCTTAAAAAAATAATGCACGCTAATCCACAAAAGCCATTACACTTAGTTGGTTGACCCAAGTGCTTTTTTGCTTTTCTTAGCTTCTCAAGACTAGAATTTGTCTGGTTTGCTTACATTGCTTTTTTTTTCCCTCTGTGAAGTAATTTTGTATGTATATACTTGAAAAGAACTGTCATGTATGATTTGCACTATTGGAGGAGGACTGAAGTTGCACAGCAACTTTCTGGAAGAGGCTAATATTTTGAGGGCAAACTGCTGAAAAAAGGGTTTAAGGATGACATTTCTATCAGTTTGATTTTTCTTAAAGCGAAACAGCTTTGGAAGGGGAAGTCTCATACAGGTTATAGGTCTTTCTCTCTTTAGATTTCAGGTGCTTAGTGCTTGCAACTGGACTGCATAATTTACAGAACACGGGCATTTTTTTCCTAAACACTGCAGTTTGTTAGACTAGAGCTGAGGTTGGAGGGTTCCATAGTGCTTAACGATGCATGTTTTATGAAAAATAGCTGGTATCTATTAATGTATAGACAGTAAGAATCATAATACTTATTAGCTTCTCTTCAGAATTAGTTTATTTTTGTCAGTAACAACCCTAGATATACTTACTGCTGGTACAGTTGTACTCTATGATATTTGTATTTGCTATTCACTTTAGCGGCAGCAGCACCGAGGGCAGCTCAGGACAGGCCTCGTGCAGCGCTGCTGCTTCACAGGGATCTGCTTCCCAAACCCCAGTCTGTGTAATCCACCCCGAACTAGCTGCAGGAACTGCTACCCCTACGGATCTTGGCTGGACAACAGATTGTTACAGTTTGTGAAAGATGATCTTTCAGTTTGTTTATTTTTGTTTTAAGCCTGTCCATCAGCCTATGCCAAGTCGCAGCATACATTCCTCCAGTAGAGACTTTATACAGGTATTACTGCATTTATTATAATTTGCTATATTAATAGCTACTAACTAGAAATTAGGCAGTAGAGGCAGGCATAAAACCACAGCTGTGCTAGTGCTAAGAGCTTCTCTTCTTCTTAAGTGTAACTACTCTCCCCCATACATTCCATCTTCCCAGGACAGTTGCAACCGCGGCTTGGTTTTTATACTGGGTACCCTGAAATGATGGGCTCAGTGTAGGAAGTGAGAACTGGTTGGAAGATGAACTCCACGTGATGTATTATGGACTATGTTACAGTATTGGGTCCATTGTGGCTTTTATTTTACGCTTTTTTTTTTTTTTTTAAAGTTAAGCTATTTAATTTGGAAAAGGTGCAGGGTAGAAAGAGATTGGGAGATTGGCTCTTACTCTTGGTGAGAAGGTGGCTGCTCAGTTTTCTTTAAAAAAATGAAAAAAAAACCCACAAAAAAACAACCCAACACCTAAGTCCCCCAGTTTTACACATTTCACTACCATCTTACTGGGTAGTCAACGCTTCCTTGCTTTGGCATTCAGTACCCTACTCTCTGTAGGAAGATTGTTAAAAGAACACTTTTTTATATAGGTAACTTTAAGACCATCGTTACGCTGTGCGTAAAGAATGTACAGAGAAATTTGTAGGTATTTTTTGAGGAACAATTAATTTGTTAATGATATGTAGCTATTTAATTTTTCCCTTTCCTTTATTGTAATCATTCTTTTTTTTTTTTCTTTTTTTTTTGTTTGTTTGGAGAAAAAAGTTGATCTTTTTTTTTTGTTGTAGATTTGTCTGTAATACAGTAAAAGTGCAGGAACACAGTTATTCTATGAGGACACTGCATTAGCATTAATAGCCACTCGTTTGTTATTGCTACAGGCTACTGAGCAGTATAACAGTCAATACTAATACTGTAGATGGACTCTGTGGAAAATGTGACTCCTCTATTTCTTTGTAAACACAAATAAGATAATGTTTTTAAAGCTAATATTTTCAATAAGAGCTGTTTTACAAGGTTACATTTACTTATCTGAGATAGGTAAATGGATTTGAGGGCAATAAAGATTTAATGTGCTATGTCCAGTAAAACAGATATTGGACACAACAATGTCACGAAAGCCAAAGGGTTGGGGGGAGGTGGAAGGACACTAAACTGAACTCACCATCACGAGACATGGTGAAGTTTCTTCACAGAGCCAGGTTATCTACAGTTCAGTTTGAAAGATTCTCTCTGTGTTTGTAAATCTGTAATATACCATTCTTTTGTGGCCTTGTTTCACCTGGAAAAAAAAAAAAAAGGTTTGGCAGGCCATCTTTTTTTTTTGTACTTAAAAGTAGCCTTAAAGAACAATAAAGTGCTCTTAAATCACAGGTGTGTTCCTAAGCCTCTGTATTGCCTGGTGAGAAAGGAATTGGTGTCTGTGTTCCGTGAGCTGGAGGCAGAAACAAAGCTCTGGCCATGTCCTGCTTTCCTGCCAAGGATCCTTCGCTTTTTTAGGACCATAACCCCTCTGCTGCGGCTGCCACAGTCCCAGTCTGGGGTTCAGGGGGTTTCCCTACAAGAGTTTCTCAAGAAACCCTTTAAAGCAATAAAAAACCTGCTGCTGCCCCAGCAGCTGTGCTGGGCCTTGAGGAGCTCACCTGCGCAGGGATGTGTTTGGAAAACACCAGCTGGTCCTGCGTTTGTGTTCATGAAAGACTAATTTTCTGGCATTTTGTTTGTCCCTCATCTTCTGCAAGTGTCACCTAGAGAACAGGAATCCCTCCCTGGAGAAAACAGCTGTATTTCAAATGTCAGTGCCCACTGTGCTCTGTTCCGGGTGAGCAGCATTCTAATGACCCCCGAGATGGCTAATCCTTAAAAAGTAGTTGTAATTACCTGAGTTTGTAGTGAACCAGGCACAAACCTGCAGAGGGTTTTCAACACGGCATTAGGGGGGGGATCCAAAATGAAAAAAGGAGCCTCTAAAAGGATCGAGACAGGGCCTGAAGGGTTTGAAAACACAGCAGGCCTGGCGTGGCTGGGCCTGGGGTGAGGGAGGTTCCATGAGAACACTTCCGAGGACCAAGCAATCCAAGCAGGATTGGTTTAACACACCTGAAACACATCCCTCTCGGAGTACCCATGGAAAGAGGCCCAAATCCATGGTGGGAGGGAGGCCAAGGCCAGCATGGCCCACAGGCCCTGCTCCAAGGGGAGCTGCTGTCCCTTCAGGGAAAAGGTGTCCCTGCACTGGTTTGGGGCTCCAGGACACAGGCCAGGCACATTGCTGCCTTCCAGGTCAGGAACTTAGAGCAAACTCCATTTTCTGCATGGTAAATGAATTTTTCTAACTGGCACAAGCAGTAATTCTCCGCAGGGGGGGTGGCACCATGGCCTGGAGAAGCTAGCCCAGACACACATTTCATGAAGTCCCTTTGTATTTGTCATGGCATCTTTTTCTGTGAGCTGAATGAGAGGCAAATTCCAGCTGTGCTTTCGTGATCTCACCCCTACACACAAACATTAGTTTTAATCATTTCAATCCAGCAATAATTTCAGAAAACACCTGGCATCGCAATGTCTTCAGGACTGAGTCGGGCTTTGTGCATAGTTAGGGAGTGCATAGTTAGTTTGTGCAGTTCGGGTGCATTTCAGGCTGGACTGGGTGTGAAAATTGCCTTTGCAGACAGATCGGTCTGGAGCCCAGAGAGAGCTGGGCAGTGCTGGTGACACCAAGGGTGGTAAAACAGGTCCCAGCCCTGTGTGGGTACCTGGGCACAATGGCCGTGTCCTCACCGAGCGGTGGCACTGCACAGTGACACCAACCTGCCCAGCTGGGCTGGAGGGACCTCGCTCAGCAGCCTGGCAGTGCCACAGGATGATCGCTGTGAATGGAGCTGTCTGCAGTGCCCAGACTGTGCCACCTGCTCATGTTCTCAATGTGACACCGGGCAAGACCAGCAGAAGCACTGCAGTGTCATTTGTGCACTCCCTGAGCTGGCACACTTGGGCTTGGCCCGGGGCAATGTCCTCACTATCTTTAGATCCCTCTTGAAATGAAAGCCCTCTGCATCCTCCTGATGTGCAGGAGCTCCGTGTCCTCTGGCAGACACAGCCCCAGGGATGTCCCCTGTCGCCAGCCCCCCTCCCGCAGCAGGCTGCTTCCACAGCTGGATTACCTGGGCTGATGTACATTTTATCCCTGAAGGGCTCTTGATGGGAACTCTATCAATTTAATCATTTTTAACCTCTCTTTCAATGGGAACATTCTGCCCCTCTCTGGAGCAGCTACCTCAAGTGCTTTCCTGGGTATAAAACAGCCACGATAATTCGATTGCTTCTTTGTAAGCTGCAGTCACACACAGTGGGAGCAGTGCCAAGCAGCAGAGCATGCAGTGCAGGCTCCCCCCGAGCTGCCCCTCGCCTGTGGGCAGGGTCCTGCTGGAGGCTCCAATCCCCATCCCGCAGCAGCACCATCCCTAAGGAACACGGAATAGGAAATCCTCCTCTTCTCCTTTGTGAAGGACCAGGAACCCAATTCAGCAGACAACAATGGGCGGGCTCAGGGGGTCAGAGCTGCTAATTGCTGTGTCACTTGGGCATCGATAGCCGGGGACATTCCTCTCTGCTGGGAATGGTTGGCATGGGATTAGTTATACATGGGTATTCACACTGGCATGCATTTATATCGTAGCAGAGCTGGAAAAAACAGAATTTTTCCACAGGCTAATTTCACATAATGACAAAGCAGTTACTGACTTCCACAAGAGCACATTTCACTGCAGTCACATGAGGCCCTTTCAATCTTTTCTTGCTTGCAGCCCAGCCAATTTCACTGCTCACTGCTGCACTGTTCAGTCTAATTTTACATTTTATTTTGCTAAGCAGCAGCTTTCTTAAATGCCAAGGAGAACATCTGTCTTCTCTCCATCACAAAGAGACACAAAGGCATCTGTCAACACAAAGCTGTGTCAGCCAAATGCCTGCTACATTTAATAGTCAAAAAGCTGCTTATCTTAAAACTGTTTACTCAGATTGGGGAAATACTCTGCACACAGAGCCCTTCTGAGAGCCTCTGCTATCGTGAGGAATCAAGGTTACTTTTTTAATCCAGGAAAACACAAAGCTCTGATCTCCTGCTTCCTCAAACAGTAAAATACTGTGGGTCGAGCTGTGTTAATGACATCTGGCTTGTGTGTTAAAATATACACAAAACACTACTGAGATTGTAGTAGTTCTAGGTAGTTCAAAGGAAGCATAAAAAATACAGGTTTTTTTTTTTTTTTTTNTTGGTTGGTTTTTTTTTTTTTTCTTTCAGAGGAAAAATAGGACTCAACTAATATAAAAAATAGTATTTCTCAGCCTAAGCCTTAACCTTTGCTCTTCACTGCCACACCACAGTATTCACTTACCTTTTTTGGAGGGGGGAAATGGGGATGAAAATAGTGGAAAGAACTAACAATACTTACAGATCAAAGCAAGGGCTTTTCCTTTTCCTTTTTCCTTCCAAGGGACAAGTTCTTGGGCTCCTGCTAAGGCTGCGGAAAATCTCAGCTTATCAACTTCCCCAGAAGAAAGTGCGTGGGTGTTCAAACAACACCACAGGTAACAAAGGCTCTTCTCTGCCTTCCCCTGTCATCCCTGGAGTGAAGCTGATGGAACTTTTATCCACACAGGCTGTGAGGAGTCACTGCCACTGTTCTGCTGCTCCAGAGCGTCCTGTTCCATACCCTGACACAAACACACCTGAAATCAGAGCTGCTAAAAATAAAGTCACTCTCTGCTGTGAAGGTTTTTACCTTAATAGCAACCTTTTGTCACTTGTCTCTTCTTCCCGGTGGCTCTCATACCTCTCTGAGGAATTGGAAAATCAAGATTAAAAATGTCATTTATTAACCTGCAAGTCCAATTAATAAAGTAACAGCAGAGACCAATGGGCCTAATTCTTAAAAATAAGCAGTGTTCTCATTTTTCCCCTAAATTACAGTCACACATAGGTACATAATTCACCTTTTGCTGTGAGAAAGCCCCAAGGATACATCAGGAAAGTGTCCAGGGGAAAGTAATATCTAAAAGGCCTCAAGACATTTTCTTTGTTGTAATAAAGATGTGATTGGCCAAATACAGGCTCAGAAGAGGCTTCAGAATGATCAACCATATAAAGGTAAAATACACTGCAACTTTTAAAGATGTTGTCTGAATTATCCTATTTCAGAGCTCTTTGTTTGCTCCCCTCCTCTGTCAGCTCAAGCACTGCTAATTCAGCCTCCAGCTCCCCTGGTCTGGGCAATGTAATTAATGTCATTAACTCACACATGGAGTTTTCAGGTGGGGAAATGAAGGAAAAAACAAGAATTGCAAAGCCACCACCCACAGAGCGTGCTGGGATCCTAGGGCTTGTTTTAAAGATTTTCAACAGATTTCCTCACACCAGAAAATAATGCTTTGGTTGCTGCCAGGCTGACAAACGCAGCCTGTGAGTCAAGCTCTGACCTTTCAGGATGATGCAAAATCAGCAGTACTAAATCAAATCATGACTTTGCTGACATGTCTGGAGCTTGGAATGATTAATCCAACAAATAAACAATTTCTGCCTGGAAATACAGGAAAGAGGATTCTCCTCCTGCTCGGCCCTGCTGCAGCTGAACTCTGGATGCAGTTTTGGTCCTACCAATTCTCACAGGAAATGTGAAAAACGCCTGGGCAGAGGCTGAGGATTAAAGTCAATGCAGATCCACCCATAAGAGATCATTAAAGAGAAACCGGTGAAGGAAGGAAATATTCTCTATTTAGATGAAAAGTTTGTTTCTTTTAACATTGCCCTGTGACTGATCCCATCTCCTCTCCATTCTGTCCTTCTGGGACACATCCCCAAAGAAAATAATAACGGATTTTCCCCAAAGAGAAATGTCCATTTTACCAGCACAGCTAAATTAGCTCACACATCACCCTGGACTCTGAGACTTCTTTACTCCCCAGCCACTCAAAAATTGGTTTTCTGCCTTTATAATGCTAAAGAACAAGATACAGACCATTGCTTTTCTATTACTTGCACAAATCTCCACTGCTGTGTGGCTGTTTGCCCTGCACAGACACCCAGGGACAGCAAACAGAACATCAAAGTGCTGCAGAGCCTGGAGAGCTTTCTTGCCATCAGTTATTTTGGTTATAACTCATGTGATCAATTGTAACACTGATATCTCACAACTGTTAATTCACTCCCAAAACTCAGAAAATATTTCACTCGGATTTTTCAGGAGCAAAATTGAAATCAGGTTATTCTAAATAATGACATTTGGAATTAATTCTGCTCTTGAGCCATTTAGCTTCACATTTTCAAGTCTTTTTTACACAGCCACAAAACAGATGGGTCCGTTTTTAAATTAAAGAAAAAAGAAAACAGATCCTTGGGAATTGGAGGAACACAAAACAACAAAACCCCAGCGCTGGGAGAGATTTTTGAGAGTTGAGAAAGCTGCAATTTACCCAGAGAGGCAAACTGGTGAAAAGAAAAGCTTCTCCCCTCAGGAAACCTCCAGTGCTTAGCTCTGCATCCCCAAAGTGGGAATCAGCTCCACCAGAACCTCAAACCCAAACACTGCAGCAGCTTCCAGCCAGGATGGTGCTCAGGGAGCACAGGGGTTGTACAAGATGCTGCCAGATTTGTATTTATTTATTTATTTCTATTGTGGGTGAGGAGTCTGCTAAAGCAAATCCATTGCTGTAAGTGTTCTGGAGGTACAAACTCAGAACATTCCTGCCCTTCCCGAGAGCACCGGAGGAGTTGGGTGACGAGAGAGAAATAGCTCTTTGTTCCTGCCAGGGGAAGGAACAAGGTGGGAGCTGCCTGTGACCTGTCCTGCCTGTGGCCCCTGGGAGCCTTACAGGTGTGGCAGCCCCACAAGAGCATGGGAGTGCCCCAAAAGAAGAAAATTGATGCTGAGAGCTCCCCAGAAACAATCCTGGCCAGAAAAAGGGATGTGCCAAGGCCTGTCAGCAGCCAGGGAGATGGACTGGGGCTCTGAGGAGTGGCAGCTCCTCAAACCAGTGACAATATCTCTCCCAAACTGGGGCAGCCCTGCCCCACTGCTCCGGAAGCCTCACACGGGGTCCAGGCTCCATCCAGCTGCTTTTCCTGGCTCTCTTCCAGGTTCCTCTCCTTCTGCCCCTTCTATAGCTCCCCTCTAGAGCAGGAACAAGGGAGGGAAGGCAAACATTAATAAAAGAATTGCTGAAGCTTCATTACAACAGAGATTTGGGGCAGTGGGTGAGGCTTTCAAAGGATTTTTCAGTTTATTTGCTCTTCTCTCATAATGGAAGATTTGTACTTTTTTTTTCAGTGAAAAGTTTAACTGGGGAGAAGAGCCAATGACAACACTGGGAAAGGTTTGTAAAACACAAAAATATCACTAACACCACTATATAACCCAACAAATTACAGGTCAGGGTAACTTATTTACATTTTGTACTTGGTTCATGAACACTGCTCTGTAGTTCACTCACGAAGTGGAAAAAAACCTTTTTTTTTCTCTTCTGGAGTATATTTATAATATATGATCAGATTTAATCAAGAAATGCTTGTCAATTAGGAAAATTTTTAAAAATCCAAGCCAAATTCTTACTTGCTTCTTAATTCTGTTCCATTATCAAAGTCAAGGCACACCTTCCTTTTTCCAGTGAATCCAAAGCCTTGGCTCCTGGGGACAGGAACTTTAAATGTCACTGCAGGCCTGGGAGGACACAGCCACCATTTCCTGCCACTCAGGCTGGGCTGCTGAGCTCTGTCACCCCAATTCCAGCTGGGCTGGCCCAGGCTGAGCATGGATCTGAATCCCTTTGGGATCACTCATTGTGAGACAAAGTCGAGATTCTGGCACTGAGATTGGTAACAAACAGCACAAACCATTCAAAAAGTGCACTCGACTAACATTTCCTTTCCTGTTATTTCTTTTCCTCTCTATTTTGAATGATTTTTTACATAAAAATCTCCATTGCCCATCCTGGAGATTGCCCAGAACACACCGGCAAGAAAGAGCCAAACTGAAACAGAGAGCATTAAAAGTTAAGAACGGATTTATTTAATCCTCTTTTACACCCATACATTTTAAAAATACATGCTAAGTGTAAGATTGTCTTTACATTTGACATCAGACTTCTGTCAGAACCTTGAAACCCAGTTTAAGACACCATCAAAATCTGGGCATCCCAAGCTGGGCACCCGAAAATGGAGGCAAAAGAATTCCAGCAAGCACTCCTGGACAAGGTGTCCAAATTCAGCTGAAAGGCATTGACCTCTGGAATCTGCACCATTTATTCTCTTGCCCAGCTGGCTCCACTGACATTGCTCTTGCTCTGCCAAGCCTTACTCTGCAAGAGTCTCCTCTGGAATAACTCAGGGACTCTCTCTGGCCTCACTGGAGGCCTGGGGTACATCCAGGGAATTCTGCCTCCATCCTCCTTCCCATGGCTGTGACAGCTACAGACAGGACAAAGGTGCTTTAAAGAAGCAGTGTTTTTAAAAAGCCCAGTAATTAATGCCATTAAACTCCAAACTGTGAGAGCTGGGACAGAACACCTTGGCTTAGAAAATTTCTGAAGCCACACTCACCTACAGCTATAGCAAGAGAAGAATTGAAAAGCAGTGCTTTGGTCACACTCTGAAACGTGTTGTGCTGCACGTCCCCATGTCCTGATGTCAGCCCCTCCTGACATTTGAGTCCCATTTTTCCCAGTATCTCACGTCAACAGGTATTTTGTTATTCTCCGCTCCCAGAGGACTTGGAAGAATTGCAATCTCGAAGTTATCCCTCTGAATCTCTTAATGACATTTCCAAATACTATCCACAGGGAAATAGATGAACAGATACCGTTGTGGCTGGACATGAAAGCAGAATGTGTCCAGCCACAGGGCAGAGCTGCCCCTGCACCAGGGACCTGCTCCATCCCTCCCTTGCAAACCAGGCCTAAAAGAAGCCTGGCTTTAGTTTGCAGTATTTGACAGCTGAACTCGACTGAGCTCACACGGCAGAAGTTACAGCTCCCTCACGCCAACTACCGCCCAAGAAAAAATCACACAGAGTGGCTAAATGCATGCAAGAGCTATGCAATAGCAAATGTGTTTATTAGAGGAAAATTGTCTTTGTGTAACCAAATAATTCTGGTGTTATCACATTCACACCACCCACATCTCAGTGTCCCCAGCTTGGTGCCAAGAATGATAAATCACTAGGATATATCAATAGCATATATTGATAGGATATATCCTCAGCTTGGTGCCAAGAACGATAAATCGCCAGGGATATATCAATAGGATATACCGATAGGATATATCCAATAGCCCCTGGGTGGAACTTGAGTGAGAGCTTTTCATTAAAAATAATTTAACAGGTAATTTAGGAAATTAAAGGCCCAAGAGAAACAACAGCAACTTTAGGAAGGTCAGATTAATTTTAAAAAAACAAACAAACAGAAAAACTAGAAAGAGATACAGAAGAGATATAGAACCTTTTTTTAGAACTTTGGTCTAACACATCATGTGAAAAATAACGTCAATTCATAATAGTGTCAAATTTTGACAAGGACTGGCATCACTGGAAGAAAAACCATTACCTAGAGCAGCCACTGATGCCACCTGCCTTTGAGCTGTCCCTTCAATGCCCCCACGAGGGCTCTGCACAGCGAGAACCCACCCAAGCCCAGCACAAGGCAGGCCACACCTCAAGGCTCTGCTGCAGAGCTTCCCCAGAGCTGCAGAGCTGCTGCTGTTCAACAGAAGGCCAGGGCTCCTTCGCTGTGCACAATAACAAACAAACCAACACACGCAGAGCTGCCCAGGAACACCCTGGATCCGTGACCCCGCCAGGCACGCAGCATTCCTCCCATGGCCAGGATTCCTGACATGACTGCTCAGCATTCCCGGCCAGCTCCTGCCTGCACTGACGTGGCCCAGGGCTGGTGGCCAAGGAGGAAACAGCTGCAGCAGCTGCCTGTCCCCCAGGCCTGCCTGCTGCCACCGCTGCCTTTGGGGACACCCTGCACAGCCCCAGAGCTGCTCCTGCTCCTCCTCGTCCAGCCAAGCTCCAGCCCTGCAAAGGGAACTCTGGAATGCACCCTGGAGCTGCTGTGCTGCAGGACACACTGCTGGGGAGCCACAGAGGGACCTTTAGAATCCACCCTGGAGCTGGGGAGCCACAAAGAGAACTCTGGAATCCTCCCTGGAGCTGGGGAGCCACAAAGACACCTTTAGAATCCATCCTGGAGCTGCTGTGCTGCAGCACACACTGCTGGGGAGCCACTGAGTGAGAAAAGACACCTTTTGTTTGCATTGCTTCCAAAATAATAATGGCAAATCATGTGCAGACCTTTCCCTGCTCTGCTCCCCTTTCCAGACCAGGAGCTAATTAAGCCTGATTTACAACAGAACCTCTCCAAAGGCCTAATTACAACGATTCCATTCATAAATAGCTGGTGGATAAATATGGATCTCTCGTTTTAAGTCGTATTGGCAATTTCAGCAATTCGAAAGGCTAAAACATGGATCCTCCGAATGGCACGGCTGCCTTAAGTGATGAAAGCCCCTCCTGCCTCCCCCCTCTCACACAAAAACCCTCAAAGCAAGGCTGGGAGTATTAAAAGCCAAGCCAAGAGCCCTATTTAGGAAAGCAGCAGTTCCAGGGGGAGCTGCCGGTGATGTAATGGCATTTAAACGTCGCCTGAGTCACAGGTTCCTGAGGAAGTGGCAACACCTACGGAATTGCTGGAAAAAAGTCAGACTTGGAAGCACGGAACGAAAATAAAGACGCTCGCAGACAAAGCAAAAACCTCAAGGAAAATTGTGCCTGCTTTAGAGAATCCCTCCCCACTAATTGGAGGGAAGTCTGTCACTGGAAGTGAACGTGGGTGCCCACGGAGAGCTCTCCCTCGGGGAGGCTGCGGCACCACGGGAGAAAGGAAAAAAGACAAGAAAGAGGAGAGAAAGGACACCAAAACCTGTCAAACCCAGGCTCCAAATGCTTTCAGAGCAGCAGACATGGAGGGTTCCTTCCTTCCTTCCCAGGCTGACATGAGCAGGAACAGTTCCAGCAGCTCTTCTCCAGGCAGCTCTCGCCTGCACTTGTTTGATTTGGGCAGCAAAGCGTTCCAGCATTGAGACTCCAGCTTGCATTTTGCGTGCCTCAGACCCTGCGGTGTAGAATGCATCAACTGCAGCTTCTGAGATAAATAAAGACCATTAGGAGACCATTAAGACCATTAGATCAAAAGAGAAATTAGGGAAAAACTACAGATCTCCAGTTTAATGTTAATCTCCCCTTTCTTACTTCCGTAGTGCAGAGCAGTATTTCACTAACAAATCAAACAATGAATCACTCTGCTGAGATCTTGCAAAAGTCAAGTGGTCCCAGTGCCAAAAACTGAAGTTACACACAAGCCTGAGTTTTTGCATGCTCAGACTACTGAAGCAGCAACCCACAGCCAAGGAATGTAAGAACAGAAAGTAACTGGATGGGAAAGGAGGGAAATTACAAGGAATAATTTTTAAAAATCATGCTTTTGATTTGGAGCAGTACATTGCTCCTGTCCTTTCCTGTTAGCTCGCTAAAATATTTTGCTAAGAAGCAATTTGAAGTTTTTTAGCATTTAAAATGAAACACACGTGTGCATGTGACCTTCAGTGCAGAGACAAAGCCCATTGTACTTTTATCGATGTCCTACATAAACATCCACTCAGAGAACAGGAGGAAACAGGCATTTAGAGAGCCACGGGAGATGGAAAGAGTGTGTGCTCCCTGCCAGCCAGGAAACACAACACAGTTGTTTTTAGGCCTCCTCATTGCCCCTTTTCTCCCCAAGCCCAAGGAGCTCCAATGGCAAGGGAACGTGGTCAGATTAAACAGTCAGAACCTGTGCTGCTCCATTTGCAAAGTTCTGACAAATAACTGGTGGGTTCTGAAAATCTGTTCAGAGAACGTCCTAAACCATCCCACTGGGTTTGTGACGGTGCTGTGGTTAAGTCACAAAGGGCAGATAATATAATTAGTGAGGCTGCAATTAGAGCTTGAACCTACACATGGCTGGAGCAGTCATCTGCATCCTTATCCTGGGGTGAGATCATCTGGACTGGGCAATGAGGTGAAAAACTGCTGCCCCAGGACACGGAATACCTGAAGGATCTTTAGTACATCACTGCTACTCCAGCTTATTGCTGTTCATTCTCCTGGGAGGAGCTTCAGCCTCCCTGCCCCGGGCCAGGTTAAAATAATCCTCATTCCAGGCCTCCTCTGCAGCCTGGCTGGTGCAAGGATGAGGATTCAGAGCAGAGAGGAGGCTCCGGACGGGCACGAGGCACAGCCTGGTTATCAAGGCTTCACTGTTGCAACAAAACAAGAGTTTGACAAAGGATAAGTGAGAATAAAGCCCAGGTATATTCTTGACAGGTTATCAATAAAAGTAAAATGAGGGGGAAAAAACAGTCAGCAAACTGTCAGGGTTTTTTGTTTCCAAACCTACCAAATGTTGCTCAGGTATGAAAATGAACTTTCCAGAAATGATTACACTGGAAAGCTGAAGTGGCAATAGAGAGGGCAAGTCTAGAATAATTTTAGCCCCAAAGCATTACCTGTGTGGAGTTTTTAAGCACTGTTAGGTCTGGAGAAGACCCAGGCAGCTGCAAGGGGAGGAGAGCTGCAAATGGGACAGGTGGGCAGGGTTTTCACAGGTTAGGAATTTACAGCCTGGCACAGTCCAAAGTCCTCCTAGTGTAGTATTTCTGCCTTTTAAAACAGTTAATCCAGGTGCTCTGTGAGAGCAAAGGTGCACAACACCCTCTGGAAGGAAAGTTTCATTCTGGCAGGATATGCATGAGCACATCAGCTGCACTGAAAATAAAATTAAAAAAAAGAAAGGAATTAATGAAGCCAAATGGTAACGGGCTGGAGACATCTTCCAGACTCTGTTTCTTATGAAGTCAGCTAAAATTTCCCATGTTGCAAATATTTTTTTAATGGCTCCCTTTGGAGTATAAACGCTTATTTGTTTCTAAGGAAAATCTTGCATTGTTATTTAAAAAAGAAATGAAAAATTTGGCATAAAAATCCCATCATTGAGCTGCTCCTGCTCTCCTCTGCCTGTGTGCACTGTAAATGCAAAGTCACAGAGCAGCAATCCCTGAGCCAGGGGAAATGTGGAATGGCCTGGAGCACGCAGAAGGACCAGACGGGCTGGGCATGGGCCAGCTTGAAATGTATTTACTTCTGCAGGAATGTGAGCAATCCTTCCTATTCCCATAAGAATGGAGAGCTGCGACTCTCCCTGAACTCTTCAAATTTGGTTCTGCTTTGAAGAGGAATTACATAAAAATACCCTCGTGGATTCTGTCCCAGCTCCCAAGGGTCCTGTGAGAGGCAGAGTGGCCTTGATCACCATCAGCTCAGTGACCTCACCCATCCCTGGCCTCGATGAAAATCCTGCATGGCAAAGTCTGTTCCCAAAAAAACATCCCAGAATCTCACTGGTTTTATGGGGTGGCTTGAAAAGGGGAAGAAACTCACTGGGCAGTTGGGAGCTGGGTGAATGCTTCATGGCCCTTGGACTTGATGGGCTAAGGGTCTTTTCCAATCAAATGCTTCTCTGATTCCATCAGCAATTGCAACTATGAAAGTTAACACTCATTCAGGAAGAATTTGTTCAGTAAGAGGGAAACAAGTGCTATCATTTGATTCCACAGTGCAAAGTCCAGAAATAAAACCCATTTCAGTGGAAGTTTTCTAAACAAGAGCACATGTGAGAAACTAAAATGAAGTGCTCATAGATGGCGGAATTACTCAATCTTGCAAATACTTCTGTTGCATCTCTTTAAGGTGAGCAGCCAAAATTTATAGAAACAGAATTAGAGTCATGGAATGTTAAGAGGTTGGAATGGACCTTCAAGATGATCCAGTCCCACCCCCCTGCCACGGACAGGGACATGCAGAAAGTGGGATAAGAACATCAAAGATGACAAAATGGGAATTTAATTTACCTCACTGGGCTTCTCTGAGGACACAGTGCCAAAGCCATACAGAACACAAGGAAGGGAAAGCATTTTTCCAAGCTCAAGATCAGTGATTTTAAGGCCTGGAACAGTCACTGCAGTTTCCTTTGTTGTGCCAAAATAACCACAGTCTTGTCAACTTCTACTGAGGCAGAATCTCTTTGGTTCTTGGGAGCCATCAGCTTCCTGGGAATAGAACTCCTGTGCTTCCACTCCTCATGACCTTCTCGACCAACCTGTCTGGGCCATCAACAATCTTTCTTCATGGATCTAAGTGTGATTTTCAGATTTGTGCCCTTCTCCCTCACAGAGCCCAAAGCTGAAGGCTTCAGACTCAAAGCTTCCTCTTTGGGAAGGGCTCTGGCCGTGGTTGTGCTGGCTCTGGTGGCAGCAGGACAGCTCACAGGTGTCCCTGAGGGAAATGCACTCCCCACGGGCAGAGCAGGACACAGCAGACTGTGACAGCGAGGACGAGAGCGAGTGAGGGCTCCAAGGGAGAAATCTCCTACAGAATCTCCAGTTCCTCACTCTGACGGATGTAACAAATTCTAAACCTCAGCCAGCAGAACACCAGCAGGGGTGACACTGAGGGAAAACTCCAGCTGGTAGCAGTGTGAAGTCACAACAGTAGCTGTCATTCCATGAGTTTCTTCAATACTCAAGTACCCAAGTGGTGTCAGAGCTCTCCACTCAGAGCTGTGGTCTCCTAAGAGTATTGAATGTCCCCAGGTGAGGCATGTGGGTGTCACAGCTGCAGGTTGCCATACAATGCCAGTGTGTTTCTATTAGATAGCTTAGGAACATGAGTGGGATCCTCTGAGGCTGCTCATTCCCTCTGCCCAACAGATTCGTTCACACCTGGAAAAACTCTACACGGAAAGTCCAAGTTCAGGTTCTTCACTGTGCCATGGTGGAAGAGCTCCTGGCAGCACAAATAACATTAAAATCACAAACCTTACATTAAAATCCCTCCTCCGTGAAGAAAGGGAAAGTTTAGCTTGTCCCATTAATCAGCAAACACTGGAGCTGGGGATTGTGCAGAAATCCTGTGTTGAATGCATTCAAGGCAGCAAATAAATGTGTGTATCTGCTATCAGCACTTGAATGTACATTCATTCATTCCCTGGGATGGATTCTCAGGATTTCTCACTCAGTAAATGCCCAGAAATTGAGTAAGAGTAAAAGTAAAAGAACAAGTCTGGTCCGCAAGGAGAAAGAAAACAACATTCTAGTCAGACAGGGGAAGTTATTCCAAGTGCAAGGGAAGGGTTTGTGCACATCAGGGACATCTGGGAAGCATATGGACAGGAAACAGCCCAGCCTGGGAGAGCTGGATGGTACTGGAATCACCGAGGTAAGGAAACATTGCATTAACCCTGAGCTCTGCCTCCTGCTCTCCTGCTCTGGAACTGACACTTCCCGAGCAAAGCCACGAGGGAGCCTCACCAGGCCCAGCCGAGTTTCAGGCATTTCAAGCAATTATTGGTGTTTGCCAGGCTCAGAAAGATGTGCAGCTTTCAAGTTGTAGATAAGCACCAACTGCAGAGCCATTCACACTCCACGGTCAGCAACTCCCAAAGATAAAAAAAGCAGATTATTCCCTTCAAACTCCCCTGGCACCAGCCCATGGCTCCAGTTGGACTATGGCTAAAACACGGCTCCAAAGTCACTACGGACTTTAAAAATGTAAATTCTCAGTGTTCAGTGCCTGACCACCAAAAGATGACTTGCTCTGCTTAGCAGCTCTGCTCTCCAAAATATATTGCATTCATATATATTTTATATTACAGTGAAGTTACCTAGACTAGACATTCCCCTACAGAAGAAATCATGTAAATATAATGACTATGATTACAAATAAATAGAAGTAATGGCTATTGTAGACAATAATGGCTATTTTAGACACTTGGTGCATGTTTCAGTAAATCTTTTCTGATCAGAATATGGGAGTTGCAGATATCCTTGACCTGACTGAACTTCTGATGTGGCATAAGAGAGAAGTTGGGAAATACTCTACAAAAAAAATTATTCAGAGCTTATGGTAAGGAAGGAACTAAAATAATTGGATTGACCAAATGATTTTCATAACATATATGGGAAATAGAGGCTGCTTGGCAGATGAAGTGATTTGCATTTTTTCTAAGTGAGTTAGCGCATAAACCCCACAAGACAAAGCTATGAAAGGGATTTCAAATGTCCTTCTAAAACCTACTCCAAGTTAAAACCAATAGATTCACTTTCAGTTTTGCAGTAATGTACTTTGATTTTTTAAAACTCCTTTTTCCTCAAGCTACCTTTTAAACTCAAGGATTCTTAAACTCCTGTTTGCGCTCAGCCATAATCTCTGAAGCCACTCAAAAAACTCCAATGAAGCAAAAAGGAAAACAGAATTGCTCTTCTGCACACCTGTAAAGCTCTGCATGACCACACCCAAGAACAGCAAAGGCAGAGAACAAATTTCTTCTTTCAGTGAAGCGTTTCCCTACAAGTTTTGACTGAATCAGTGACCCACCACCCCCTACAGCAATTTTTTACCATATAACAGAGCCTTCTCTGAACTTCAGGGAAGCCTCATCGTCATATAAATGCATTTTGGTCTTTCCTGGGCAAAAATCAGTCAAACCACATTGTTTCCATAGCATGAAAGGATGAGATCTTTACAGGGAATAACAACTCCGTGGACACATCCAGAACAACTGAACCCTAAATCCGTGTTTGCAAACAGAAGCCATGGGGTGGAGGCAGCAGGTTTAGGTCCTTGCCCACCTTTAAACATGAAATTTAACTCCCAACAGCAGAAAATGCTCAATCTTAACAAATTCCAACTGAAGGGGCCCAAATCTGAGCGAGATGAAAAAAGACATTCAGAAATGCTGCTTGGACATGGCCACTGACAAGCAAAATAAAACCTGGCACAAATAAACCACCCAAGTTTACTTAAGCAGCATATTTTATATGGAAGCTGTATTTAGAGACTTAAAAAAAAAAAAAAAGAGACCAGGTTTAAACATAACCACATTGCTCCAGTTATTTACACAATAAAAATGAAAACATAGCGAGTTCTGTCCATAACTGACTGCTTTGAAAGTGAAGTTATTCATGTCAAAACGTGGGTTCTATTTGTTTGCATTTCCAGCAGTCAGAAGGGGTAAGCAATCATTAACTTGTCAAAGAAGAGATAAAAGGCAGGGCTGCAGTCCAGAGCAGGGCATCATCCTCCTCCTCCTCCTCCTCCTCAGCCACCTGAGCTCACACCGTTTCATCATCACTCATGTCCCAGATCTGCAACAAAAAGGGGAATTTTAGTTGTGGAGTTGAAATATGCTCTTCATATGCTCTTATAAATCCACATTACTATTTAAAAGGAATAATAAATGGCATTTTATGAACTGTTGACTAGCACCAGTGGAGCTTTACAGAAAATTCAGTATTTTTCTCTTCTGTTAACAACCTACACACCAATACTTATTTGTCATCCTGGGGGTGTTTTTTAACATCCACTTTTCAGCATTTGTCACTTTGGCTGTTTGCTATTTATTATCATTTACAGTAAGACAGATCAAACCTCAGACATTTCGGTTTGCTTTGCTGACTCATTGGCACACACTTAATGTGAGTAATAACTCCTAATAAACAGCATATTTTACTAAACACTGCAGAAAAATTTCTAGACATTTGTGAAGAACTAATTGTTCACTCGACACTCAAATATTAGATCTCATAAACAGCAGCTTAAGATAAGAAGTTAAATGGAAATTTGTACTTTTCTATAGTTTAAAAAGAAATAAAACAACACTTTTACTTTCCAGTAAGTGGTTATAGAGTGGGGAAAAGAGTGACTATTTCCACAGAATGTCAAGGTGTCCTTGTGGACACATCGAGGTGGAGTGGCAGAAATTCAGACCAGGGACTTGCAGAGCTGTTTGAGGGGGAGAACATATCTCATGGTATCCTCCAAGCTTTTTCTTCCAGAGAAACAGGGCTGCCCTTAAAAACTTTTAATGATATTTTAGACTTTTAGCTGATGGCAAATACCCTCTTTCTATCTTAGGCTTAGGACTTGAGCTGGATTTAATAACACAATAATAGTGAGTTTGTAACCCATAAAACTGCATCTGCGATTATTTCAAACTTGCCTCAATTCTCTGCAACACTTCTGGAGTGCTGCAGATGCCACATGACGAGTGGTTTTGATTCCAAGCACAAAAATGCCATTTCCAGAGCACACGGCTCCCAGAAATCCCTCGCTGGCCATGACCTGAGCAGAGGAGCAGCAGCACTTCTGTGTCCCTGGGGGAACGAAATTCACTCCATCCGTTCCAAAACACAACTTGTGTGTTGGCACAAAGTGGCCAGCTGAGTTATTCTCTCATTTTACATCCTGACCACTAAAATATATCAAACCCCACCCCATGGCAGAGCAGGAACAGTTATTTAGGCTGTAAATTCTTCAGGACACAAAGCAGTGTTTTACATGCACACAGGGCCTGGGACAATGGGGCACTGTTCTCACTGCGCTGGGCAGACAAATAAAAAATACAAATAACCTCTTTTCTAGACAGGCAACAATGCCTATTGACCTATAGCTTTAATAAACCCTTACAGGAAAAAATGGAATATTTCTGGGATTTAAAAACGTTCTGGAAAAAAGCTCTGCAAATCCAAACACACAGAATCGAACACTTCTCCGCAGTGTACAAGCTGTGTAAAATGAAAACTCTGAATGGCAGGATTTTCTCCTTTCCTAGAAGCGTCACAAAATGGTGGTGCAAATCCTTATGGAAAATACTGAAGGAACAGTTTGTTTACAAAAGGAAAAAAGAGTTTTCATCCTGCCCTAGATGAGCAGCTTGGAGCTTGCCAAGGCAAACACAAATGTCCAGCTCGCCAGTCAGGGTCAAGGATGTGGAAAATAAATACAAAAAACCAAATCTTTAAATAGAGTTTATGGTATGATCCAAGCCAGAGAGAAGCAGAAATCCCAAGTTCAGACAGTCCCCTAGCCCAGTTTCTGAAAACAAAGCCCACAGACTGCAGCCCTGACAAGGAAATTCTCTCCTATCTAAAGCAACTCTTTTCTGGGACAGTTCTAACAAAAAATATCCACAAACCCACTGAAACTGAGGTTCCCAGGTATTTCATCAATGCTCAGACATCCTGGATTGAGTGGGATGATTTTTACATGTTTGAAAAGTACTTTCCCTCCCGGAGAACAGCAGTTTTACAGGACAGTTTACACTTCCTGCAACATCCCAGCAGTCAGAACCATCAAACCATAGAATGGTTTGGGCTGGGAGGGACCTTAGAGCGCCTCTCATTCCAGCACCTTCCACGTACAGAGACACCTTCCACGACCCCAGGCTGCTCCAGCCCAAATCCAGCCTGGCCCTGAACCCTTCCAGGGACGGAGAACAGCATTTTGTGGCCAATTTACAAAGGTTTCTAAAGAACGGTGGGATCTTAACAAAGTCTATGCAGAGGGAAGAGGAAAACACAAAACAAAAGGGAAAAATTCAATGCAGAAGTTAACAATTGCAAATTGCCTTAAAGCAAACAAACTCCATGGGATTGTGCAAAGGAAGTTGTGTGAAATTCTGACAGCTAAATTATCACAGGCTCCTAACGAAGAGCAATACATGTTTTTAAAAAAAAGACATTTAAACTTTAATAGATGATGACTATGCAAACTCTGGAGATTACTTCAAAAGAGTGAACCTTTTAAGAGCGGAAATAACAAAATCCACGAAGCCAAGAAAGCCGATGTGTAAAATGACTGTCAAAAGAATCTGATATCCAAAGCAAGCTGTGAATTTGGATTTTTTCACATCTCCTCTGTCCTGCAGAACACCTGGGTGAGGCAAACCCAAACACAGCTACAGGCAACGACTGGAGAAGTCATAAAAAGGGAAGATAATGAAGCAGCTGTCAACCCCACCCAGCCTGCACAAATCTGGGCACATCATCTGAATGCACCTGTTCCTTCAAATACCTGCTTTTATATTCAAACTTCTTCGGAGAGCTTCTTAAATTTCACATGCAAATTACAGCTATTCAGGAGAAGAGAAGGATTCCCACACTTCTTTTCTCACAAGTCCAACTACTATTTTCCAAAAAAATGAGAAAAATTAGGGGAGGAATGCCCACAAATTCCCACTGATTGATTTTACACGGATTGCACATTGAATAAATCCAATGGAAGAGAGAGTTTTGCATTTCCTCCCTGCCACAGTAACACCTGGAACCTGCAACTGAACTTCCCCAACAACAGCTCCAAAATTGGTGCTCGCCTACCCAGGCAGTGGCTTTGCATCTGCAAATCAACGCATTTGATTCCAACAGATAACGTCTGCTTTTCTTAAAAATAAACTTGCAAGAATATAAATATACCTGTGGGGGATTCGGAGAAGTTTCTTGCCACCAAAGCGCCAAACAAACAGACAAACCCCACACATGCTGTTTTCTACACACAACTGAGATGAATTTACAGACACGTGGAGCAAAACTCTGTGCTCGGAACAACCTGGAGAAGTTTAATTAAGCAAACCACAGTATTTACTATGGTATAAATCCTTCACATATGGTGGGGAGTAAAGAGCACAATTCTAAGGGCTGGAAATGAAATGTTGCATCAATGAAACAGCACAGCTGAGGATCACATGAGAACATGGCTTCCCAGGGCAATGGTCAAACCTTAGGCTATGATTCAGAAACAATCAGGATTTTTAATGAAAAGAGAACACACTAAAGCAACTTTTTGCTATTTTACAGCACTAAATTGTGAGTTTTTGGATAGATACGAGGTTAATCATGTTCAGTGCTCAAGCACAGCGACAACAGATGAGAACTCTGGGCAGCCTGAACCCTTTCACAATGTGGACATGTGGCTGAACATCCCCACGGCTGTGGAGCTAAAGGTGCTGGAGAGCCCTGGCCAGAGCAGGCTGCACCCCGTGGGACCTGCTGGCTCCCCTGGCCGCAGCTCAGGCATGGCCACAAAAACCAAACTGCATCCTGAGCTTCATCAAACGCCTGCAGGTTCCAACCTGCAGCTTCTGCAGCCTTTCTGGCACACACCGAGCAGGAGAATTGCAAAGTTCAGCACCCTCTGTGCACAGGGAGTGCTTCCCCATCGCCCTGACACCAGCACAGCCCGAGCTGCTGCAAACTCCACAATTCCCTCCCCATGCCCTTTTCCCGCAGGAAAATCAGTTTTGAATGAACAAGGGACAGGAGCAGTGCCCTGCACCAAGGGGAGCGCTTTGAGAAATGGGTAGTCAATAGGTAACTCAAGTTAACTATTGAGAGACAGAGTATGTAAATTCGAAAACCTAGGAAAACAGAATTCCCTTAATCTTGTCAAGGAAAGAGGGACAAGAATCTGTTTGAGGCCAGCACAGAAACCCTGAATCACCCACCAAGGACTGCCCGTGCCCCATAGAGAAAGGTGAAAAGTGCACTGTGATGAAGACTACAGATCTTCATCACGAGCAGACCCCCAGGGACCACAAGGACACACAGCGCATGCATGGCACACAGCTAATGATATTAATGATTGCCCAGATATGATTTGTATATCCACTCCTATCCCGGGGAATGTGATGAATATTCATGAATGTTACCCATAATATTGTGTGTTGGCAGTGCCGGGGTGTGTGTGTTTGGAGGAGTGAATCCCCACACCTGAATAAAGCAAATCCTCACTGCTCTGACTGTGTCTCTGAACTGTCTCTGGGCGTGCTTTGGGCAAATCACTTTGCTCTGCCCAAGCTCCGAGGGGATGCACTCAAACAGGATCCAGGGCAAGACCTCATCCTACAGTAATTCTCCCCAATTAATTTTTTTAAAAACTACCTTCTAACTTTCTGAAACTCCAGCTAGAATCAGCTCTGGCCATAATCTGAATAATTAACTAGCAGATATTTCTTGCTTCAGCTGACACACAAATTACAAGCTGAAACGTACACAAATTAATCCAAGGCTTATAAAAACTGCATTTCTTTCTTCAAGGTGCTTTATTTAAGCAGCAGGTGGAGAAAAGAGAGGATAATTGCTCCAGATCCCCGCAGACAATGGCCCTATCCCAGCAAGTTGACCTGGCTGACAAATTCCTCCATCCCTTGTACCTCCACAAATTCAGTTTTTCTGTGTCTGCCTCCACAGCCTTCCCTGTCTGAATGTTTTACTATCTTGCAATAAAATCAAGTCCATCAACCGTGTACCTTTTCTTTTTTTTAAAATGATAGTGGCCCTGACTGATGCCTGTTTTGCCCATATAGCCCTTCCAAAATTCTGTATTTTCAGCCCCCAGCCACAGCTTGGAAGGTCAGGGTGGTGGGGCATTCTCATTTTCATCTCAACAAATGGCAACTATTCTACGAGTTCCTCTTTATGCAATTTTAAAAAATAGATGTACAACACTTAGAAGCACAGAATGGTTTGGATTGGAAGGGACCTTAAAGCTTAAATATCTTGTAGAACTGCTATCTGAAGGACTTTGAAAGCTATTTTTAAGAACAAAAAAGAAAAAGGCAAGAAAGGATTTGTTTACAAATACACTTTCAGCTAGAAAGTCTTTTTAATATCTCCAGTTCCAAGCAGATATGTAAATAGTAGCACCAAACAGTAATTAGTCCCTTCTGGGTTTATAGCAGTTTTCCCAGGTATTCACCAGAGAATTATATGAAAACATTCATTAAAAGGATTTTTTTTTGTCACAACTAACAATTAATGAAACAATACCAAGAAAGAAAAAACAAAAAATGCACACTAGGGTTTTTATGGTATAAAATTGCCTCAGACAGATTTCCTTCAATTGTTCCTTGTTTTACAAGGGAAAAAAAACCCAAAGCACAGAAGCAGCAAACAGAAAACCAATTTCTCTCCTGTCTAGAAGTGCTTTGAGCTGAAAAGGGCATTTTTCAGGGCACAGCACTGAGCTGTTGCAACAATTATATTTAAGAGGAGAGTTTCTACTACTCAGCGTTTTCTTCAGGCTCTTAAAAGCTGCAAACAAACAAGTGTGAAAACAAATAAACACACCCCCGAGCACATCTGATGATTGCCATTATTCTGTTCTGTGTGGGGTTTTCAGCTTCATTTTCCTACCACCAAAAGGCAGCTACCCAAGGAGAACGCGGGTTTGAAGGAAGCCACAATTAATGTAAATTCTGTCATAGGGATGATTAGATCTGATACAAAGCCTTTGACTGAAATAGAAATAAAGCACTGTAGTATATAAAAGTGTAGATTTGAATTCTTCTATCATCTTCCCCCTTTGATGTGTCCAGGTTTTACATTAAAAATAAAACTGTGTGTAAGTTTATATTCATCACATTTATAAATCCTGCAAAAAACTGGTAACAGATATAAAAGCAAATTTTCTTTCCAGGGTATCTCAGCCTTGTGCAGGAAATATGGACTTGATACAGAAATGGCTTTCAGAATAATTAAACCATTTCTACACCTGAGTCTGTGCCTTTCCAACTGCCCAGATTTTATTTGTTTTGCTCAAAATCCATAATTTGCCATATTCCACCGCATCTTTTTAACCCACAGGTGATGCAGAACTGCGGTCAAAGGCCTCTCAAGAGCTTCCAGGTCAGAACAATCAAACAGTTGATAGGTACTGATTAAAAAGCAGCAGCAGATGAACTCCACAAGTGAAGAGCAGGAATAAAGAGCCCAGAAACAATAAAGAGATTCTAGACCGTGGTGCTTCAGGTGCACTCAGTGCCCTGCCAAGGGCGCATGGAATCACTGAGCTCAGCTGGAGATTCCTCTGGAAAACATTCTGTCCATCCCTTCCCTCCAAGCATGGCTGCATCAGCTCCTTCAGGGCTCTGCCCAGAGATGACCACAGAATTACAGAATTACAAAATCCTCTGTCCAGCTGAGCCTTCAATATTCCTGACCTTCCACAGCCTCTCAAAGAACCCTGCTCTGGTATTTTTACATCCAAATATGTAAAAAAAAATTAAATCATCTCTTGCAACAAGGATCAGCTTTGTTAAATTAGCCCATATCTGCCATATATCCATCAATATATTTCCTTATCATCATCATCACCATCATCATCCTCATCACCATCACCATCATCACCGTCATCATCACCATCACCATCATCATCATCATCATCATCACCATCATCATCCTCATCACCATCACCATCATCACCGTCATCATCACCATCACCATCATCATCATCATCATCATCACCATCATCATCCTCATCACCATCACCATCATCACCGTCATCATCACCATCACCATCATCATCATCATCATCATCACCATCATCATCCTCATCACCATCACCATCATCACCGTCATCATCACCATCACCATCATCATCATCATCATCATCACCATCATCATCCTCATCACCATCACCATCATCACCGTCATCATCACCATCACCATCATCATCATCATCATCATCACCATCATCATCCTCATCACCATCACCATCATCACCGTCATCATCACCATCACCATCATCATCATCATCATCATCACCATCATCATCCTCATCACCATCACCATCATCACCGTCATCATCACCATCACCATCATCATCATCATCATCATCACCATCATCATCCTCATCACCATCACCATCATCACCGTCATCATCACCATCACCATCATCATCATCATCATCATCACCATCATCATCCTCATCACCATCACCATCATCACCGTCATCATCACCATCACCATCATCATCATCATCATCATCACCATCATCATCCTCATCACCATCACCATCATCACCGTCATCATCACCATCACCATCATCATCATCATCATCATCACCATCATCATCCTCATCACCATCACCATCATCACCATCATCATCACCACCATCATCATCATCATCATTCCTCACAGCCCCTGCCACAGCAGCACCTTCCTGGCAGGCCCAGCACACTCATCTACTTCCAGTCTTTCCAGCAGCTTAAAGGTGCTGAAGGACACAGTTCTGCTCACCTAAAAACCAGGTAATCCAAAGAAAGATATTCCAAAGGAATTGCAGCCACACGGCAGCTGAATTCCAGCCAGAGGCAGCTGGCTGGGCAGACAGGGCACACACTGCTGTGGGAAGGATCAACCATCCTCACCACTCTGCGTGGAATCACAGATTTTAGGTGGGAGAGGAGCTAAGACTGACATTTGCAAACCGTGTCATGAAGGGACTCTGCCAGATGTTATAAGGATCTTTGAGAAGTGGGAAAATCTGCCTCTTCTTTTAAAAAAAACTCCCAAATTCTCCATAGAAAAGCCTTGAGGCTTTACTGACTGATTAAAGAACACAGATTATTTTCAGCTGAGACAGAAATTCCCATAGCAATAGAAAGAATTATTGGAAGGTCAGCTAAGCCAGATACAAGTTTCAATCCTACACCTCCAGCATTTGCATGTTTGACCAACCATGCTCCACCTTCACAAAGTGAAGCTGGCAAGCACAAGCAAAATACGCATTATTCTAAAGAATTCCAAAACCAACAACAGGGATCCTTTTCAGCTGAATTCCCATTACTAGAAAATAACATTTGGCAGAAAAAATTAACACATTTCCCACGTGCAGTTATGTCATCTCACGTGTGTGGTTTGTGCACATCTTTAGTATAACCAGACTTCCTCTCATGCTCTGTCTGTAACACATAAGTAACAGAAAACTTGAAATGCAATCAAAATATTAATTCATTAAAACTTTGATTTATCCAGTGACCTCACTAATCTCATCATTGCTTCCATGGAGATACATGTGGTGTATACACAACATTTCTATCTTGTGGACGAGGCAGCAAGAAATAATGGAAAACTTTCTCCTCTCTCCTCTTTTCCAGGAGGAATGCTCTTCATATAGTTAGAAACTAAAGTAATTTCTGGAGATATAAGTTGAGTGAATAGAGGAACATGGTTTAAATGCTCGAAGTATTGAGCAGTATCAAATGCTCAAAGGATACTGGACTATCAGATTTATTTCATGTTATATAGCTCAGAAACTTAGGGAAGATAAATACATTTGTATGACAATCTTACATGACCGTTTCCCTCATGATTGATCCTGACACTTTTCCCACCATGTGGAAAAGTGAGAACAAAATAAATATAAATATTCCTAAAACCAGGAACAAAATAAATATTATCCAGCATATTTACTAAATCCATACGTTCACAATAAATAACAGAGGCAGCCTCAACTTGACTCCAGAACTTATGTACTGACTAAATAACAGTTCTGAATCCATATGTCCAACCCAGATTCAGCTGAAAACTTGTCCAAGTGTCAGATTTATTCCTGTGACACTTCAATTAATACAGACACAACTGAACAAACAAGAATTCTGATGAGACTGTGCAGAGGTTTTGGGCCCGGAGGGTCTTGCAGGACTCTGGATTCTGCAAGCCCTTTCAAAACTGCTTTTGATTTTCTGACCGCAGAATTGCAACATCTGCTGGCCTGACACATTGCCTGCAAGGAGCTGTGTCCCTGCTACCAAATCTCCTTATTTCACTCCCAATTTTTATCCTCCCTGCTGGACCTGCCGTGCCCAAGTGGGTGCCCGCTTGCACTGCTGTTGGTTTTGCATTCCCAGGAACAAAGCAATGCTTTCCCAAGCTCCTGACGGTGGGTGAACCTTGTTCCAAAGCTGCTGGCAGAGGGCACGACCATCCCAACCCCTTGGTTTCTTTGAGGGCAGCAAATTGTCCAGAAATCCCAAATCAATCCCAAATCAACCCCAAATCAACCCCAAATCAGTCCCAAATCAAACCCAAATCAAACCCAAATCAATCCCAAATCAAACCCAAATCAATCCCAAATCATTCCCAAATCAAACCCAAATCAAACCCAAATCAATCCCAAATCAAATCCAAATCAATCCCAAATCAACCCCACCCTGCTGCACTTCCTAGTTTGTCCCCAGTGCTTGGGAAAAGCAGAGGAACAACCCCAGCCCCTGCAATGTGATCCATGCATAGCTGTTAACCTGTTGTTAATCTATAATTGATTTATTTCTCTCCCACAGACAGCTTAATTTCTCTGAGAGCTCATGAAGCCAACTGCCCCCAGATTTATCACAGAGTAAAGGAGGATGATACTTATCTACTTTATAAATTGTCTTCACATCTACAAATGAGAAATATTAATATTTGCTGGAAAATCTGTATTGCTTTGCTTTCAGATAAAAACATATATCTACAGGTATAGAGCAATGCTGTTAATCCAGGCCTATTTAAGGCAGCTGGGCTTAGCAAAGCCCTTGTGGGGAGTCCCAGGAGCAGCACGGAGCTCTGCAATGCTGGCAGGGCACAGATGTGCTCCAGCAGAGCCCTCCGGTTGCTCACAAGGCACACAGCTTGTTTTGGCTCGGCAGCCCCTTCTCCCCCACCCGGGATGGCTTTGATCCTCTGCCTATTCCTTGAGTGCAATTACAGGAGTTTATGGCATCAATGGGGCTGCACCGAGAACACGTCAGTCCGACTGGGAGCGACACAGGGGGAAGCTACTCTTAAAAGTTTGATTGCAGCAGCAAACAGAGTTAAAATGTTTTCAAAATGGGAATACACACCTAGGGTGTGAAATGAATATTCCATAAAATTCATCTTAAACAAAGCAGCAGAACTCCTGCACTGTGAGAATATACCTTACTTCTTCATGGCACTAAATCTCTATTATCTTAAAGATCTATTTCTTTTTTTAATTTTTTTTTTAATTTTTTTTTTTTTAATTTCACCTCTTCTTCCCCTGCAAAGAAAGACCTGGAATACACTTAGGAGGTGGTTGTGCATAATTCTGAACAACCAAGTGTTTTAATTCCAGCAGGAAACGGTCACACACTGCAGGGCCCTCAGGGTCAGCCCCTCATGCTGGGATTCCCAGCAGGATGTGATTCCAGGCTCCATCAGCACTCAGAGCTGCCATTGCAGCTGCACTTGGTGCCAGGAGGAGCAGGCTGCAGCAGCACTTGGAGGATGTGCCATGAGTGACACCTTGTCAGAGGAACTTCAATCCCACGGCTGTGTTCTTTGGTAAACATTTAAAATCCTATTGCTCTTCTGGAATCACAGAATCCCAGACTGGTTTGGGTTGGAAGGGACCTTAGAGCCCATCCAGTGCCACCCCTGCCAGGGCAGGGACACCTTCCACTGTCCCAGGCTGCTCCAAGCCCTGTCCAGCCTGGCCTGGGACACTGCCAGGGATCCAGGGGCAGCCACAGCTGCTCTGGGAATTCCATCCCAACCCCTCCCCACCCTCTGAGTAAGGAATTTCTTCCCAATGTCTGATCTAAACCTCTCCTCTTTAGTTTAAAACCATTCCCTGTGTCCTGTCCCTCCATTCCTCGTCCCCAGTCCCTCTGCAGCTCTCCTGGAGCCCTTCAGGCCCTGCTGGGGCTCTGAGCTCTCCCCAGAGACTTCTCCTCTCCAGGTGAGCACCCTCAGCTCTGCCAGGCTGGCTCCAGAGCACAGGGGCTCCATCAGTAGGAGATAAAACAATTGATTTTACTCAGTTTATAAAGCTCTTCAATTCCTTACAGTACTGATAATTAACCAAAATTAATAGGAACAGGTAATTAGGGATGTTGCATAGGGGAAAATAGAAGTTGCCATAGAAACCAAAGCACAAAAGGTACTTATAAATAATGAAAACATTATATTATTCTTTACAACTCTTTTTAAACTGAAAACCAAATCTGAGGAGAACTCTCATAACCATGACCTTCAGGGTCCCTTCCAACCCCAAACATTCCATGATTCTGTGAAATGTTTGGGTCTAAAGCTGAGAAACTCAGAGTGTATTATTTGAATGGCTACACTGTGAGACTCAGGCAGGCGAATGATTTTATTCAAAATAAACACCTTACAAGAAATATTTTGATCATCTCTTTCCTCTGACAACCTTTACGATCCCACTCCTGCAATAGGGATCTTTCCCTGAGCAAACCTTTTGCTGCAGTGCTCGGTGATGAGCTGCACCCCAACTGCAGCTCCACGTGGAATCATCTCAGCCTGTCTGATTCCACACCAAACCTTCATTCCCTTTTCTTGCCTCAATGGAATATTCTTGCAAAACGCCAGGGCTGCATTCAACTATTGTGTAATGCAGAGACTTCAAAAAAACCCAAACCCAAACAACCCCACAAAAGACATGTAACACAAAGTACAGTTTTCCCAGGAGCAGTGTTCCACCCAAACATCCTCACTGGGAGCTCAGAAACATGAATTTTGTATTTTCACACCCCCTCTCCTGCATTAACCTTTCAAGTGCTACTACTTCAGCACAAAATTTATCTAAGAGCTCTTATATTTCTCTTCTGGTGTGATAAATAAATGTGTCATTATTCTACTGAAGGAGTTCTTTGTCCTCATAACTGTAAAAAAAAAAAATATTGCAACTAAAAACTGAGGGTTTGATTTCCTCCACATCAGAGATGGCTGTTTCCCCTCATTTAATTTTGTATTAGGGGTAACAGCAGACATTTTCTAATGAGCTAAATCTGAATTAGAGACATTCTTCTCTGCCCTTCTGCACAACATTTAATATCATGATCCATGGTCTGGTTTCATTGTAAAGATGAAGCAAAGGTTTCCTTCATCTTTAATGTCATGAGCTGTTTCTTCCACAGATAAAAGTCTGAAGTCATCAAAACCTGGCACAGGCAACCTTGATAAATCATTCTGGACATACACAGTTATAATGGAGAGAATAAACTTGTTTGCAATGGAGATTTTTACAAATCAGAGCTCTATCAGTGCACTCTTTGAGATAAGGCAAGCTTCAAGAATCTTCCTAGTCACACATAATTCACCTAAATAAATAACTTCCTTTTAAAAAGTAATTTCTTCCTTCTCTAAGACAAACCATCGATTTAAGAACTTGTTAAACAAATTAAGTTGTACTGACATTATGATGTTACTCAGATGACTTGGTCATATTTGTAACGAACAATTTAATCATCCATTTGGTTTATTATCCTAACTGAATCTTATTTATTTTAAGGCTTATTAATTGGTGGCAGAGGGGGGATTGCTATGGGAAAGAGGGACAGCATTTCTTTTTCATGTGCAGCTCATGGTGAAGTTCCCTTTCCAGCAGAAAAATCTAAATAGCAAATTTAAATATTTAACTGAATACTGTCTCATTGTTTTAATACCAAAAGAATAATCTATATGTAGTAGAGACAGGTACTTTATAATTCTTTATATTATAATAATGATGAAAGTTTTGGAAGTCATGGAACTGTTTCCTAATTCCAATGGTTCCTGAAGGACTCAGTGCTGAGCTGTCCCAGTGTGATGTTCTCATTTCCTACTGATCTGATACCCAGAGATTGCTCAGAGTGACGCTGGTGATGGAAGGCAAAAACCCTCATGGAAATTTCTGGATCCCTTTGTCTTTGTGCAGCCCTGTTAAAATCTGAACCACAACAACAAAGTTCCACAACATTACCCAGAGATACCGAGGGGCCAAAACCCATCCAGCCATGAACAATGCTATCTCAGGTTTGCATCTGCACGCTGCATTCTCTGGGGTGATTCCTTTGAAGAGCATTCAGGACTTCAGCCTCGCTTCAGAAAACATCTCCAATCACCAAAGGGAATGAGGGACAGGAGAGCATGGAGCCCTGGTCAGAAATGGCAGCGAGTGCCCAGGGTGAGAGCCTGCACCCAGCAGCGAAATGCCTCTCCAGCTCAGCAGGGATTGCTCCCACACCTTCCGTGGGTCCCTCGCCCACCACAGCCTCCCCCTGATCACCCCAGCCACCGTGAAAAACCTCCTGCATTTCTGTCTGAGCTCTAATCAGTGACTGCCCTGGCCCTTCTCTTATTAATGAGGCAATCATTAATAAGAAAAAAAGAACAAAAACAGCTGCCCCTGCCATCGGCTGCAGAGCGCCAGGCCCCGATCTGCATCCTGAGGATGTCAGCACAGAGCTCGAAACTCACGCTTAGGAGTCTCCACATGAAAGCAAAACTGAGCAGAGATTCTCAGGGTCTTTCTGTGAGTCATGATGCCAGGAAAGCTGCTGTGGTCATGAACAAACATCGCTGGCTTTTCTGACTTTGTTCTCACATAAAGGAAGGCCTGCTCTTGGGCTGCACAAAGCACTGCTTCCAGGGAACTGAAAAATCCAGCGGCTGCACGTGTCAGAGACTAAGGTGTTCCTTGGAAAATCAAAGTTCTTCAGTAAACCCCGAAGTGAAGAGGCCACGAACAGCTGAAGCATTTGTGCACAAAGCAAAAAACTCCTCTCCCAGTTGGGAACAAGCTGGAACTCGCACGGGGCCCTGCACACCCTGGCAAACTCCGTAATTGTCGGGAGCAGACAAAGTCTGTTTAGTCATGTCTGCTCAGGGGAGGATATTACAACACATCTGCACTGCCTCTTTCCACACTGCTCCTTCTCCAGAGTTGTTTTTCCACCCCTTTTTTCCATCCAAGAATCCCACCCCCCTCCATGGACACCAGGTTGGCCACACACCTGGGAGAGCTAAATTTTTATATTGCAACTATTCCAGCCCAGGAAGCACAGCTCAGACTGGGAGATGGATTCAAACTGGTTTCTTCATTGCTAAAAGGATTCTTTCTAAAATATTCTAGCGAGGTTTTTCATCCATGTTCCAAACCAGCCCAAAGCTATTCCCCCACTCATACTGCACGGTGAAAGAAAGAGAGAATTGAAAAGCAGCAAGGAGGGGGCCGGATGGAAATCAGCTGAGTAAGAGTGGCTTTGTGCTCTGCAGCAGCCACACTGTGATTTCCTGCTCTGGCACTGGGATCTCCATTCCTGGAGGAAGCATCTTCCCTTCAGCTTCATTTCTGCATTCTGGAGAATTTTCAGCCTTGTATTTGATACAGACATAAATAATTTTAAGTGTTTTACCAAATTCTTAATTACTACATAAAAATACATTTAATAGATAGTTTAAACTCACTTTAAATTTCATCCCTTCTGAACAAAAAACTATGTCTAGGCTTCACGTCCCATTAAATAACTGAGTAGGATTTATTTTTTACAAGCAAAATACCCCTAAAAGATCAGGTTCAATAAAAGAAATTATTTATCTCCTTCAATGTCTCCAAGTCCTAATCTGGGGCAGTGATAACATCAGTGACATTAGTTTAGAGACAATTGCTGTTTGCTTTATTTAGAGCAGCCAATCAAAAAGGGATTTATCTCTAGACTAGAACTTTTCCCACACCAAGGAGAAATGAAATTCATATGGAGCCCAAGTACAAAGCTGGGCAGGCACATCCCATTATTTCATGGGGGGGAATTTGTTTTTTAAATTATGCCATTGCTGCTAACAAGAAGAAAGAAGTCAAAACCCAACAAATCATTCAGAAGGCCGAACAAGTTCCAAGTTATTATAATTATAAAAGTTCATGCAAAGATGAAAAGTGCCATAAAAACTTATGGAAAATTATGCAGTGAGGCAAGGGTTACTAAAGGCAATGGGGAACGGGATGATGACTGCATTTCTTCATGTTTGTTACTGGACTCAAAGAGCATCAGACCAGAAGGACAATGGGATACAATTGTGTTCCTTCATTCAAACACCATGGCACAATGGCATTAATAAAGGGATTTTTTGTTACTTTGACAAAATGGCGGTGTTGCCTTGATTTACAGTCCATAAAAAAAGGAAATCACAAACATCTCCAGAAAGGGCAGCACCTACACTGATGAAATCATGCAGCAATGAGATTGAAGGGTAAACATATTTAGGTTGTCTGATTATCCCTGACAGCTCTCTGAAAAATGAGCTCAAGGAGATTTATTAGAAGTGTTTCATGGAAACGGAGATGAAAAGTGGAGTAAGTGGGCTCTGAAATCACCACAGACCAGGAGCATCCTGCAGGAGAAGAGAGGTGTCAGAAAGCTGACAGCAGTGGGGGTGAGGAGAGTTCAAAAGGACACTGATAGAAAGTAAAATGATTTTTAAGACAAACTGAGAGTTTGGTCACAAGATGCACAGATCAAAGCACGGCAAAGCTTATGGTGACTGACAATATGAAGGCCAAAGAGGTGTAGAATAAAAAATTGCTTCAAGCAAAACATAGGTAAAACATGGGAGACAAAAACTGGAGGGACAGTGCCATATGGGGCTTAATAAAAGAGAAAATCCTGGAGATCAAAAAATATCAGTGCCACACAAAGATCCTCCTGGGTGGAAGCAAAGTCATTTTCAGGATGGGTGGCACATTGGCCTGAAGAATCGGGAAAGGTCACAACAATGACCTGCACCGAAATCTTTAAGAAATATTGCGATATATTGAAATATTATAATTTTTGAAGTCTAAGAACTGGATTAAACAACGCAAGTGAATCCTAACTATTGTGATATATGGGAATATTATGATTTTTTAAGTTTAAGAAATGGATAAAACAACGTAAGTGAATCCTAACTATTGTGATATGTGGGAATATTATGATTTTTGAAGTTTAAGAACTGGATTAAACAATGTAAGTGAATCCCAACTATTGTGGTATGTGGGAATATGACGATTTTTGAAGCTTAGGAGCCAGATTAAAGAACCCAGGCGAATCCTGCCAGCTGTAACAAAGCAGATCACACCAAACATTGGTGTGCTCAAGACTGGTGGCCACGAGCTCGTCCCCACCGCGGTGGAGCTCAGCTGACCGAGCAGGGCCAGCAGCACTCGGGACTGGGACAAAAAGCTGCTCCAGAGCCCTCTTCCCAAAGGGCTGCACAATGGGAATCGCAGCCTCCTGCTGAACCTCATCCTTCCAAATTGCTCAGTCTGTTTTGGCCCCGGGCTGAGCGTTAGAAATGATAAAAGTGGTTCTTTCAAACCCCAAGCAAGGCTGCTCCAGTGCCAGTGTCAACATGACGAGAGCTCGTGGCTGCGAGGGGAGGGAGGGGAAGAGGGCCAGCAGGGAACTCGGGGCAAGTAGCAACAGAATTGCTCTGTCTGGCTGAAGCCCAGGCTTATCCCACCGTATTTTTAACCTTCTCCAAGTTGACTAGACTGGAATTGTTGCTCTGGCAGTAATTACAAATCAAATCGTTATAATTATTCTTACGATGTAAAAATGAAGGAACGTCCCTGGAAACAATTCTGCACCTTTGATATGCATTCAGGGCTTGTTTAATCAGTGTTTGCCTCGGTCAGAAACACCGAAAAGAAGTAACCAGTGAGGGAATAAAGAGGATTTCTTGAGAGGAAGCCAAAATGCAATGCTTTATGCTGACCTACACATATAAGGTAAGGAGGTTTCTTTTTTCCCCTCTCAATGAGTGAACAAAAGTTCAGTTTCAGGAGGAGAATACCTTTCTGACAGCACATAAATTAGAATTAGGGACAGACAGACACAAAGCCCCAACAGACTGTTGTGGCTTATCACAGTACTCAAGAATCACAGAATATTCTGCGTTGGAAAGGCCCCACAGGAATGGCCAAATTACACCCAAATAAGACTTTTCAAATACAGTAATTAAAATCATGACGAAGATCACAGAATCATAAAAAGGCCTGGGTTGGATGCACATAAGTGTTTACCAAGAGCCAGAACAGAAAGTCTGAAGAGTCACTTATTTAATCCTGAAGAATTATCTCCCTACCTAAGAAGAAATATTTATAATATTATAAGGTACAGAGAGAGAATGTGTTTGAGGAATTTGCAAAATTCAAAGGGAGTTCACAACATTGCAATGCCAATTTGAATTTTTAAATGGCAATTTTTAAATTAACTCCTGCTGTCATTAATTTTTATGAGCAGAAAACACTCTGACAAACACAGTCAAAATATCCTGCAGACAAATGCAGGTAAGATACAATTTAAAATAATACACTTTTTATTTATGTGATGTGCATATCCCTGTGGAACAAAGCAAAACTTTTCCATAGAGCACAAAGCCCAAAACAAGCTTGTGAATGCAAACCCAGTGAGCTACCTGCGTTATCCCTTTAAGACACCCCATAGCATGCAGGATTCTTAATTTGGATTTTTGTTTATGTACAGTAAGCTGTCACAGATTTTATTTATAAACTCTTCTTTGGAATTTTCAATTATTTGATTCCCAGTGCTTCTCCTTTTATGGCCATCTGTTTCTTCCCATATTTTGCCCCAAGGCACATCAGCTGTCTTCACAGCTGAATGAAATTCCCATCTCTGGCTCAAAGGAAAACTTTGAATTTTTTGTTTATTTGTTTAACTAGAAAGAAGGCAGCCATCAAAAGGAGAAACCTTTACCTATGCGTTGGGTCTTGGGATGCTGCACACATTCTCCCCACAATCATCTGAATGCTCTGACTTTGAAATGCAAGAAAATAAGCACATTATTGAGTGTGGGAGACTTAACTATTGTTACTAATGTTAGGCTGCTCCTAAATGTTTTATAATAGAAAGAGGTAATTAGTGGGAATTTTCTCTTCAGTTCATGATTCTTAAATGGATCATTTAACTGAGAAATTATTAACTGAGTTGTGAACAGCCACATGCAGAAGGAAAAATAATGATCTTCTCAATCAGTACAACTTAAAAAACTGGTGCCTGGCTTGGCAAAATGCCAAAAAATTATGTTAAAATTATAAATGGATGTAGCTGCCATTGTTGACTCAGAAGAGAAAGTGAGACACAGGAAGGGAGAGGAGATGTGGAGAATTTGGAAGGAGGAAGTTAACAAAGAGCTATATTTAGGCTTTTAATCTAAAATTTTCCAGAAAACCCATTACAGCCAAGAGTCTCGAGATGAATGAAAAGCAGCCAGAGCTGCCTGGAATAGGATCGGCATCCAGCTATCAACAGCAAAACAATTCCATAAAATCGTCCACCTCTGCCCAGCAAATCAAACAGCTCTGAGCTGCCCCTCCTCATCCAGGCCTGACCTCTCCATCCTCCCTGGGCACTGCTGAACTCAGCACCAAACCCTGCCTGCTGCACATCCTGCCTGGAGGGGTGCCTGGGCACGGACTGGCACCAGGAAATGGGGCAGGAAGGTGAGGAACACAACCCAAACAGTATCCAGCAGCAGTTCTGACAGGAAAAAAGGGATGGCTGACTGAGGATGGAGCTGAGGAGGAGCTGTGCTGTGATCTGTCAGTCTCAGACCAAATGATGGAGCTCCAAAATTTTGCAGCTTTTCCTTGACATGTAACATTCTATTCTATTCTATTCTATTCTATTCTATTCTATTCTATTCTATTCTATTCTATTCTATTCTATTCTATTCTATTCTATTCTATTCCATTCCATTCCATTCCATTCCATTCCATTCCATTCCATTCCATTCCATTCCATTCCATTCCATTCCATTCCATTCCATTTCCTGCCATGCCATGCCATTACATCCATGCCATTCCACTCCACTCCACTCCATTCCATTCCATTCCATATCATTCCATTCCATTCCATTCCATGCCATTACATCCATGCCATTCCACTCCACTCCATTCCATTCCATTCCATTCCATTCCATTCCATTCCATTCCATTCCATTCCACTCCACTCCACTCCATTCTCTATTCTCCTTTTCCAACTCCTCAGTACCCCAATACAAGCTATTTCCTTCCATTCCATTCCATTCCATTCCATTCCATTCCATTCCATTCCATTCCATTCCACTCCACTCCACTCCATTCCCCTCCATTCCATTCTCTACTCTCCTTTTCCAACTCCAGTACCCCAATACAAACTATTTCCTTCTCTGCCAGCCTTGCTGTGCTTGTTCCTTGGCCTGCCACTGCTGAATGACATTGACTGCTCCCCATCACCAAGTCAAGGTGGAGAAGCAGATTTAAAGAAACTGAAGCAACAAATAGTTGGGACAGTGGGGTTACTGAAGGAGTTTCCTTGGGAAGCTGTTCCATCCTGACTGCTTAGTAACACGTGATGAGAGACAGCAGCTCTAAATCTGGCTCAGCCCAGACTGCCATGGGCCTCCAGCAGTGATTTGAACAGAGGACTCAGTGCCACCTCCCTGCAGGTCCTGACTGCTGCCTGTCAAACAAACCACCATACATGATCCTCCTGTGCCCGAGATAAACATCAAACTGTGTCTTTCGGGGACTGAGATCTTCATTGTGCTCCCCTTGAAGCCAATCAGGATTTCAGCATTTAGCTAAATGACGAAGGATTGGATCCCAAAGTGTTTGTTCAGCACTTCTGGAAGGATGCCAGCCTTAATAAAATCAATTCAAACACATTTTAAAGCCATGGCCAATCAAAATATTTATTTGCACACTCCAGACTCATCCCAGTATCTGGCACATCTTTTGCAGCTGAAATGCAGAGGTGCTGCTTGGCAGAGCACCGCAGTGCTGCAGCTTGTTCCCCACCTTTCAGGGGAAAACATTTCTGTTCCTGCAAGCATTCCACTCAGGAGCTTGCAAAGACTCAGCAGCACCAAAATCCCGCTCCGTTCCTCATCTTCACTAATGGAATGATGGCTTTGATAAATCTGGCCCAGCAAGATTTTAATCCTGCTGCTGGGAGAAGTTCATGAACTCGCCAAGATTTTCCCCTTAAGAAAGAATCCTTTTCAAGATAAGCTATGATGTTTATTTTTCGAAAATTAATTCTATTGCTTCCATGAAAACAAGAAGCCAAAAAAAATGCTGAGGTTATTATTTCCACTACTTTCTAAAAGTACTAAGTAATAATTAGAGTGGAAAATAAGACTTTTTTCCGTGGTGGCTTGTTACCACCATGTCCTTATATATTCAGTACATAGCATTCTAGAACAATTTGCTGTTGTCCAGGTTTGTTTAAAATCACAGATAGGATTAAAAGGGGAGCTGGAAGGAGAGCTGAAGGCTTCCAGGGCAAAGAGAAAAAGCAGCAATCATTTGTCATATCTGCACAATCTGATGCAGAGTGCACAGGTGAAAAGATCAAAGGAAATCAAATGAACAAATCAAATTAAAAGATCAAATCAAATCCTCAGCACCACCACTCCAGAGTTCTGAGAAGCCTTGCATGAACATATGTTTAAAACACTGACCTTCAGCATTCCTTGTATTCTTGCTGGATTATTTACATCCACGAATTCTCCAGAATTTCAATTTCTACAGACTTTCAATAGCTCTAAGATTTCTATAAATATCAGTTTCCCCATCTTGCTGTCTCCGTTATAGGCACAAAGACCAGCACATATTCTCCATTCTTCATACTTAATCCATCTTAAAATCTCCTTTCCATTACGTCAAGGGGTTTTATTTGAGAACTAACCCAACCCAGTTCTTCCTTTAAAATGCAAAATTTAAAACCAGTTGCCAGAGGTGTGAACTGATCTGGAAAAAACACAAAACAAAACAAAACAAAAACCAAACAAAACTTATTATCTGTAAATTGCTAGTAAGAAATCAGGGAATAATACTCAAATGCTGCAAGGATGGCTCTGTTCATAAGGAATTGATAAATTCAAACAATAATTGTGTTTATCTCACCTAAGAACACTTCGTGTTAACATGGCAAGAACCACCAAATATTCTATACTGAGACATCAACAATACAGCCACGATAAAATTCCAATATAGTTCTGAAATATATCTTTGTCTCTACTTCTAACAATGCTAACCAGAAGACTACTTGACTTGGTTTTTAAATTTGCATCCATATTACAAGAACCATAATCCGGTGCTTTTGTGGGAAGCGAGAGAACTCCTGGTTTTAATGACTGCATCCCAATTAAAGTGCCTCATGTACATCAGATCTGCAAAGCCTTGGGAACAACGGTGGGTGGTGTTTCCTGCAATGGGAACATGTGTCTGCTGGCTGGGGAGGAACCCACAGCACCTCATTTTACACTTCAGTCCACACGAGAACCAAGAGCAGGAAATGGGGACTTCTTGTCAGGGGAGCCACGCAGAGAATAGAAAAGTTCATTCAGCAGCTCGAGGCAAAGAGTTAAAAGTGGCTAAAATCAATGAGGTTTGATGGTACAAATCGATTCCCAGGTTAAGCAAAGCCACAGCAAACATGGATTATTTTAACAGTGGCTTTGAGATTCCAGATATCAGCAGGGCACGACACAAGAGTGCAACACGTGCTGAAAATCAGCGCAGAAAATGAGCAGTCTGTCACCATTTCCCTTGGTCATAAAAAGGACTGGAATTGGTATATGACATGTCCTGGTTTTAGATACAGTGTCTGAGTACCAAATACAAGTCTTCCAAGGAAACTGAAAGCCTTTTCCTACTGAGACCCAAAAAACTTGTGGGCTAGGACACATTATCTATGGTTTTTTACTGTTTTGAGTGTGCCTTAAGCTGGAGTTTAAACAAGTCTTGCATTATTTACACCCAACTGCATTTTTAAAAGCTTCATTCCCAGTTAATCTAGGAAAAGCAATCTAGTTTACAACCTTTTTCCAGCAGGAATAGCTAGAACCAATTTTCAATTATTCATGTAGTGAGACTGAGGGAAACTCAAAAGAGTTCCTAAATCATCCATACATTGAATTGACTGTTCAACACCACATAACATCACACTAAACTTCCAAATAAAACTGCACATTTACATGCTCTTGAAGTGATTAATGGCCAGTGCATCAATTAGCACCATTAATGCCTAAGTGCACAGCTTGGAATTTCCTCTAAAATACCATCTCTTAGGACATTCCACTTCCACACAATCAAGCCTGAAGTGTATATTCTAAATTGTTGAAGCTTTTTCTGGAGCTGTAAACGTGAACTCATGAATCTTTTATCAGTTTCTCAACACACCTTAATATTTATTTGTTTTGAAGTACACGAGTTCCCTTGCCCAAGATTTTTATGGAAAACAGGTTATGGAGATCACAATGAAGCTTGGAAAATTCTGCAGCTCCTAAGTTCCCCAAAATTGCTGCCGTTCAGTCGTGATCCTTCCCTTAGTTTATCTCAAAAATCCCACGAGCTGAGTCAGTTTTCAAACACATGAAAGAGGGCTTGAACCTTATTAAACTGTGTGAAACTCAATAGCAAAACTTCCTCTGGCTCATAAAATCTGCAACGTGTTCCAAACTGGTTTTGTGTGTTTGTTCCTAAGCGCGGTTTCAACACAGTTTGGACTTGTTCAGCTCAGTTTTAAGCTCCTTTTGTCCCTGGACAAAAAGCAGTAAAACACAGTTTGAGCCCAAAAATAATGTGGTGAGCTCTGCATGCAGAGATCTGGGCACTGCCATGCCCAAACCGACCTCATCTGATGCACAATGGATTCCATTAATGAGGAAAATGCACGAATTATAAAAATTGTTGGGCTGTTCCTAGCAGCAGAAACCGTCAGAACTGTGAGCAGAAATCACTGCTCCAAAAAGGAAGCCAGAGATGGGAACAACACTGTCCAGTAGGACTTTTTCCTTTTTCTTTTTTTTAAATTTAGAACAGTGATTATTTTTCAAAACGGCTCATCCTGACAAAACAGAAACAGCAGCTTTGCTACAGGGCAAGACAGGAGGGCTGGTAGAGCAGAGATAGCTCTGATAATTACAAAGCTGAGGTTTAGCAAAAAAGAGGAGCTTTTTGGGGGTTTTTGCATGTGTCAACACAGCCCCCAGTGTCAGAATAGGATAGTCATGAATAGCTGATGTAGACAATAATATTTGTCCTGTGAATGTTCAACCATCCACAAAATCAGCTCATTTCCACCACAGAAAAACCATTTACCCTCTAAGCCATCAACTCCAAATCTGCGAATGAAAATGTTTTCAGATGATTTTTAGGAAAGTGCTATTAAAAACCTCACTAAGCAATAGAACCAAGGTGAACTCAAAGCATGGCTGAGCACTTCAGCTCAATGTGAGGCTTCAGTGGAGCTCAAATGTTGGAAGTGATTGAAGCTTTCACAAGTGCAGGCTTGGGGAAATACAAGAATCGAACACAGTGATATGTGTGACACCTTCTTCTTAAAAAATTATTGTAGTTTTGCTTAGAATTATAGAAAAAAATTAGGCTAGGGACACCGGGAGGTGATTTACTGTACGGGAAACCCATCCCATTTAAACCTTCTCCTCCTGGGATAACATCACTGTCTTCACCCTTTTGCTTCCCACCTCTGACAGCTTGGCTTAGAAAGACAGGAATGATGAGTTCCAAGGGCAATGCCCTCATCGTGGGATTATTAAAAAAAAAAAAACTAGACCCAAGTGTGGAAGTGTGGAATGAAATCACTTCTGAACCAATCCCCCTCCTCAGAATGCTCTGGAAAGTTCCCTCGGACTGAAGCCCCTCTGCTTGCATTGGCAATTTAACACCAAAACCAACGCTCGCCACTCCTGTGAACAGAAGGCTTCTGCTTTGTAAATCACAAATGTTTAGGACTACAAGGATTTTTTTCCCAACAGCAGAATGATTTTGCTCTCACACAAATGAAGCCTGTCCTGTCAAGTGCCCCTTTTCTCTAAGTTTTGCCTCAATCAGAACCAGGTTTCAATACCTATGCAAGGATGTGACTTCCTCTAAACAGTATCATAACAAACCCGATAGCAAATGAAACAATGGACAGGGATAATCTTACTTTTTTCACTAGGAGGAAAAATTCACTCAAAACAAACAATGAAGAGGTTATTTAGTTAAGATTAACAAGTCCAAACAAGCTAAAGACACCTCTCAATTTAGGATTGTTTTTCTCCTGGCAGAAAAAAAGGGAGTATGTTTATAGTCAAATGATATTTGATTTTTTTTTCTTTAAATATTAAAATATCCCACACACTTAATTATGAAAATCCCCCAAAAGACAACTTGGACACAATAAAGAACAACTCCCTGATCGCTATATATTTTTCTATTTAAGACGACTAAAACAAAGACAGCATGACAGCATAAATACTTCCAAAATCCAGCACTGACTGAGCCTTTTCAAAGAAAGTTTTCCTCTCAATTTTCAAACCACCACATACAATAGAAGCTTGAGTTTCCATGTGCAAATATATTCTAACATGCTCGATTTTGGTCAGCATCTTACATAACCTAGAGCCAGAGAAGCGTCTGTACAAAATAAAAGCAACAAAGAATTCCATCTTTATCCCACATTTCCAAGGCCCAGGGGTGGATTCACAGGTCAATTCACTAAAATTCACTAGAAGAGCCAAATGAAAGCCGAACAAGCCTTGATCAGGTGCTGGAATGCACCAGGACCCCCAAAACACGCCGGGGATGAGGAAAGAGGAGGATGATGATGAGGAGGGAAGGGTTAGCTCCACATTTGCTACTCAGGGAGGTGCATCTACAAAAATTTATCGTAATTAAATTGTAAGCCTTGCCCTGAGTTTATTTCCCAGCTGTGTGCCCTCGCTGGGTTGATTTTGTCAAATTGCTTTGCTGTGCCTCTCCCTGGAAACAACGACAAGCAGGGGCTACTGTTGTGTGAAGAAAAGATTGTGGAGCTCAGCCAAAGCCCTCCTCTTCTGCCCTTCCTCAAATATTTGCTGAATAACAACAGCAGAGTCCCCACGGAGGACAGGACAACCTGCTGCTCCCAGGTTTGCCTTGTTAGCTGCCATTTCCCCAGTGCTCTGTTGAAATCCTGATCTGAGACTCGGCAGATGTGGAACTCCATAGGTTTGGTTGAAGAAAGAACAAGAAAAGCTCTCCTCAAAGAGAAATGGCCCTGGCAGCAGCACGTGGCTCAGGAGCTGAGTGCATATGAGAGGCACTGCCCAAATCTGCACTTAGTGTCATTTAGATCCCACAAAAACACCAAAAGATCTGAAGGTGAATGTTTTAATGCAACGGGATTTTAAGACATTTGACTGTTGAATGGAGGAAAATAGATTTCAGCCACTTCCAGCAGAGTTTTTGTATTTTGGTTTTTCAAGTCCTTGCCTTAGCAACAAAGCACAACAAAGATAAATATCAAAATGAATTTGTCACCTACATCTTCACTGCTGAAGTGTCTTCTTTTCTCTCCTAGGCAGCAAAATGTGACAGCGTTTAAAGAACAGCATTTATCAGTGAACCGGAGGAGAAGCGACAATATTGGGGTGCCAGGTGCCAAAGGTACCATTTTTGTGTATTTCCTCCTCCTTGGAGAGGTGAATGTGAAAATGCTGTAAAACCAATGACACTTGAGACATAATCACTGAGCTGAAGTGTGAGAGAATGCAATGAGGAGTCGAATTTTGTAATACCTGCACTCTCGCTTACTAAGTTTGAATTTCTCTGATTTTCCCAAGAGAAGTTAGGGAGGACAGCTGGGAAAAGTCTGCTACACAAGCAAGAGACTTCATTAATTTCTGTAAAAATTCTGTGACGTTAATTAGGAACTAATTTATAACCCCAAGATATTGACTGGCATTGAGTAACTTCAAGGAGTTCAAGATCCCTGCTTGTGAAAATTCTGATAGATATTGAGAAATACCCCAGAGGCTTCACTTCTCAAATTAATCCTTCAAAAAGACACAATTGTACTGTAAGCGTCACAGAAATACTTCAGATGTTATCTGCCCTAATTCCCTTGAACAGAACAAATCAAACAGAGCTGTATTTTGTGAAGTTATCTGTAAATATGTAAATTGTTTGGAATGATTAGAGAGAAACACAGCCCTTGGAATGGGACAGTGGCTGCAAAGTAACTGCACTTACGACATTAAAGAGAAATACCACTGAATATCGTTAAATTATAATTTCAGCATTCGATTGTCACTACAGATACCTCCATTAAATACAAATAACAGGAGCTGCCTGCACTTTGGAAAGAGCTGCAGAGATAAATTAGCTTTAAAGTTATAATCATAAAAAGACCTTGCCTTAAATCATAACTTGATTATCAATACACCACAACAGGAAAGCTTGAATGAGCGTTTTTGGGAGCCACAGCCCTCTGGAACTCTTTGATTCTGATTTTTGAAAGAAATCCCTTTCAGAAGAGGGCTCGTGGTAGGAGGTTTTGTGCAAAAACCTTCCAAAACCTCACAATATTTGCACAGGAGGGACCTTAACATATCTGATTAGCACCAAGATCCTGCGTGTTCCTATAAAAACATTCCTGTTATTTGCCAAAATTACAGATTGCCGTGTAAATTTCAGAACTAAAAGGAACCAAAATACCATTTAATTCCCCAGGAATTTTTGTTGTGTTGCTGTCAGACTGTGCCTGCCCATGTCCAATCAAGTGCAGCTGCATTTCTAACCAAGCACAGAAAACACAGCAATGCGGAAATAGATGGGAAAGAAGATTTTTGGAAAAATTAATCTCTTTTTGCAGGGCTGTAGAAATAAATGGTAAAAGAATGCATGCCCAGCTCAGAAAATTCAGTTTCAATGCCATTAGTTTTCTGGTTTGGAACTAGAACTATCACAGAGCAAATAAAAATCAACATTTGGTTTTGGTCTGCCATTTTTGAAAACCATTTTAAACTCGGTTTTGCTTGCTCTCTAGCTTTCCCCTTCCACCCTGAAATTATGATGTTATCTGTAAGGATCAGGTATCTAAAACAACTTGAGTTAATTAATCTTAGTTACTCTGTGAAAGCAGACAAGCAGATATGTGATTAAAATGCCTTTCAGTGTATCTTCCAGTTATAATCATACAAATCCATTTAAAATAAATGGATAATAAAATAAATCCATCACTCTTAACTGAATGGCCCACTCAGGGATCAAACCCTCAGCTTTGGTGTTTTCAGCACCACGCTCTGACCTGCTGAGCCAATTCTAAACAAATCACCTCAGAATATCCCTGCGGGTCACAAAAACACTCTGGGGACACTCCTGATTTGATTCGGTTCGCATTCAACACAACGGGAAAATATTCATGAATTTTCAGACGTGGGCCAAACCCTTAAAGGGGTTGAAAACCCTAAAAACTCAGGATATTGTGTATTTGAACTGCTGCCTAAATGAGAGGAACAGCCCTCAGTGCTCTCAGAACATGGCGAAGAGCAGAGGAGGGCTTGGCCAAATCCCAGGGCAGCTCCAATTCCCAAAGGCCAAGGCTGGAGAAACCTTGCAGGGCCCAGAATTTCCTACACCAGGAATAACTCTGGATGGTTTTTCTCACAGGTCTAAGGGAGCCATAAAAGCAATTTTCTTTCCTCAGGCAGAACTGCTCTGTGGGCCATGTAAAAGTGCCCATCACGCTGGACAAAGGCCCACTGGGGAGTTCCACCAGAGAACCACTCAGCAAGAATAAAATAAAATAAAATAAAATATAAAATGATAAAATAAAATATAAAATAATGACATGAAATATAAAAATAAAATAAAAATAAAATAAAAACCTTTCTGCTCCCTTGCAGAAGAGAGAACTGATAAACATCTACTCTCTGGAAATGCCTTTGTGATGCTTGGATTTTGTACCAGCAAACTGCTCTCACTCTGTGGTACATCATCACATGATACTGCGCTTTTCCAAGAAAAACCCAGTAAAGGGAAAAGACTTCATTACCATCAACTCTTTTTTCTTAAAAGTTACATAATTACTGTGCAATCTCTTGTAAGATCTTATTTATTTTAGCTTTAATTATTCACTTCAATGAAAGGATTATTTAATAAAATATATCTTTTCACTTAAAAAAAATTACAAGTCTCTTTTTCTTCACTGTATACATTTTGTTTACCACTTGCCAAAATGTTATTTCGCATATGTGAAAAGAAAACTGGACTGAATACACGTGAAAAAAAATATTGGCACAGGCGGTGCAAGGCCTTGCCATTGAGAAGATGAGATTCACAAGAAAAGCCTTCTACTTTTTCCAAAATCAACAAAGGTATTAAAAAAAAAGCCCTCATAAAAAGGAAAATAAGGGATTTTTTAGGTAACTCTGAATTTCTGAGTTATTAAAATTTTCATCTCAATTGTGTGCCCAGCAGAACTTCAGGGTTCCCATGGTGAGAAAAGACAGAACTACAAAGTCCTGCTTTTATTCAAGTCTGAATAAATTATTTATTTAGCAAGTCTGAAAACTCCTGATTACATCATCAACAACTCTGATTAGAATTATTTTTGTTGATTAGAATTGCTATTGCTAGAATTCTGATTGGAACTGTGGCAGAGAGCACTTAAATCCTGCACGTTTCCTTGATTTTTGCCTAACCCACAGCCCACATTATCATCTACTTCAACCCATTGGGAATGTTTTAATTACTAATTAGCTCCAATTTGAGACCAATTTGAGAGATGTTAAAAAGCAAATTTCTGACCCATTTCCTGCACAACTCCTGCAGAGTAATACCTAACTGCAAGACAGGAATTTGTTGCACACTCAGTGTTTGCATCTCTCGAGTTCTCAGCTGGGGCAGAAAATTGTTTTCAGCCAAACAGATGCTTGTAAAATTTGAAGTGAAATTATTTCATTTAGCATCTTCATCTCACCCAATGTGCACAGATTGAGCTCTCAGGAAAGTTTTCCAGGTGTGGATTTTCTAAAAGGCATCTCAGAGATGGAGTTTTAGGAGTTTCAGGAGATAGAACAGACACAGGGGAAAAAAAGCATTACAAAGCTGCTACATAACTTCAGTGTTATAAAGAAATCTTTTCTAATGGTTATTAAATGTGCTTTAGGTTATCCATAACATACTGCTAAAATCAGATTAAGCTATACCATCGGCTCTGTCACACTTGTCCATAACAGCTCAACTGTGCAGCTTCGACAAACTGAGATTTCCTTCAACTCCACAACAGTGAAAGTATCAGAGTGAGTGGCACAAACACCTATGAAAAACTCCCTTTTAACATAATTTTAAAGCTAGCAATTTTCTCACAATTTTTCAAAATTTTCCAGGTGAAAAAACACTCAAAGTGAGATTGAGCTGACAAAAAACCCACAAGACCAGAAACACAGCTCGGAGAGGATTCGAGGATCCCCAACTGCTCATTTCTGTGAGAAATGCACACTCCTTCCTAAACCCCAAACAAAACTAAAAGATGGGAGAAGATTTATGACAAATAAAATGCCCTTTTATCCCTGTCACAAACCCCAGATTTTGGCTGAAACCCAGTTATTATGCAAAAAGCCACACTTCCACAACACAGCACAAAACGCTGTCAGATTAGAGCCCTTCAATGTCTTAATAACTGAAATTGTTGCTTTTCAACTCTGCTTTCTCCTCTCCCTCGGCAGCTCTCAGAAGATCCTGGCAGGTACAAACATGCTTCCTTTTAATTACAGAACTGGATTACTGCTGTAACTGATTCCCAGCTCCAGCAAATTAGAATCAAGTGCCCATTGTGCATAACAATCATTTAATGGCCGACAAACCATAATAAAGAAAGCTTTAATGAAGAAAGCTGGAACCATGCCCGAATTTTATGGCAGTGCACTCCAAAAGAAAGAGTTGCAATCTGTATTTAAGATTAAGGAGCCTTTTAATCCAGATGGCCAGAATTAAAAAAGGCAGTGCAGGGAAATTTTGATCAAAAGCTAGTGCAACATGAAAGTCCCAAAATTCCCCCAGTAAACCACAGCTAATTATTTCAAACAGAGGCTGCACGTTCATTTTCTATTGGGAAGAATTCAGAGGGAAATACAACGTGAATATGTTGCTTTCTCTGTGATAATTCACTTCCCCATTAGCTTTTCTATCCTAAAACAAAGCAGCAAGAAATCTCTTTGCAGCCATTCCTTTGGGGAACTGTTTGGAGAGTTAAATAATACAATTTTCAAGGGGTTTGCAAAGGTGATGACAAAATTATTTCAGATTAGCTTGCATGTGGCTTTAAGATACAAAACTGAAGCTGTTGCAACTGGAATTTGAACAGGTCCTGAGCTTCAGGATTACATTATTAATAGGTGACACCCAAGTTTGCTCCCCTCTCCTGTAAGAGAGATGCAGAGAGGATGGAGATTTCCCAGTTCCCACCAACTTTCTGGGCTTGCCTTGGATGTGTGGGAACAGGCCCATGGCTCCTGTGCCTCCCACTCTCCATGAGCAGGGACAGCATCATCTGATTGCAGGGCCTGAGTGCTTCTAAATCCCTCAAATCGTTCTGTAGTGACTGAAAAGTACAAATAGCAATTTCTGGTAGAGCAATAAAGCAGCAAGAGATGCTTTTCAATGACTCTCATTCTGCTGCAGGGAGTTTTGTAGAAACCCCAGCATGGAGAGTTACACAAAGAAGTTGATTTCTCAGCTCCTCTACAGTAAAAATATTTATCTTTCGCAAAGAGTTTTATGTTGATGAAATAAAGCCTCTGTAAAATTCATCAATTAATTAGAAATCGAGTCCTGCCAAGTCTGAACTTACACAAACCCAGCTCCATTTCACCTTCTAAAAACACCCAACAGGACCCATTTTGGACACCTATTTATTCTTGCTCTGATGTTTACCTCCATTTCTTTGATCTTTCTGCTGAGGCCCAGCCAGTGCTGAACTGGGACATAAATCACTCTGTCACAGTCAGAAATCCTGATTCCGACAGAAAAATAAGGAACCCTCGGGAGCATGTTTGGAACAGGGAGTGGGCAAATCCCAGGAAATAATGTTCCTCCACAGCATCCTGCTCCCTCCAGGAGCCCCCTGAACATCAGAGCAGGCCCTGGCAGCTCTGCTCTCTGACGCTGTCCTGTGCTGCTCTGCACAACTGAGCAGTGATCTGCTTTCTGACACACTGACTTTCTGCTCTGGCAGAGTTGGAAGGAGATCACGGCATCTCTGATTTGGATTTTTTTCTGTTTCATAATCTTCTGACAGCAGCAACCTTTGAAAGTCTGCCAGGCTCCCTAGAATGAGAAAGAACTGACAAAACCTGATCAAAATCTCTGTCCGTATTTATATTGCTCCTCATGTGCAGACACAGAAGGCAACTTCAGTTCCCTCTGCTCAGCTTCCTCCTGCTCCCAAACACTCACAGTTGGTCTGAGTTTTATGTGGTGCTTTTTTCTGTAAGAAACTGCAGCATTTCTGCCTCATGGATTAAAGGACTTGAGGGAAAATTTGCTGATAAGGAAGTGACACACACAGGTTTGACAGAGAGGAGATGAAGTCCCAAACATCTGCAACCGCAGGCAGCAGATTCATCCTGGATTCTAAATGGTATCATTTTCCCTCTGAGCTCTCTCAGGGTGAACAAAATATCCTTGACAAGACTCAAAATCTGCAAGATGACTGCAGCGTGAGCTGAATCCCAAACTGCACTTCTGGTGATAACCCCTGGGTTATTTGCAGACGGAGCAGCAGAAAGTCAACCCTGTCCAAAAGCAGCAACGAGAGCTTCCATGGGCGTGCAACCACTGCTCCTTCTGGGCCAAGGAGCAATCCAGGGATGTTCAGTCCCCCTTAGCCCCAATTTTTCAGACAAACCTCTTGTGCAATGTCAGGGCTTCTGCTGCTGTGTGCATGGGCAGGGCCCTGCCTTATTGTGCCAGGAAATTCAGATCTGTCACTCACAAGAGTTTTTTACAAGCAGGAAAAGGCAAATCCCAGGGAGTTGTGACTGTGGTCAACTATTCAGCAAAAGCAGCCCTGAAAGGAGAAAAATGAAACCAAAGAAAATCACTCGTGAAATTTATTAATGGGAGACGCAGGAGGAAAATCTGATTGAGGAAAAGAGATCAAAATTGGTAAAGCGAGATGCAAAAAGAAGGAGCTGCTCTGTGCCACTGAACTGTTCCAATTCTTCTCCCAGAACTGATGGAAATCAGTGAAATCTCAGTCAGTCCTGTGCCTGCACTTGGGAATTGGAACAGCACTGGCTCATGCTCCAAACTCTACTCTGTGCTCCACAAGAGAATTCTTAGGATAACTCAGTTAAAAATTACAACATGCCATACTGAAATAAACACTGGAAAACAAATAATTATAAAATAATCATTAAAATGCCCCCCCAAATCAATGTATTGTTTATTTGTGGAATGCCTGCAATTGTTTTTTAAGGGAGTCATAAAAATTCCTTCCTCACCAGGAGTCCATTCATGAGGGCAATGAATTTCCAGAAAACTCAATTTTTTATACAACTCAAGAGAAATATTTTTGGATACAAACTTAAAATAAAAAAGCTTTAAAATTAATAGCTTTATTCCTTAAAATGAACAAAGACTTGCCTGTAATGTAAACAATGAAAATAAAATTAAAAAAAGGAAGACCACAAGTCTCATAACCTAAACACAATACCCATTGTCTGGACTTCCCTACTTCCATGAAGCACATCTGATTTTCATTTTGGATTAGAACATTCTGCTAAAATTACTAATATGCTGGGATAAAATTTAATTTGAAATTTCCAGATGAACGACTTCACCCACTATCTGCTCAGTGTTCCATAGGTGAGCATTCCCATTTTAACTCTGGAACCGTGATTAAAATCCAATATTGAATCCCAGTTGGAATAAGTTTCGATGATCTCAGAGAGAACAGTAGTTTCTCAACAGAAAAAAAACCACCACATAAAACTCAGCTCCACTGGCAGCTTTTGTCACTACTCAGCCAGGGAGAGCTTGGCTTGTGGCCTGATATGTTTGTAATTCCAAGAACTTCCAGTATTTTCCTGTGAAGAGACACTCAATTGCCAGAGATAAAAACTCGATTTTAAATGTGCTGGAGTCCACGGTGAGAACAAGGACAACAAACTTCTCTCTGGTATTTCACTTCCTCAGCTCTTCTGCTCAGGAAAAAGCTATGGAGAGACGTGAGCTGGAAAAAAAATGGGAATAAAAGGGGCTGTTCCTCATTTTTGTTTGTGTCGGGGGGGTGAGAACACATTTGGGAATTGTCAGTGATGTCAACATGCTCTGGTTTGTAATAAAAACACACAAAACCCAAGAGCCCAGCAGCAGCTTTAGGACAAAAGGCAGAATTGCAATACAAGAGACTGAGCTCAGCTTTTCCCTGTGCTCCACTCTTTCCATGGAATTGGGGTGAAATAACAGCAAAACCTCCAGGGAAAAGTACAGAAGGGCCTGGACAAAATCCTGACAAAATTAGGGGCAGAAGCAGATGGAGTCACTCATGTCTGAATGAGGGCACACATCTATTTCTGACAATGCAAACAGAATTTTTTTTTAAAAGGTATCGGAGGCCATCAGTATCCTGTGGACTTAAATTTCCAAGGAATTACATTAGTCTCAGGCATGAAGAAGATAGAGAAAAAACAAGATTTAAAAAAAGCCTTTTTAATATAAATGTTAGGGTTTAAAGTGTAACTTCTGATGTTTAATTGTCAAATTTGGAGGTAACAGGCCTTGGCAAGAGCTGTGGATTAGAATAATTCCCCAGGCTGCTGACAAGGGGCAATGGGCTGAAGGAATATTTCCCAAAAATGGCTGTGAAATTACACCTGATACTCAACAGGCAGGAAAAACAGGTACTGGCAATTTCTTCTTGCTCAATGGGGATGCAGGTATTGGAAGGTGCGTGTTTGTACAGGACGAATGGAAAATCAACGAGAACACTAAACTGACTTTATAGGGAGAAGAGGACAAATGCTGGGCAAGGCAATGGTGTTTGGGGTCAGCAAATCACTACAGGAACAAATGGAATACAATACAGGACCTGATCCTAACCTAAGTCCAGTTTTTGTAAAGAACAAATTAAAATTTTTCAATACAAAAAAAAAAAATTAAATACAAAGCAGTTAACAGCACCACAGTATTACTGATGCAATTCATTTGTCTAGCAGTTGTTTAAAATGAAAGTGTTTGCAAGCATAAATAGAATAAATGCTGCATTACTCACCCAGGTTATTGTGAAAGAACAAAAGGACTGCAGAAAAATTCTGATTTTTTTTAACATGACAATATGCTCAGGAAAAGTGCAAGAAAGGACCATTAATGATCAGCATTTTTTTATAACATTCTGATAGGAAACCAAGTCCACTGTTGAAAAGTAAATTGTTTAGAAGCATTCCTATATCAACTTACAACTACTGTTAGAACAAAAGAACACCAAAGGAATAGGAATCTACAACTGTTTATTCTGAGAGTTTCCCAATAACTAACTCGAAATCAGTTTGTAAATCTGGAGGATGAAAAGATGAACGTTTTTATTTCAAGCTATGCAGACTCCCCCTTAAAATCCAACATACCGAGGATTCAAAGGAAATATTCAAAGGTGTGAATCCAACAGAGAAATTACGGATCGCAGAGGAGATGAGAGAAGAAGTGTCGGGATGCAGGGAAATACAAAGGAAGCAATGGATGGGATTGAAATAAGTGAATGAGACAGGGGAATTTCATCACTAAACTCCCAGCAATGATACATCTTGAAGGACTAAAGCAAAACTGAGAAAATGTTAAAAATAACAGGAACGGAAGGTTGAAACCAAACTCTATGGGATGGGGCTGCAGCATTTAATAGCAAACTGGAAAAGCACAATAGGAGGATGGGAGGTTTTGAATGCTTAACAGAAAACATTTGTGGCCCATGAATGAAATAGTTCCATCTCCCAGCAACAATGACAAAATTGTCACAGCAAAAGGGAAACCAGGAAAGTACTTAAGAGAAAAAATAATAGCAGTGGTTTGCATAGCAATAACATCTGGGACTGTGTCAATATAAGCACAATGAGAGAATGAGAGCTGTCTTCATCCAGCTTTAAAAATACCTTTGGGTGGGACACAGGAGAAAAATGAGCTGAGAGCTTGGAGGGCAGGAGAAATCCCAGCTGTCAGGGTTTGTGGACTAACAGATTTCTCCTAATTGCCATTAATATATAATCTGAGCAAGAGATAATTTCCATTCTTCCCTTCTGCCCTCCAGCTCTTTGACATCCAGAACAAACAGATTTTTGCATTTTCAGATTTTGATTGTGTGATGCCCCTCATAGCATGGAATGAGATGAATAAAATGAAAAAAAATGAGATGAATAAAAATGAGCTGATAGCATGGAATGAGGAATCCTATGTTAATACATTCCATTTGGAATGTGGGTTTTGCAGGCCAACACTTCCAGCCAGGACCCCCTTCCCCCCCAGCTGGCTCTGCAGACTCTGCTTTACCCTCCACGTGGAAGGAACACACATTCCAACCCCAGGCTGGGTGGATTTGTCCCCAGTACTCCTCAGGATCAGCAAAGATCCTCCCCTGTGCTTCCCTACCTCCATTTCCTGGGGGTAGGAGTGCCCTGGGGAGTCCCACGTGGATCCCACCACATTTTTTTCTGTAAAACCACATTTGGGCTGCCCAGGAACCACACTTGGCTCCTCATTCTGTAAGCCACAACCCCAGCACGCTCCCAGGAGCTCACAGAGCTCCTGCAGATCCTCTGGAACGTGTCCAGCTCGTCACCCCCACAAACTGCAGTGTGCACCTGCATTCTCTCTGTGCTGACCCACCCAGGGAGTCCCTCCGCAGCCCCAGGAGCGATATTTCAAAAGGTACAAAAGACAACATGTATGAAAAATTACAGGTTTTACTCTGCAGGGAAAAGATTTATTGATGCTGAGAGCTTAATTTAGTAATCAGACACTATCTGAAGAGGAAAAAAAAAACTCACTCAGTCATGGAACAGTCAGATGAGGAACCTATTCCAGCTTTTGATGTTGCTTTGTCCCAAATTCAAAGTTAGAAAGACTGGGAAAGAACTTACCCAATTTACTGAAATCCAATCTCACACTGGATTTCACCCAGGTCTATACCTCAAAGGCAAAAGGGACGTAGTCATATTTTTACAAAACTAAATTCCTGAGTCACATTACAGAGGGAAAGTCAAAGGGAACTCAGGAGCAGTTTCTGCCATTACATATTTTCTCTTGATGGTATTGCTTGTAAGAAATGAATGTTGTAAGACTATTTCAAAACTTGAAAACCTTTCATCATTGATTACGGCTCATTGCTCATGCAGACTCACATTAATACCCACAGCACTCATTCTGCATCATGGTATCAAGAGCGAATGATGACTGCTGAGCTAATTTTAAGAAAGCAATAAAAAAAAATGCAATTAATCAGCTGTTAAAACAATAATCATTTTGAACCATCTCTGCAGTACTGCAGACTTCATAGAATGGGATGGAATGCAGCTGTCTAGAAAACGTTTCTGGATGTCACACTGCTCTCTGAGCGGGGTTAGTGAAGCAATGTCAAAATGCTGCCAGTTTTACACAGCTGAGATTAATGAAATGATCAAATAGATGTGATCTGCACTGAACTCCTCATTCCCATAGAAAAGAGGCCTTGCAGCAGCCCAGCACACCACAGAGCTGGTACACAGTTGCATCTCTCCTCTAATTACACTACCCATGACTAAGTTTTTCAAGGAAAAAAAGCCAATTTCGGTCCTTTGTTCCTAAAGCTGCAATTTCCCGCTTCCCCTGGCCTTGCTCACACCCACATGATCATTGCTGTCACCCATCCTGGGGCTCCTGCTCCCATCTCTGCAGATCCCCACTGCCCCTAGAATGTTCACCCCAGAGATCCACACCATCCCCAGGCCATTGCCTCCCCCACCAGAATGGGAATCACAAGTCATTTAAGAAATATGATCTTGATCACATCAGCCCTGCTGCACCTCACTGCACTCATTAAGCTTCATTTCTCCGTGCAAAAGCTGGATTTATTACTTTCTGTACATTATCCAGCAATTTGGAGACCTAAAGAACGCTCCCATAAAATTCACCCATTGCTCAGTGTCAGTTCAAAGCTGTCAAACCTGCTGATTCATTTCATCAGCATTTGCTGGTGCTTCATTAATTCTAGATCTAAATGTTTTCAACCAAATAATGAAGTTATATATAACCCAAAGCAGCAGCACCAATAAATCCTTCAAGCCTTTGGCAACTCCTTTAATCCAAAGTAATCATGTTTCCTTGTATAACAAGTCTTGTGATGTCTGTAATAGCATCTCACTATAGTAACAACAGCCTTCATGTTCTCTTGCATGCCTCAAGTATTAATCAGGTCCCAGATTTAAACATGAAATTGGAGTACTCTTGATACTCTACCTGAAACAGATATGCTAATCAGAGTCCCCCCTTCCTCCCAAATTTTCATGGATGTCCCATAAAGTTCAGGTCTGTGGAGCTGTTGATGCTGGAGTCCAGCACTGCAGCTCGGTGGTTATTGCTGTACTCTGCTACCTCATCCCCTCACATTAAAATCACTATTCTGAACAGGCAGTCTATTCTATAGGCACTTCGCTCAGCCAGAAGCTCTTTTCTTTTGCTTTTAAACAGAAGAGAGCAAAGAAAAATCCTACCAGAATGAAGGATTGCAGACTCCATGCTTCAGCTGGGAACATCGTTCTCCTTTGAATGCAAAGGACACAGTGATCAAACTATTTATTCTTCAATTTAGAAATTCCTTCATGAAAACAACATTCTTCTATTGCATAAGTGAGCTTAAATCCTAGCGATTTTCCAAATACATTGACTTTTTTCTAGTATTGACCAGAAAACTCCTGTAATATCCTCCACCAGCTCTTACTTCCAAGGATGTTACTAATGACCAACCTTGCCTGAATTTAACCTCACTTAGCAGAAAGATTTGTGATCTTTACATCTCAATTTAACTAAAATTACATTTAACAGTGTTACTTCCTTTTCCCAAATCTCCCATAACCATCTCTAATTTCCACTGCATAAAAAGAAAAGTCACAGTCAGCTCCTTGAACTTTATCAACAGGTTTGGCCATAATCAAGATTTTACTTTGTTGAGCAATCCAAATATAATCTGCAGGCATAAATCTATGAATTCAACACACATTAAATGATATTAAATTGCATATTAAATGCATTCAACAATTTGATCCAAACACTAAAGTCTAGATTAAATCCAGAAGTACCAAATGAGTAGCTCCAGCCAATGCTGAAGCTGTAATTGCAAGAAAGGCAGGGCTGGAGGTATTTCATTACCCACTTCAAAATGCGAGCTTGTGTTTTACAGTCTGGACTCATTCCAAAGGCAGTCCCCAGTCAATGCAGGCCTGCCTTTGGGGAGCCCAGTGCAGCTGGGGAGGATGTGCCATATCCATATCCATATCCAGTTGCACTGTTTTAAAAATCTTTCTCTTCTTTCTCATGGAGAATAAAGATAAGTTGCATTTCTGTGCTTTTCTAATCTCTGTTTTGGTACTGGATGCTGTAGGGTTGTAGCCAATCATTTTAGGGGGTGGAAAATTTCTGACTAATAGTTGTTAGATTATTAATATATATATAAAGAAAGTTTGGTAAATAAAGTTTGCTCTTTCGCCATCTTGTGTGCTCCTGCCTGACTTCCCTGCGAGCTTCCATGAATATCAGAAAATTAGAGCCAACATCCATATCCATAGCCATGTGCTGGATGTGTGCTGGCACAGCGGGGCAGACTGGGGCAGCAGACAGCACTCGGGGAAGATAGGCAGCACTGGGCAAGCAGCCCCAGCCTGGGCTTGAGAGCAGTGCCAGGGCTGCCCCAGTGGACAGCTCAGTCAGCACGCCCAGCGCTCCCTCACACACAAAAGCTGCAACAGAGGCTCTTTAGTTCTTCCTCTGAATGGACCTCAGTCATTTACTTCCATATTTCTTACAGTGAACCAAAGTCACGCAAAGGAGTTCCTTTTAGAGGCTGGAAATAACATCTTGTTTTGAATTTGCATCCTCTTTGCCCATCACCCTCTTCAAACCTAGCAAGAATTAAAATCCAGCCTCAATTTCAGGACTGCCTGATCCTGAAAACAAGCCCAAGGTATCAGAATTTGTTAGATATGAGACTATAGCCCATGGAGGAAGAGATTAAATTAGTTTTAGTGCCTGAGCTGCTCATGCAGAAAGGTGAGCACAGCAACCCCAGGTACAGCATCACCAGAGATTTCATAGGCACCGTGTGTGGCAAAGGCAGATGCAGAGATTAGCATACATAAATCACTCACCCAGGGAGAAAAAAACCTCTCCCCAGTTGCCAGCTAAGACAGCTAACACAAAATGCATGTTTTCACAAGGGCTATTCAAAGAAATAGCATTAGTGGGAAGAATGAGTCACGGGCCAGCAAGCCTCATACACTGCAGCTACTCAGAGCGAGGAGACAAAGGGAATTAGGACTTAGATGATTATTTTTTTAAAATAACCAAGGAGCATTAGCAAAACCAGCTGCTGCACTGTCATACTTCTAAATAGCTTTGTTATGCCTTCGTGTTCTCCTCCAGTAGTAGTTTTCTCTTTCTCTTTTCAACTTGCATTTGGGTTTGCTGTTGTTGGCACACTGTCCCAGTAGACATTAGACAAATAAACTTTTCAACAACATAAAGACTTTTAAAACTGTATCTCTTAACCCCTACCCCCTCGAGAGGCTGGAAAGTGATTGCTTAATTCTTTACAGGTTTTCTTGTGCCTCCCTTCTCCATTTCTGTGACTTTCCTTCCTTACCAAAAAATAAATAAGCATCTTAGCAGTGATCTCCACCTAAATCACAGTTTGTATCTATTTCTTAACCATGTATTTTTTTATATTTCTTGATTAACCTATTTGATTTCACATTTGACTTGCAGGGGATCAAATCCATTGTCTGGCGGGCTTGAGTCAGTACTTTACAATAACAGAAATGTATTTTGGATATAATAAGTGCTTGAACAGAACCCTTATTTTAAGATCACAAAGTACTGATGTACGTGCACACGTAGAGTATTTCTCCAAATTGATTTCCATAATCTCACAGCTTTAAGTTCCAGACCAGTTTTATTATGTTATTTTTATGATGTTTACTTTTCTGTTTTAACTGGAATAGAGTCAGTTCACATGTCTTGGAGAGTCCTGTACCAATAAATGGCCTTTTTGCAATATTTTACACTTCAATAATCAGACATCTGCATGTACACCTTCCTACACAGAGATGGCAGCAGAACTGCTACACACAGACTTTAAATCAGCTCTCTGACTTGAAATGAGCTGATCCTTATCACATTTTGGCCATGAATTTCCTTCCTACCAGGGCTTGCAGCTCAGCCCAACTTTTTCAGAGTTCTGGTGTTAGAGTTCCAGCTCTAGCATTTTCCCCTTACCAAAACCACTCCTATTTACCCAGTGAAACTGCATTTTTAACAAATGCAGGTTGCTGTGTAACAAAACAACTAAAAATCATCATCACACCTGCAGAATAACAGAGTTTTCCTGTATATGAAAATAACAAACTCAGGAACTCAGCAGCAGCTTTTGCTTCATGAAGTACCACATGTACGAACAGCTTTGGTGTCCTATCTCAATACCAGAGGAGGCAACAACTCATTGCTAATTTGAAGCACATTAGCTATTTAACACCTGGAATGGGGTTTTTTAAGGCTGGGAGATCAAGAAAACAGAAACTCATCCTAAAACTTTTTTTTTTTAATGTTATGCTCTCCATACTTAAAAATGAGACACTTTTCTCTCTGCAAATTTTTTACTGCATGCACAACAATGCAGATTTTTTTGATGTCTCTTCATGAGGTCAGGCACAACTTTCATTTCCAATTTACAAGACACAACTTTCTACCCAGTTTGACCTTAAATCAACTAAGAGAAATCGCTGCTAAGGAAAAAAGATCCCTGAGGTGATAAGAGAGAACCAATCCTTATCTTCTCAGGCACAAAGTGGCTCATCTTGGAACCGAATCTGGGTTTTAACTACAGAATTGGTCATTAATTTTTCTCACTCATAAGCTATCAGGTGGTTTCTCCAGGACTCCAGCCAATTCCATAAAAACAACTATGTTGCATGGCAGATTTCAGCTGGAAGCCAAGTTAAAATGTGTTGAAAAAAAGTGTTGGAAAAAGGAAACTCCAGGAAAACCTGAACCACAGCAAGGGAAAGGAAACACCAGCACTTTGCAGAGATGTTCAGTACAGTGCAAACACCAGGAAAATATTCCAATAGAAAGAGAACTCAGGCCAGTAAGAGGTAGGTTAGGATTAATTTTAAAGGTTACTCAAATCTGCCTGTTTTATCAATTAGTGCCAACCCAAACTCAGCCAACAATATCTGCATTACAGCAGCAATATGGATGCAAATCTTTAAACAATCACGCTGGTAAAATTATTCCACAGTTCACAAAGGAAGAAACCCTGGGACCCGGTGAAAATTTAAGCTGAGAAGCAGTTCACAAACCATTTTCCACATCAGATTTCCACACAGGACTATGACTTCAAACTGATGTTCTGTTATTAAAATTTGTGGTGCTTAATTTTGCTGTGTGAATTAGCAACTCCTGGCATTCAAGAGAGGCTGTGCTAAACGCACAGGATTTTTTAGCAACTCTTCCCATTGCACTCAACTTCATTTCTTACCATTTCTTGCCACCTATATTTACAGGAAAATCTGTTCCAAAGTTGAAAAGACGCCACTGCTGTTTGTGCAGAGAGGTTTTGTGGTCTCAATCAAATGCTGGCAATAACAAACCAGCAATGCACTCGGTGGATGTGATAATTGCCTGCATGGGCTCCCTCTGCCATGGAGGCCTCAGAGAAGTCTGGGAGATGTTTCCAGAGGAAATCCGGATTGTCAGGAGGAGGTGAACAATGAATACTCTGGTGGACAGCATTTCTCAGGCTCCGAGATGAGCAGAGCACATTTATCCCAAATCCAGAACTCAATGAACACCCAGCACTCAGCACCAGGGGAACGCTGAGCAGTCACAGCACCTTTGGATAAGGCTGGAACAATTAGTGTTTATTGAGATCTGCAGCTGGCACTGGTTTGTCCAGCAGCAAATTTCTCTCTTTTTTTCATTTGAATGATCTACATGGGCTCATATACTCAACTGCTCACTTGGACTGAGATGCACATCGCAGAATTTATGTTCTTAATTAGGAAAAAAAAAGTTGATCAGCATGTTTGGCTGTGTTGTGTAATTTCTTATTCTTCACATGAGAATAATAGAATGCATTTCGAACAGTCTATTCATTCTTCTTTGTGACAAAGTATATTGGAATGGAAGAGATTTAGTCCCTGAATTATTTTACTTCTCTCTTCTTTACTGCAGATTTTTCCTTCAAAGGAAAAGGAGTCAACAGAGTTTGAAAATCTTTCTAGAAGAGAATTTCTTTCCCTGATGCCAGATGATTTTTGCCTTTTTCTCTTTTATATATATCTGTAGTATTCCCAGTACTTTTTCCTACCTTTTTCCTCAGCTAGGAAGACCAAACACATTCCAAAGCTGCAGGCCCCAGGAAGCACCAAGCCCCAATCCTATCTGAAAAAGTCAACATCCCTGCCCCCCAAAATAAAGGTTTTACAGCTTCAGCATAGCAGCCCACATGAAAATTTGGGGGTGCTGTGTTCACCATTAGCTAAAATGACTCTAAAATCTTAAATAAAGTACAATTGAATATCATTTACTGCCACGGCACAAATCAAAACATTACTTCATCAGTTCAAATAGTCCTTGTTTAGATCCTGATCTAATGAGGGCAATTAAAATGAGTCATAAAGAAACCCAATGCACCTTTGCAATCGTGCTGGAGGTGGAGCTCTTGTGAAAAGAGGAAACCCCAGAGAGCCCAGAGCCCCTTTGGGAGAGAACGTCAGATACTGAGCAGTGCTCACCTCCCCTGAGCAGCACTGCTCGGAAAGGAGAAAACAATCAAATTCTTGTCTGGAGAAGCATCATGAAGAACACAGAATGCACATTCATGCTGCTGCAGTTTCACTGAGGTTTTGTGCAGGTTTTTGTTGCATAGCCTCGCCCCCTCACATAAAAACTGATGAGATAATGAATTTATTCCTAGTAGCACTTTCTATTTTATAGTTACATAGCATTTACTGGGAAATTTTATATAGAGACTTAAACTCCATGTTGTGGCACTGGACAGCAATTCAGTTAAATACATGAAAAAAAAAGGCCAACCCAATAAAATCTGTTGCTAACCCAAATGCCATTATTCCATTTCTTTCAATGTTTTGGTTTTTTTCCATATATTTAACACTTCAAACAGAAATGATAAATGGATACCAACCAACTGTCCTTCCCCCTTCCTTCCCTTGGCTCCAACAAAATGAAGGCCCTCCCTGCCCTGAAGGGGCAAGCATACATTTATTCAAATACATCATGAACCAGAAGGATTTGTGCACATCAGTTGCTGACGTAAGTCCTGGGAAGAGAATTTGAATATAATTAATGATAATAATTAAAGTTATCAGGAGAGATATCAGGGGAAAGACAAGGAGATCGTGTTTTGGTACCAAACAGAGGCACCACTTCACAGGTATTTCCAAAACCTTCAAAAAGCAGCAGAAGGTCTCAGCAGAAAGGCCATTGCGGGGCTTGTTCAAAGGGTGGAGAAGTCTGTTTGAAGTGCTGTGTGTTGATGGAACAATTTCCCCTCCTTGGCCCAACGTCAGCAGTGCAATCCCATGTTCACACAGCCTCGAGTGAGGGACACCCTCACTAAATCTATTTTAGGCATTTCACAGCACTAAAATCACCCCAGCGCACTGCGAATTTGCATACATTGAAAATCTGCCGTAAGCGGAGCTCATTTCTCACTTGGGCTGCGCTCAACAGAAAAAAAAATTACCATTATTCAAAGATCTGGGGAGCATTGCTTGATGAATGAAGAAAAATGATGACACTAATTGACATCATGAGAAAACACGAAAAGAAAAAAACAAGCCACCTCCTGAAAGAAAACAAATTAATCTCTTAATCTCTTAAGAAAGAAATTCCAGGGCAGGCCTGAATCTGTCAAAATGAATTTCTCCTGAAATGCACCAGATTAAAAAACATGAAGGAAAACAAAAAAAAATAGCTCACAGACACACAAAAGTCTCAAATATTCATTTTGGGCTACCCATCAGCAGTGATTTCTTTAGGAAGTTTTCATAACACCAAATAAAATTGAACTCTGAATAATACTTGGCTAACAGATAAAAATTGTCACGTTACAGAACCTACTGTTATAATATTGTTGTAGTTGGGTTTTTCTGTTTTGCTTGGGGTTTTTTTTTGGCTATTCACATGTTATTGTTTCAGCATCAAATACACTGCATAATATAATGCAGAGTCAGAAAGAAGCAGGATATTTTTAATAGCAAAGCACACTGGAAATTCTGAATTTTCTTCCAAATTAGGATAAGCACAAAGTTCCTTTTTAATACCAGCTGCTTATTCTACAGCTAAGCTTTGTTCCTCAAGAAATGACTGAAAAATGGTCAGGCCTGAACCTCAAATCAATGCAGAGACATGATAAAATGAGGTTTTCTCTATTTTCTCCTGGTCAAAGAGCTCCAAGTATTTTATTAGCATGAATCCCTTTTTTTTTTAAATTAATAAGGATAAGAAGGATTGTTTAGGATACATTAAAGCAGCACAGAAAAGGGATTTTGGAAATACCAACCAGGCCTCGTTCAGTGACCACAAGAACTTGTCACAGGAACTACGGATCCCACACTTTTTGTAAGAGACAAAAACCTGAACTGCAACATTACTGAAGTGAAATAGCACACACAGAATGACCTGCTGGCACCAACATCTGACCTTTACAATCACATTCAAAAACAGGAACTCTGCTCCAGATCTGATTTTTTTCCAAAGCTCCTTATGACCATCTTAGATTGCAAAACTTCTGCTCCTTCTTGTATACTAATCAGTCATAAAACCAAGTGAAAACTTTATTTCTTGCGTGTCTTTTATAACCTTCTTTCATCCTGTTGAAAGCAGGAAGTGCAGTAAAACATCCAAGTAATTTAGGAATTGAAATCCAAAATAAAAATATTTACACTTGTGTCTTCTTAATTATGGAGAGAAATGAGTGCAGATCAGGAAAGCTATCATTTTAGATGAAAAAACTTCAGATTGAATTAGAAATTTGAGATGGAAAAGCATCTCCACACTAGCAAACCCCAGCACCCTCTGCAGGGTTCACCTGGAGCATGTGGGGAGCAAACCAGTTGGGTTTAGGGATGCACTGGTAGGGAAAGTTCTGGGCAGCCCAGCCAAATTCTGACCTGGAAATCATTCACTTGTTCTGCCCCCAATTCCAATTCCAATTCCAATCCTTTTTTCAATCCCAACTCCAATCCCAACTCCAATTCCA